>CATNWA010018829.1:0-148135 GCA_951230385.1 Staurois parvus | reverse complement strand
TAAAAAGAAGAAGGAGGGGGGAGGAGAGAACGAGGCAAATGAGGAGAGAAGATAAAGGAGAATAAAAAGAAAAAATGAAAAAGAAGAAGAAGAATGAAAAGAAGAAGAAGAAAAATGAAAAGAAGAAGAAGAAGAATGAAAAGAAGAATGAAAGAAAAATAAAAGAAAATAAAAGAATGAAAAGAAGAATGAAAAAAAGAAAAAGAATGAAAAGAAGAAGAAAGGGGAAAAAAAAAAAAAAGAAAAAAATGAAAAGAAAGAATGAAAAGAAGAAGAAGAAGGATGAACAAGATAGATTGGGGAGGGAAAAAGGAGAAATAGAAAAAATAAAAAGAAAAGAAGAAAAGAAAAAGAAGAATGAAAAAAAGAATGAAAAGAAGGAGAAGAAAAATGAAAAGAAAGAAAATGAAAAAGAGAAGTTCCAGTACAGCAAAAAGTGTATCGCAGGAGCTCCGCTATTTTCTGACAGTTCTCTGACGTTCCTTCACATTTACAGCGGTTGAAATTTTGTTTTATTTTTTTCCGATAAAAACATCTGTATCCTAAATGGAAACAAATAATACAATTTTTTAAAACCGTGTAAATGAACTGTCAGAACTGTCAGAAATAGCGGAGCTCTCTGCAGTGACATTTTTTTGCCGGCTGATCGGGAAAAATTCATTCGTGCACCCAAAGGTTGCTAAAATTCGGATTCGATGCAATCGAATTTTTCCTATATTCGAAATTTTAAATTCCACTTCGCCAGGTTGATTCGCTCATCTTGTGACAACTCCCTTTCCTTCTCACTGCCAGCAGTGCATCCCCTTTGGGCTGGTTCTCTCACTTTTTTTGCCCCCCTCTGTCCTTTTTGGGCCCCAGGCGTGGCACTCTATTTAAACTTAAAGGACAAGCACGGGTTTTTGTGTGGTTCATTTTTATTTTTGTTGCTTTGACATTTAAAATCCTGACCTCCCCCTGTCCCGGGCTTATGTTTTTGCTGCTGCCTATGGTTTTTGGATTTCATTTTTGCCCGTTGTCTTCCACCGCCCCTACCTTTGATTTTGCCCCCCGGTTAAATCCTGCAAAAATATCAGCCCCACATATGACCCCCCCAGATGATACAACACCCTTTTAAAAAAATTTTGCTCTGCCTCTTGTGCTACTAGGCCAATGAATGTAGCATTGTTTATTAAACCCTGGGGCAACAATGTACCACTGGCTAAGTAAAAAATAAAATTTTTTGGGTCACATTACAATAGGTCATTTGGGGAAGAGCTCAACACTAAATTTTTGCCAAAACGATAAATTTTTAAAAACTGATTTGGCTTTTAAAATTGGGGTCTATGAACTTTTTTAGAAATGTCATTCTATAGCAATACCAAACCCCTTAAGATTAGATATTTCCAATAGGCAGTTTTTTTTTTTTCTTTCTACTAAATGCCAAAATCCCTTTCAAATAGCAAAAACAATTATGATTAATCAGAGCGCGACATAAGGCTCTGATGTTTTTTCTTTGATCAGAAACACTATTTTGTTTGACAGTTTTATACAGAGAAGGATATCCCACATGGTCTAGGGGCGACTTAAAAATTGTTTAACAGCTTCCCAGGGTTCCTTTTTGTGTTCCCATTTAATAGGTCGGGGTAACGTATAAAGAGACAGGCTATTTCTATACTTTTTCTACTCTTTTAGGTGAATATGAAAAGGCTTTTAAATTTCATTAAGAGAAATCATAAGCCGCTTAAAAAGATCTTGAAAAAAAGGGATGAAATTTTTTTTAGCAAGTGATCATCTATTTTAAAATTTAATTTTTTTGTCATCCAGTCCTAATGACTCCCGGGAACACGTATCCCCCCTATCATTCGCACTTAGTCCCAAAATTTTTTTAGTTTTTTTTTTCAGTTAGGTTTGTCAAAAACTTGAATGCCCCCTTTTCAGAATTTAGCACTGCAGCTGGGCTGTAGCCAACCAGGGGTTTTTTTTTTTTTTTTTTCCAAAAAAAAAAAAAAGTTTTTTTAAAAAAAAATACAAATTATCCCGAAAATGTACAGATGAATGTACAAAAGGACATACAGCAAAGCATGTATCTACAAAGGCAAAATGAGGTCCAACGAAAAACCCAAAAGTGTGGATGAACTGGGCCACGACGGGTTGCCTGTAATATTTAGGTATGTTTTGTCAAGTGCTAAAAAAAAAAGAGACGTTTGGCCCCCTACCATATTGTCTTGCGGTAAAAATCTGTAGGGGGAGACGAGAAAATTCGATGCCTAAGTAGAATCAATATACAGAATACGATATGGAATTGTGCGAATGTGGGAGTACTTGTCGGGGAACCGCTGACGAATTGGGGGGTGATGCTGACCCCCTTTACTCAATGTTCTATTGGAAAAAAATTGTACCCGAATCGTGTGTGTATGATAATGGGAATGAGGGAGCGAAGTGGGGAGCCGGCGAGAGTAAGAGGTAGAAAGAAAGAAAGAGAGAAAAAAATAAAAAAAGGGGGTGGGTAAGGAGGGGTGGGAGGAGGGAAGCAATATGGTGGTACTAATAGAGAGGGGACAACGTTCAAAATTATCTTTATCCTCATCAACTAGTTGCGGGAGTGGTGGAACTTACGCTTTCATCGGCGTCGAAAGAATGCAGTGTATGTATCACAGGGGGAGTTTGATAGCACACCCTCAGGTCAAATACACTAATAACACTATGAGAAGTCCAAATCAGGTTCAGTCGGGCTCAGTCCATGAGGGATCGATACTCCGGGGTAGTGCAGAAAATGGGTCCAACAAGCCCATACGTGAGAGAATTTCGTGAGGAGTGTCGAGGGCAGTCGCAACCAGTTCTTCCATGTCCGCCGTTTTATACCATCCACGGGTGAAGCCATTCACGTATAGAGGGAGAGCGAAAGTGGAGCCCACAAGAAACCGGGGTAATCAGGAGGTCTGGCTGCGTTGAATCATGTGCATGGCTAAAGATTTAAAGTACTGAGACCCTGGGAGAAGGAGAAGATTGATGTAGGAGGAATAGAATGGGATGAGGAGAGAGATGCTCAGGGGTAATGGTAGTTATAGACACTTACGTTACACTATTGGTACCTCCTGCCAAAAAATGGTTTGAAAGAATCGGGCAAGACCACCAAATGTGAAGAAAGGACCATACGGGGTCCCGCAATCCTCCAGCAGCTGTTGGGGAAGGCTGGGGTTAAAATGTTGAATTCTTGAGGGAGTTCGGTACCATTAGAGGCTAATTTTGTAGCTGTTTTCTTGTGTCGAGACATGGAGGGATCATTTATGAGAGTATTGGAGACCAGGTCACAGTCTGCAGTCCGACAGTCTCAGCATTATGATCTCTCTACCAAGCCGACATGCGGGGCGGAGAGTCGTGTAAGACCGGCTCTCAATAGAAGTGGGATTGATCTCGAGATAAGATGTCATCCGCGGTTCTGCTTCTCGCGCTTGCAGATTCAAATAGATGGTAAGAGGAGCGATGCCAGTTATGAGGGGGTTTATGATAGAGAAGAGAGAAAGATAATGTTGATCGGAAAATATACCCAGAAAGGGGAATTCGCGAATACCCAGGCTCTTTCTTGCAATTCTAGGAAGTTAGTGTTTTCACCTTGCACCTTGTGGAGTAAAATGTTTTCACTAAGATCTGTTTGTTGTGGCCGAGTTTCATTAAATGTCTTTATGCATTCCAGGGGGGAAGTCAGGTTGAGGCGTTATGGGGGTCAGTGGGTTGGGTTGTGCCAGAAATATGGCTGCAGATATTCAAGGGAACGGAAAAGTTTTAACGTTAAGGTCCCTCTCCATAGGATGGGTTGAGAAGAACTTGTGGGGGTGTTTGGCGAATGCCAAGGAATCGATGCCAGGGGAATAGGGCGAGCAAGCTTCTCTATAGATATCCAGTCTTTAGAGGGGCAGTGTGATGTGCAATCAACTATCCGGGAAAGATGACACGCCCAATAGTAGCGGGTAAAGATCAGGGAATCCTATACCCCCTTTAAAGGTTTTGAGAGAGGGGTTAATTGGAGATAGGCAATAACGCGAACGTTTTGTGGCTCCAAAGGATACTGTGAACACAGTCTATTGACAAAGAGCAATGTCAATGGCAAAGAGGGTAAGTGAATTCTGGTTTATGGTTTGGGTGGAAGAGATAACACGGAGACGGGGAATGGATAGTACAAGTTCATTTTATTGATCTAGCTGGCCCTTACCAAACCACGAGAAACAAGGAACGGTGCCATTTATTGAGGTCATCATTGCAATAGAGCGAAGAGTGCGGGAAGAAAGTTTTTTCACTCATCATAGGTCATCAAGGTTGCTGAGTGATCTGGAGATACCAAGATAAGTTACGGGATTCCCTTTCCCAGTGAAAATGGGAAGTGGGCCTCTCCAGCAGAGACTAACTAGCTCAGCAGACAAAGGTAATGTTACACAGGCGGCAGATTTTGGAAAAAATTAATTTGAAAATCGGACAAATGATCTGAAAAGGGCATAGTCTTTTCAGTAGTTTCGAGAAGAGTGTGATGTGAGAGGGTCGCCAAGAACAAAAGAATATCATCCGCATAAGCTGCAAGCCTTATATTTCCTGTCTGACACCGTGATTTCCGTTAACATTCAGGGTTGAAACGAATTTCCGCATAACAGGGGCTCAAGGCGGATAGGACAAACAAAAGTGGGAGTGGGGGCATCCCTGACGTGTGCCGTTCCGTAAAGGATAAGGAGTTTGACAGATGGCCGTTCACACCCGGACCCCGGGCAGTAGGGGCAGATAAGTGGGCCATGATAAAGTTGAGCATCTTCTCACCCAAACCCAGTGGCCACAAAGACGCGTTCAGTAATCTCAGGCAATCATGTCAAAGGCCTTTTCGCATCCAAGGAGAGGAAAAAAAACCGGGCGTTGTTAGACCTGCGAAGCCAGTGAATGGAGATTAAGGGCCTTGATAGTGTTGTCCCTTGGCTTACTCTACCAGGGATAAATCCTGCTGGTCCAAATCGACCATGGGAGGGAAGCGAGGGAAAGAAGACGATTAGCAATTGATCTTCGCGATAGTTTGACGTCCACGTTCAGCAAGGAAATGGGTCTACAGTTGAAGAAAAAGTATGTGAACCCCTTGGGGATTACGGTGGAGTTTTGCATGAATTGGGCATAAAATTTGATCTGAAACGTCATCTAAGTCACAACAATAGAAGAACACAGTCTGCTGAACATAATACTAGCACAAACATTAGATGTTGCCATGGTTTAAATTGCAGACATAACATGTAAACATTCACAGTGCAGGGAGGAAAAATATGTGAGGCCCTACGCTTAACCCATGACTTCTCCCAGAGCTAATTTGGAGCCAGGAGTGAGCCAACCTTGACTCCAATCAGTGTGTGATATTGGTATGTGTTGCTGACAGCTGTCCTGCCCTTAAAAAACACACACCTGTTTCCCTTCCTATTTTGGGTTTACTGGATTTCAAGAAGCACTGTCTGATGTGAACCATGCCTCGCAAGAAAAGAGCTCTCAGAAGACCTACGATCAAGAATTGTTGACTTGCATGAAGCTGGAAAGGGTTACAAAAAGTATCTCCAAAAAGCATCTTGAGTTTTCTGTGTCCACGAGTTAAGACAGAACTGTCTACAAATGGAGAAAAAAAAAAAAAATAAGTTTAGCACTGTTGCTACTCTCCCTAGGCATGGTCGTCCTGTAAAAATGACTGCAAAGAGCACAGCGCAGAATGCTGCATGAGGTAAAGAAGAATTCCAGAGTGTCAGCTAAAGACCTACAGAAATTACTCTGGCACATGCTAACATTTTTGTTGACACATCTACAATACGTGAAAAACATTAAACAAGAATGGAGTACATGGGAGGACACCACGGAGGAAAGCCATTGCTGTCCCAAAAGAATATTGCAGCACGTTTGAAGTTTGCAAAAGAGCACCTGGATGTTCCACAGCACTACTGGGCAAAATATACTGTGGGACAGATGAAACCAAGATTGGATTGTTTGGGAAGAAACACACAACACTATGTGTGGAGAAAAATAAGGCACAGCACACCAAGACAATCAAAACCTCATCCCCACTGTAAAAATCATGGCGGAGGGAGCATCATGGTTTGGGGCTGCTTTTGCTGCCTCAGGGCCTGGTACGGATAGTTGTCATTGATGGGAAAATGAATTCCAGAGTTTATCAAGACATTTTGCAGGAAAACGTACGACCCATCTGTCCGCCAACTGAAAACCTTTGTATCTCCGCAGAGGATGGGTGATGCAACAGGACAATGACCCAAAGCATACAAAGTAATTCAAACAAAAACAATGGCCGCAACAGCACAGAAACGCCTTCTGGAGGTGGCCCAGTCAGAGTCCTGACCTCAACCCGATTGAAATGCTGTGGCATGACCACGTTTAAGAGAGCGATTCACACCAGACATCCCAAGAATATTGCTACACTGAAACAGTTTTGTGAAGAGGAGTGGTCCAAAATTACTCCAGATCGTTGTGCAGGTCCTGATCTGCAACTACAGGAAACGTTTTGGTTGAGGTTATTGCTGCCACAAAGGATGGTCAACCAGTTATTAAGTCCAAAGGTTCACATACTTTTTCCTCCCTGCACTGTGAATGTTTACATGTTATGTGCAATTAAACCATGGCAACATCTATGTTTGTGTGAGTATTATGTTCAGCAGACTGTGTTTCATTCTATTGTATGTGAACTTAGATGACGTTCAGAGACACAATTTTATGCCCTCTTCCATGCAAAAACTCCTCGTAAATCCCATAGGGCGGTCACATTACTTTTTCTGGCAACTGTATTAATTGGAGGTACTTGGGTGTTGTACCTTCCCGGCATTGGGGATAACTGTAATGTGAGCCTCCAAACAGAGGTGGTTATGGGCGGGCCATGTAGGTTTTGAGCGAGAGTGTTTAAAAGCAGCAAGAAATGAGTACCCTTTGTATAGTAGATCTAAAAGGATTTAGTAATTAGGCTACTGAAAAAAACCATCAGGGCCCGGGCTATTCCCCCGGTTTCATCTGTTTATACTTGCGGTATTGCAGTTCAAGTAGGGTGAGATCATTTTCCATAGCGTGCACCAGATCCTCGGAGAGGGCGGGTGAACCGTAGAGATGGAGAAATTCAGAGATCAAGGTAGTTCTAGATTTGTCCGAATGTATGGGGGACGTTCCGGACGTGGAGGTTTTTGTACAAAGATTTATAGTAGCGTTATTCAAAATGGGCGGCAAAATATCGGGGTTGGATGTAGCCTCAATTGCCATCAGAGCCTATGATTTTTATGAACCGTCATACTAGCCCCCGTTTTCTCCCGAAGAAGCTCTTGCTAGAAATTTCCCGCTCTTATTTGCAGAACTCGTAATTAGAGCTTATGTGTAAGAATGTATCTTTTTTCTAACCACTTTACCCTAGTTCCCGTGAGAAGCTGTGTCGCGTGCATGCGTGAGTTCCGAAAGGGTCGACGCAGCCAGAGTCCGTTTGTGTACCTCTCGACCAAAGAGCGGATCCTATCTGATGAGGAGCTTCAGACGCTCCTGTTTGGCTTTTCCTTATCGTCTCGTCGCAAGGGCTATGAGGCTACCCCCGTATGACACAACTTGTGGGCCTCCCATTGTGTGATGGGTGAGGTGTCTGACGAGCTATTCAAGGAAAAAATATTCAGCCATATTAAAGCGGAGCTCTTGAACAATAGCGGCAATCCGTAAGAAGGGAAGCATCCAAACGCCAGTATTTGGAGCGCGGGTGCGATGATGGGGAACCGTAGCGTCATGGAGATGGGATGATGATCAGAAAGGACCATCGGTTTCAATGGTAGCCAGGCATGGAGGAGAGGGAGATCTGGTTGTGACAAAAAAAAGTAGTCTATCCTAGAATACTTATTGTGTTGGTGGGGAAAAAAAAGTATAATCTTTAACAGTGGGGTAAAGAGTACGCCAGGTGTCATGTAAATTGTAGAAGCTGTAATTGTATATGGTATTTGCCCTGAGAGCCTTGTAGGGTAGAAAAGAACTTCCCGAGGAGGTGTCTAGCAGAGGGCTTAAAGGGGACATTCAGATTGCCTCCAAGTACCAGTAAAAACCCTTCCCTGGAAAGCAGCTAGGGCAGTAGACGATTGCGCGCATGAAAGGAGTCCTGTTGAACATTGGATGGCATAGACATTAGGCCGAATGTGATAGGTCTGTTAGCGATATACACCCCTTAATAAACAGGTATTAACTACCCTCAGGATTTCCACCATGGAATCCTGTTATAATGATAAACTGGAGGTGTCTGGCGAACAGTATTGCAACCCCCTTAGATTTAGCCATGGGGGTTGGCAGGCGTGGAGGACCGTGTGGGATGTAGAAATTGTAAAGCTTTGGATGGAGACTTGACGAAGATGCGTTTCTTGTAAAAAGACCACATCCGCTTTCTGTTTGTGTAAGTAAGAGAGGAGCATGGAAACGCTTTTCGGGTATGTTCAAACCTTTGACTTTAAGTGAAAGGAGTTTCAGAGACAGTTGTTCCCGTCTGTGAGGCGGAAGAAAGCAATGGCTGTTGGATAGGCGGAGCCTGAGTCGGGGCTTCGGTTATGCGAGGGAATCCGGGGGATTAGGGAAAAAGAGGGGGGGAGGGGAAAAAGAAAAAAAAAAAAAAAAAGGGGAGGGGGGGTGAAAAAGAAAAAAGAATTATAGATAGTATATGGCTAAGAGGAACAGACCCGCTGTTTCCCACGTGAGAGAAAGAAAACAGGAAGATGGGAAAGGGTCGGAGAAAATGAAGAGGAGCAAAAAGGAAAGCAGAGAAGCTCAGAAAAAAGGATACGGATAGAAGCCGAAAGAGAAGGATGTCAGTGGAAGCTCACCGAGCTCACTGTGTGGGGAACAAGGTCAGCGTGAAAACCAGGAAGTGCGCATCCGCCGGCCGGTTAGCCCCCTATGAGAAATTATAAAACAAAAGGCAAGAAACAAGGGGGCGGGTTCAAGAGAGGTAGTGGTGTCAGTAGTCCGCCAGGGGTGGGGCATATAAAGGTTTGGGTTACCGGTCTTCCGTAGGAGATGAAGTGGTATGTGACATGCAGAGGAAGAAGACCTGGGGCAAATTTAGTAGGTGTATCACCACGTGAAAATGTTGCCGAACGAGGGTCTAGCTACGCTTAGTAATTAAATAAGTGTAAGGCACTTATCAGAGTGGACCGCATTGGGAAGAGCAGCGCTACGCAAGGTGGGCGCGAGATAGAAAGGGGCACCGCACTGAACGGAGGGAATTTCGGAAGACCCCTGCACATATTACAGGCAAACCCACATCACAAGCACAAACATAACAAGTCAACAATATCAAAACATGAAGGAGCATGACAAAAAACAGCAATAAAACGACAATAAGCCCTGTTGGAGCATCCGTTACTAATGAAGCCCCTAAGTCAAGGCCCCTGTCGTCATCATCTCACAAAATTATGAGTTCAAGGGGACTAAATAAGACATAGAAAACCCTCCTCCCCCTACCCCCTCACACAAAAGATAGTAGCTAGCGTCCCCAGGGAAGCAAAGGGTACAGCATCACCTCTCACGGAATGGCCGTAGGAGTGGGGGAGGAGGAGGAGGAGGGTAAGTGAGCATGGGAGTGATCAAAGGCACTCAGGCCCTCAGGGTATTGCCATTTCGGCCAAGTAAAAGCCGGGTTTAAGAGAATGACATGGTTCCATTCTGAATATGTCTAGCCAGTAGGCGGGAGAGGTGATGCTCGTCCACACAATCAGATTCCAGCTGAACTATACGAACATTTACACTCCCCGAAAAAAGCAGTTATCCATCGTCCCGCATATAATACCACCTCCCCTCAAACCACCCCCCCGGTGTGAAATTTAGAGACAATAACATATTCCACGCAGAATTATACATTACAAATTGAGCAGGGATCAAACAACTTCCAGACGATCGGGAAGGCCAAGCGCTCCAATGTCCACGGAGAGGATGGGGGGGGTGGCGAACAATTCATCACCGATCAGCCCAAGCGAGCATCAGGACGATCCGCAAAGATGTGAGGGCGAAGTTCAGAGCTTGCCAGTAAGTATTGATGTCGGAGGATGTTCATCGCCCAGGATGCCTCCAGAGGTAATATGAAAATAGAAGGCTAAGGAGAAGGCACAATCGATAAACCAAGACTGGAGGCGGAGGACTCGCTGTGGAGTGCGGAGAAAAATCAGGTGACGATTAGTATAGGGCAGAGCGCAAAAAACTGTATCCCCTTGTACTGAGGACGAGACAGCTAGAATGGGGCCAACTCTCCCAACCCCTTGTAAGTCATGAAGGAAACTGTGGAGGCCCACTATTTGCGCATAGGGCAGTGACAGAGTTCCAATGAATCACAGGCTGCAATCTTTGACGGATAAGTAGTAAAGGTAGTAAAGTAGGAGTCCGAACGAGCAATTGATCAGAGAGCGCAAGTGCGCAACTGGAACTTATGGGGCAGGTGGACGAAAAAAAAGGTGTGCAGTAACCCAGTAGAACGTAAATAC
This sequence comes from Staurois parvus, assembly GCA_951230385.1. Taxonomy (NCBI): domain Eukaryota; kingdom Metazoa; phylum Chordata; class Amphibia; order Anura; family Ranidae; genus Staurois; species Staurois parvus. Next base: position 137,657 of record CATNWA010018829.1, on the reverse strand, counting down.
TCAGCAGGGTATGCATCAAAGTATCAATGTTGAGGGAAGAACAGGGACCATTAGGTTTCACGTCTTGGCCTCTGTGTGCTGGCGAGGCCGTCGGGGGGAACTGACGGTAGTCAGTGGCGTCCCCCATGAGGGGTCTCGGACGGGGTCAATGGGGCCATCCGCCCTCTACGAGAAGACTGACCGCGCCAATCCATAGCACTATCCTCCGGCTACAAATACCTGGGATAGCGGCAATCTTTATGGAGCTGAACCAATCAGGCAGGTCAATCAGCGGGACGTCAATGGAGACACAGAAAACGAGGGCAGTTCTTCCAGGGTTTCGCAGGTTGTAGAACGGCCACTAAACATTGTACAGAGAAGACAGAAGGGGAACCTCCATCTGTTAACGGAAAGTTATGCGATCGGAGCGTATCCAGAAGAGGGCGTAAGGCGCCGTTGGCGCAGGGTGGTGCTAGATAAGTCCAGAAACAGTTGTATTTCTGTCCCCTCATAATATAAAAGGCGCCCTCTGTCGCTCTAGCACATACGGAGGACATCTTCTTTTGAGCGGGAAACTGACTAGGCAGCAAACGATATCCCTGGGAGGGTCTGCATCTCCCCCCGCTGGGGCGGATCGCTTGTGCACACGTTCGATGTCAATCGGGGTTGCTTGCGGGCGACCAAGGGTTATTGAATATGGCCATTGCTGCCTTGGAATATCGGTATTTTCTACTGATTCTGGGAGACCGCGGATTCTGATGTTGCGCCTGCGGCCACGGTTATCTAAATCCTCAATATGCCTGTGGAGCTCTCTGATAGTTGACGCGTGTATCGTTGACTGATGTTGTAAATCAAGAATTGCGGAACCATTTTGCCTGGATGCGGATTCCACGTGGTCCAATCGTGAAACCCATGGCCCCTTAAATCATTATGCAGATCCACTAATGCTGCAGTGAGTGTGGCTGTCAGGGTGGCCTTAATGTCAGCAGCCACAGCCTGAAGATCCCTGCAGGGACAGAGATTGTGAGGCAGAGGGGACATCATGCTGAGGCACTGTGTCTGGAGCTGCCAATGCATGTCAGAGCAGGGAGGGTTAATTGTGTCAGCAGCTGTAGGGAGGGGGGGATGCAGCAGGAGAGAAGGAGATGGCTGCGGCCCCTTCCCTTTGCTGCTGGGAGCGGCGAAGAGCTCCGTTATGTGTCCTCCCCTGCACACCTGGCCCCGTGGGGAGCGCGATCGGGCACGGATGAGGTCCGGTTCAGTCTTCCCCATGACGTGACAGCTCCCCTCTCACCCCGCTCCGTCGTGCGGGCGATATAGAGGGATCCGGCCGGCGGGAGCTCCCTCTCTATGCGGCCATCTTCCAGCCGCGGCAGACCACGCCCCAACCAGAGGTTTTTTATGATATCTGGGATCATAAGATTTTTTCTAAGGTTCACATTTGTGCCGACCTGCATGCCATGCTAGGTGGGCACAGCAACCCATTCAACTGAATGGGCTTTTGTGCCTGTGTTTTGAAAAAGGTCCAGGGACTCTTTTCCTGCATGAAAACTCTGCTGTACTGAAACCACATGGTGCTTTGGCACTATGCATTTCTGCTTGTGAGAGACCACATTGCATTTTTCAGTGCATGGGAGCATCATTAGGAGTTAATGGCGCCACCATGCATTTTTTTTTTTAAAGCACTGCATTTTGTGTGTGGTTGCATGTGAGTGTGGGAACACATGGGATTTACACACATGTGCACACCCACACAAATGCGAACCTAGCCTAAGCCCAAGAACATTGTTTGCTTTTGCCTATTTCTGGTGTTCTCCAGTGGATAGATTGAGACATTTCAGTGTTTTGGGTTGTGAATATCTATTCTGCCCTGGCCAATTATGGAAGAGTTCATACCAGTGATGTGGGCTGGGGAAGAGGATAAATATTTGGACAGAGCTTCTAGAAAGGTCCTTGCCTACCAGGCTCTGCCTAACGAGGATGTTTGTTTAGTGGGGACCTGTCAGGTGTTCTGTCTGTCCTTACAGAGGTCCAGAGGGTCTTCAGAGCAGTTTCCTATGTTAAATTATGTCCAGGAGATTAGGGGAAGATGCTGTTGAATGGACCTTGTTACTTAGCACTTGAAGGTATCTGAGACTGTCCATCTGGAGTTTGAAGTTCCTATTTGGAGGCTGTTACTGAAGAATCTAGTGCCACCTATTTTGTGTTTGTAACTGGCTGAAACTGAAGCATTAGAGCCATCATCAACATGGTATCACTGAGAGGCTGCTACTAGAGAAATTGGCACCACCAGCCATTTTTGTTGCTGCCATTAAAAAGCCATATACATTTTGCAGTTTTAGTTATCTAGTACTCCTAATCTTCCTAGATATTTGAGACAATACATTTTGCAAAAGAAGATTGGAGGCCTTGAAGACTGTCTGACAGTCAAGTCACTGGTAAGAAAAACAGGAGGATTTTACCCTCTTCTTAAAAAAAAAAGTTTTACATACACTTTAACCACTGCGGCTACAGCACAGTTGTCCAGGTCTGGGAGGGCATCATATGACATCCTCCCAACACGCGCCCTCCCACGCGCCCCTGGGGGCGCGCACCCGGTGATCTCCATGATCGCTGTGTACTACGGACACAGCTGATCACGTGATATGGTAAAAGGCCAATCACAGCGGCCTTTTACCACATGATCAGCTATGTACAATGACACAGCAGATCACAGGTAAATGCAATTGCAGGTTATAGGCTGCACTTTGCTCACGCTGTCACAGCATGAGGAAAGTACTGCCGATAACTGCCAATTGTCAGAGGATGGATCGGCACCGATCATCAGGGCACTGATGATCAGTGTCCTGATGATCAGTGCCAGCAGTGCCGCCCACAAGTGCCCAGCAGTGCCACCCACCTGTGCCCATCAGTGCCCAGTAGTGCCACCCACCCAGTGCCCAGCAGTGCCCCCTATTAATGCTGCCCAGCAGTGCCACCAGTCAGTGCCACCTATCAGTGCCACCTATCAATGCCCATCATTGTTGCATATCAGTGCAGCATTGTCAGTGCCGCCTCATCAGTGCCAGCTCATCAGTGCCGCCCATCAGTGCTGTCTATCCGTGCCCATCAGTGCCGCCTATCGGTGCCCATCGGTGCTGCCTATCAGTGCAGTCTCATCAATGCACATCAGTGAAGGAGAAAAATTACCTGTTTGATACATTTTATAATAGAAACAAAGAAATACTTTTTTTTTCCTCTTTTTTTGTTTATAGTGCAAAAAAAATAAAACACCCAGCAGTGAGTGCATACCACCTAAAGAAGGCTCTATTTGTGTGAAAAAAATGATACAAATTTCATATGGGTACTGTGTTGCATGATTGCGCAATTGTCATTCAAAGTGTGACAGTGCTGAAAGCTGAAAATTGTCCTGGCAGGAAGGGGGTATAAGTGCCCGGTAGGCAAGTGGTTAAACAAATTAGCATTATCGATATTTAAAATGGTACTAAACTGAAAAGCAAACATTGATTATATTGCAGCTAACCAATTCTTAGATGTGGTGGCCATATTAGGTTTTCTTTTTCAGGCTTTTATTTTCATCTGGTGATCCAACCAGTAATCCTGTTGTTTTTAACATAACAAGCTCTCCTGCAAATGTAGCAGTTAGAGTGTTGAGACAAACCATTTACCACTGATCGGGGTGTGTACAATGAATGCAAAGATGACAATCTGTGCACAACAATCATTACAAGCTTGACTGTGACAATTTGCCAGCCAGCTGTAGAAAGCTGGCTGGTGATGCTGCCTAACGTCACTGGCCAAATATGATATTGACCATATTTAGTCAATTATGTCACCTAGAATGCCTGCTGGTTTATTTACAATTTAAAACAAGCTAGCAGGCAAGGGGATCCTTGGTTATTAGGGTGCTGGTGGCTTTCTATATCTTAGCAACCAAGGATGCTGTGCGACCTCTTAAGTCCTAGCAACAAAAGACACTGTGGCCATCACAGTGGGAATTTGTTATTTATTGGTGGAAGTAATAAGATCACTAAATGAATTCCTGTTGCAGTATGAGTTTCAGGCGGGCGAACTTGGCCATATCTGCCAATTCTTTTTCACACAATCTGCGAACTGCAAGATTTCAGGGTGATCTCTGCATCCCCCCATACTTGAATATAATCCCTAGACACTAAAAGGTCTATTCACTAAGAGCTATATACCACATGAATTTCTGAGTATAACCAGTTGCCGACCGCGCTATAGCGAGTGATGGCTACACGTGGTCATCTAGTTCTGGGAGGGGGTCTATTGACGTCCTCACAGAACTCCATCCCCCCACGCGCATCAGGCGAGCTCTGTGATCGATGTAAAGGGCCAATCACAGCGGCTATTTACCATGTGAGCAGCTGTATCCAATCACAGCTGATTACATTGTAAACAGACTTGCTGGTTGTAGCAAGCGTACACACAGAGATGGATGTGGTTCAACCATTTTGCTCCAACCCTCCATTTTGTTAAGCATTCTCCATGTTGTCCCATCATCCCCCCTCCCTCTCTGTTCATTTACAGTGACATGTGGCCTGAGTGATGAGAAGTGTCACAGGAGGCCAGAGCACAGCAGAGAGCTCCGAGCTATATAAAACCCCCAAGGGAGCTGGGGCCTCCCTGTCTAAGAACCTGTGCAATCTGGCACCTCATAAAAGGATAACCCAAGCCTTCCCCTGAGTTCAAAGACATGCCAGAGGAGTAAGAAACTAGATAACACTTTTAAATCCATTTTTCCCCTATGTCTCATATCTTGGAATATGAGAGACTTACATAAAAACCAGGCATATCTTCAGATTGGACACGAGAAGACAAACAGTTTGATATGTCACTCTCCTTGGCTAGTATATATAGGAAAGCAGAAAATTACATCTCTTGAACCATACAAGTCTGTATTTTGTATTTCATATCTAACCATTCCGCAGATGCGTCTGCATATTAATATACCCGCGGGTGGAATGTTACTTGTGCCTAGGAAAAGTTATGAGCCAAATTATAAGCTAGGAGGGATTTTGGTTCTAGCTTGGGTCTCCGCCCAGACAACCCCTCCCCAAATGAGGCATTGGTCCTTAGCTTCAGAGACACCCCCTGCTGGGGGACTACAAAATAGGCTGTCAGGCCTAGGCCTAAGAGTGGAAGTTGAAGAAATCTCCCTTTTAACATTAGAACCAACTTGGGAGACGGTGCCCTTTTGCTCTGAAACTTGATCTGCTTAACCCAAGGCTTTTTGGCAAGTACTTATCTACCTAAACTTCTTTCTGTTTATCTTCTTGCTGTGTTATTGCTCTCTGTATATTTATATATATTGGTTACATCTTGTTTCTGTAAATATTTTTATTGCACCCTTTTGACCTTTTAGTAATAAATCTTTCTTTCTGAAAGTGTTCAACTGTTTCTAAAGCTCCTTAATGCAACTTATGAATTCCTGCCGCTGAAGAACGCTACTGTGTGTGTTTAACCCTCTGTATAACCTGTCTGCAGTGACAGTGATATCCAAATGGTTAATCCAATCACCCTTGTGTTATTGCTGATATTGCCGCGTTTCCTCTTTCTCTGCACAAAAAGGAGATGGTGGCAGTGTGAAGGGTTAATTGCGTAATTAACCTGACCCAGTAACAATCGCGCTCAGGCTGCGAGTACACATGTTGTGGACCATTAGCTGGAAAGTCTGTGTGCAGGGTGCAGCTGGGCGTGGCATTGTTACGCACGTGACATCGCGGTTTTAGATTGGCTAGTCCTTCAGTCACGAGTTTGATGAGAAGGTCTGGGGTCTGACGCCGCGATTGTCACACCGGTTATCAGCAGTCACTGCATGAGGAATGAAAAGCCGATAACTAGAGATGAGCGAATTATTCAAAAATTCGATTCGGCTGATTCGCCGAATTTGCGGGAGAAATTCGATTCGATGCGAATTTATTCGCCGCGAATTTAACTTATTAAAGGGTTTCTAGGCTTCAGCGAGCCTTTATATTAGTGCAGAACACTGTTCCTTTAATTTAAATGCCCTTGGTGTCTACTGGGGAAGAGAAATAATATCAGTCAGTATGACATGCAGATGAGTGCCGTCGATCTTAGAATCACCGCACACTTCACTCATTTGGGCAGTCACGGGGCACGACGAAGAAGAAGAAGAATGAAAAGAAGAATGAAAAGAAGAAGAAGAAGAATGAAAAGAAGAAGAAGAAGAATGAAAAGAAGAATGAAAAGAAGAAGAAGAAGAATGAAAAGAAGAAGAAGAAGAATGAAAAGAAGAAGAAGAAGAAGAATGAAAAGAAGAATGAGAAGAAGAATGAAAAGAAGAATGAAAAGAAGAATGAGAAGAATGAAAAGAAGAAGAAGAAGAATGAAAAGAAGAATGAGAAGAAGAATGAAAAGAAGAATGAAAAGAAGAATGAAAAGAAGAAGAATGAAAAAAAGAAGAAGAAGAATGAAAAGAAGAAAGAAAAGAAGAAGAAGAATGAAAAGAAGAAGAAGAAGAATGAAAAGAAGAAGAAGAAGAATGAAAAGAAGAAGAAGAATGAAAAGAAGAATGAGAAGAAGAATGAAAAGAAGAATGAAAAGAAGAATGAGAAGAATGAAAAGAAGAATGAAAAGAAGAAGAAGAAGAATGAAAAGAAGAAGAATGAAAAGAAGAATGAAAAGAAGAAGAAGAAGAATGAAAAGAAGAATGAAAAGAAGAAGAAGAAGAATGAAAAGAAGAAGAAGAAGAATGAAAAGAAGAAGAAGAATGAAAAGAAGAAGAATGAAAAGAAGAAGAAGAAGAATGAAAAGAAGAAGAATGAAAAGAAGAATGAGAAGAAGAATGAAAAGAAGAATGAAAAGAAGAATGAGAAGAATGAAAAAAGAAGAATGAAAAGAAGAAGAAGAATGAAAAGAAGAATGAGAAGAAGAATGAAAAGAAGAATGAAAAGAAGAATGAGAAGAATGAAAAGAAGAAGAAGAAGAATGAAAAGAAGAAGAAAAATGAATGAACAGAAGAAGAAGAAGAATGAAAAGAAGAATGAAAAGAAGAAGAAGAAGAATGAAAAGAAGAAGAAGAATGAAAAGAAGAATGAAAAGAAGAAGAAGAATGAAAAGAAGAAGAAGAAAAATGAAAAGAAGAAGAATGAAAAGAAGAATGAAAAGAAGAAGAAGAAGAATGAAAAGAAGAAGAAGAAGAATGAAAAGAAGAAGAAGAAGAAGAAGAAGAAGAAGAATGAAAAGAAGAATGAAAAGAAGAAGAAAAGAATGAAAAGAAGAAGAAAAAAGAAGAAAGAAAAGAAGAATAAAAAGAAGAAGAAGAAGAATGAAAAGAAGAAGAAGAATGAAAAGAAGAAGAAGAAGAAGAATGAAAAGAAGAAGAAGAAGAATGAAAAGAAGAAGAATGAAAAGAAGAATGAAAAGAAGAAGAAGAATGAAAAGAAGAAGAAGAATGAAAAGAAGAAGAAGAAGAATGAAAAGAAGAATGAAAAGAAGAAGAAGAATGAAAAGAAGAAGAAGAAGAAGAATGAAAAGAAGAATGAAAAGAAGAAGAAGAATGAAAAGAAGAAGAAGAAGAATGAAAAGAAGAAGAATGAAAAGAAGAATGAAAAGAAGAAGAAGAAGAAGAATGAAAAGAAGAAGAAGAATGAAAAGAAGAAGAAGAATGAAAAGAAGAATGAAAAGAAGAAGAAGAATGAAAAGAAGAAGAAGAATGAAAAGAAGAAGAATTCCAGTACAGCAAAAAGTGTATCTGCAGAGAGCTCCGCTATTTCTGACAGTTCTCTGACAGTTCCTTCACATTTACAGCGGTTGAAACATTGTATCTATTTATTTCCGAATAAAAACATCTGTATCCTAAATGGAAACAAATAGATACAATGTTTCAACTGCTGTAAATGAACTGTCAGAACTGTCAGAAATAGCGGAGCTCTCTGCAGTGACACTTTTGCCGGCTGATCGGGAAAAATTCGATTCGTGCACCCGAAGTTTGCTAAAATTCGGATTCGATGCGAATCAAATTTTTCCTGATATTCGAAACGAATTCCACTTCGCCAGGTTCGATTCGCTCATCTCTACCGATAACCAGCAATTCTGACAGGCACATTTACACTGATAATCAGGGCACTGATCATCAGTGCCCTGATAATCAGTGCAGTCCCATCAGTGTAGCCCATCAATACAGCCTATCAGTGCCGCCCATCAGTTCCTCCTATCAGTGCCGCCCATCAGTGCTTCCTATCAGTTTTAAAAATTTTTGCTAATTTTTTTGTTTGTTTATCGAAACATAAAACCCCTGTGGTGATTAAATACCACCCAAAAGAAAGTTATATCTGTCTCAAAAGAATTGTTATCAATTCATTTATATCTGTCTCAAAAAAAATTGTATTTATGTACAGTGTTGCACGACTGAGTAATTGTCATTCAAAGTTCAACAGCGCTGAAAGCTGAAAATAGAAAATTGGCCAGGGCAGGAATGGGGTGAAAGTGCCCAGTAGGCAAGTGATTAAATAAATGTTTTAACAAATAAGTTAAATATTTATGAATTGCGATATTTACTATTTAAATTTAGTGTTGTTTTTTGCATCTTTTGTTGACATGATAACACTGCACCAAAAGAAGATAGATCTGTAATTCAATGCACACAGAAATATTGTGTGAAACTATAAAAACATCCTAGTTTGCCTTCATTCACAGAACAGTCTCCTACTGGTGAAATGATGCCATTTATTTGCATTGTTGAGCTCAGGGTAGAACATTTCACATTGATACATTTAGAGATGAGCGAATCGAACCTGGCGAAGTGGAATTCGTTTCGAATTTCAGGAAAAATTTGATTCGCATCGAATCCGAATTTTAGCAAACTTCGGGTGCACGAATCGAATTTTTCCCGATCAGCTGGCAAAAGTGTCACTGCAGAGAGCTCCGCTATTTCTGACAGTTCTGACAGTTCATTTACAGCGGTTGAAACATTGTATGTATTTGTTTCCATTTAGGATACAGATGTTTTTATTCGGAAATAAATAGATACAATGTTTCAACCGCTGTAAATGTGAAGGAACTGTCAGAGAACTGTCAGAAATAGCGGAGCTCTCTGCAGATACACTTTTTGCTGTACTGGAATACTTCTTCTTTTCATTCTTCTTCTTCTTTTCATTCTTCTTCTTCTTCTTCTTTTTTCATTCTTCTTTTCATTCTTCTTCTTTTCATTCCTCTTCTTCTTCTTTTCATTCTTCTTTTCATTCTTCTTCTTTTCATTCCTCTTCTTCTTCTTTTCATTCTTCTTTTCATTCTTCTTCTTCTTCTTTTCATTCTTCTTCTTCTTTTCATTCTTCTTTTCATTCTTCTTCTTCTTCTTTTCATTCTTCTTCTTCTTTTCATTCTTCTTCTTCTTCTTTTCATTCTTCTTTTCATTCTTCTTCTTTTCATTCTTCTTCTTCTTCTTTTCATTCTTCTTTTCATTCTTCTTCTTCTTCTTCTTTTCATTCTTCTTCCTCTTCTTTTCATTCTTCTTCTTCTTCTTTTCATTCTTCTTCCTCTTCTTCTTTTCATTCTTCTTCTTCTTTTCATTCTTCTTTTCATTCTGCTTCTTCTTCTTTTCATTTTTCTTTTCATTCTTCTTCTTCTTTTCATTCTTCTTCTTCTTCTCATTCTTCTTTTCATTCTTCTTTTCATTCTTCTTCTTTTCATTCTTCTTCTTCTTCTTTTCATTCTTCTTTTCACTCTTCTCATTCTTCTTTTCAGTCTTCTTTTGATTCTTCTTCTCATTCTTCTTTTCATTCTTCTTCTTCTTCTTTTCATTCTTCTTTTCATTCTTCTTCTTCTTTTCATTCTTCTTCTTCTTCTTGTCATTCTTCTTCTTGTCATTCTTCTTCTTCTTCTTGTCATTCTTCTTCTTCTTCTTGTCATTCTTCTTTTCATTCTTCTTCTTCTTCTTTTCATTCTTCTTTTCATTCTTCTTCTTCTTCTTTTCATTCTTCTTCTTCTTTTCATTCTTCTTCTTCTTTTCATTCTTCTTCTTCTTCTTCTTTTCATTCTTCTTCTTCTTCTTTTCATTCTTCTTCTTCTTTTCATTCTTCTTCTTCTTTTCATTCTTCTTTTCATTCTTCTCATTCTTCTTTTAATTCTTCTTCTCATTCTTCTTTTCATTCTTCTTCTTGTCATTCTTCTTCTTCTTCTTGTCATTCTTCTTCTTCTTCTTGTCATTCTTCTTTTCATTCTTCTTCTTCTTCTTTTCATTCTTCTTTTCATTCTTCTTCTTCTTCTTTTCATTCTTCTTCTTCTTTTCATTCTTCTTCTTCTTCTTCTTTTCATTCTTCTTCTTCTTCTTCTTTTCATTCTTCTTCTTCTTCTTTTCATTCTTCTTCTTCTTTTCATTCTTCTTCTTCTTTTCATTCTTCTTTTCATTCTTCTCATTCTTCTTTTAATTCTTCTTTAATTCTTCTTTTCATTCTTCTTTTAATTTTTCTTTTCATTCTTCTTCTCATTCTTCTTCTTCTTCTTTTCATTCTTCTTCTTCTTTTCATTCTTCTTCTTCTTCTTCTTTTCATTCTTCTTTTCATTCTTCTTCTTCTCTTCTTTTCATTCTTCTTCTTCTTCTTTTCATTCTTCTTTTCATTCTTCTTCTTCTTCTTTTCATTCTTCTTCTTATTCTTTTCATTCTTCTTCTTTTCATTCTTCTTCTTCTTCTTTTCATTCTTCTTTTCATTCTTCTTCTTCTTCTTTTCATTCTTCTTTTCATTCTTCTTCTTCTTCTTTTCATTCTTCTTCTTCTTTTCATTCTTCTTCTTCTTCTTTTCATTCTTCTTTTCATTCTTCTTCTTTTCATTCTTCTTCTTCTTCTTTTCATTCTTCTTTTCATTCTTCTTCTTCTTCTTCTTTTCATTCTTCTTCCTCTTCTTTTCATTCTTCTTCTTCTTCTTTTCATTCTTCTTCTCTTCTTCTTTTCATTCTTCTTCTTCTTCTTTTCATTCTTCTTTTCATTCTTCTTTTCATTCTTCTTCTTCTTCTTTTCATTCTTCTTTTCATTCTTCTTCTTCTTTTCATTCTGCTTCTTCTTCTTTTCATTTTTCTTTTCATTCTTCTTCTTCTTTTCATTTCTTCTTCTTCTTCTCTTCTTCTTTTCATTCTTCTTTTCATTCTTCTTCTTTTCATTCTTCTTCTTCTTCTTTTCATTCTTCTTTTCATTCTTCTCATTCTTCTTTTCAGTCTTCTTTTGATTCTTCTTCTCATTCTTCTTTTCATTCTTCTTCTTCTTCTTTTCATTCTTCTTTTCATTCTTCTTCTTCTTTTCATTCTTCTTCTTCTTCTTGTCATTCTTCTTCTTGTCATTCTTCTTCTTCTTCTTGTCATTCTTCTTTTCATTCTTCTTCTTCTTCTTTTCATTCTTCTTTTCATTCTTCTTCTTCTTCTTTTCATTCTTCTTCTTCTTTTCATTCTTCTTCTTCTTTTCATTCTTCTTCTTCTTCTTTTCATTCTTCTTCTTCTTTTCATTCTTCTTTTCATTCTTCTCATTCTTCTTTTCATTCTTCTTTTCATTCTTCTTTTAATTCTTCTTTTCATTCTTCTTCTCATTCTTCTTCTTCTTCTTTTCATTCTTCTTCTTCTTTTCATTCTTCTTCTTCTTCTTCTTTTCATTCTTCTTTTCATTCTTCTTCTTCTTCTTTTCATTCTTCTTCTTCTTCTTTTCATTCTTCTTTTCATTCTTCTTCTTCTTCTTTTCTTCTTCTTCTTCTCATTCTTCTTCTTTTCATTCTTCTTTTCATTCTTCTTCTTATTCTTTTCATTCTTCTTCTTATTCTTTTCATTCTTCTTCTTTTCATTCTTCTTCTTCTTCTTTTCATTCTTCTTTTCATTCTTCTTCTTCTTCTTTTCATTCTTCTTCTTCTTCTTGTCATTCTTCTTCTTCTTCTTGTCATTCTTCTTTTCATTCTTCTTCTTTTCATTCTTCTTCTTATTCTTTTCATTCTTCTTTTCATTCTTCTCCTTCTTCTTTTCATTCTTCTTCTTCTTCTTTTCATTCTTCTTCTTCTTCTTTTTTCATTCTTCTTTTCATTCTTCTTTTCATTCTTCTTCTTTTCATTCTTCTTCTTCTTTTCATTCTTCTTTTCATTCTTCTTCTTCTTTTCATTCCTCTTCTTCTTCTTTTCATTCTTCTTTTCATTCTTCTCATTCTTCTTTTAATTCTTCTTCTTTTCATTCTTCTTCTCATTCTTCTTTTCATTCTTCTTCTTCTTTTCATTCTTCTCATTCTTCTTTTCATTCTTCTTCTTCTTTTCATTCTTCTTCTTCTTCTTTTCATTCTTCTTTTCATTCTTCTTCTTCTTCTTTTCATTCTTCTTCTTCTTCTTTTCATTCTTCTTCTTTTCATTCTTCTTCTTCTTCTTCGTCGTGCCCCGTGACTGCCCAAATGAGTGAAGTGTGCGGTGATTCTAAGATCGACGGCACTCATCTGCATGTCATACTGACTGACAGTATTATTTCTCTTCCCCAGCAGACTCCAAGGGCATTTAAATTAAAGGTACAGTGTTCTGCACTAATATAAAGGCTCTCTGAAGCCTAGAAACCCTTTAAATAAGTTAAATTCGCAGCGAATAAATTCGCATCGAATCGAATTTCTCCCGCAAATTCGGCGAATCAGCCAAATCGAATTTTTGAATAATTCGCTCATCTCTAGATACATTATATACACTGCTCAAAAAAATTAAAGGAACACTTTGAAAACACATCAGATCTCAATGGGGAAAAATATCATACTGGATACAGTATCTATACTGATATGGACTGGGTAATGTGTTAGGAACGTAAGGATGCACCATTGTTTGATGGAAATGATCAACAAACAGAGGACTGAATTCAAAGACACCCCCAAAATCAAAGTGAAAAAATTATGCAGCAGGCTAGTCCATTTTGCTGAAATTTCATTGCAGCAACTCAAAATGGTACTCAATAGTTTGTATGCCCCCCACATGCTTGTATGCATTCCTGAAAATGTCAGGACATGCTCCTGATGAGATGATGGATGGTGTCCTGGGGTATTTCCTCCCTTATCTGGAGCAGGGCATCACTGAGCTCCTGGACACTCTGAGGTGCAACCTGGTGACGTTGGATGGACTGAATCATGATATCCCGGAGGTGTTCTATTGGATTTAAGTCAGGCGAGAGTGGGGGCCATTCAATGGTATCAACTCCTTCATCCTCCAAGAACTGCCTGCATACTCTCGCCACATGAGGCCAGGCATTGTAGTGCACCAGGAGGAACCCAGGACCCAATGCACCAGTGTAGTGTCAAGGTCCTACCTTTCTTCAGAGCTTGTGCATCTCCATGAGCTGGCATCCATCTTGGTTTTCTGCAAAGCATGGTGGGAACCTTTATGCCTTCAGGCTTCTGCGGCTCCTCCTCAGAAGGGTGTGGTTGAGCACATTTAAACCTCCTGTCTGCAAGTGTGCGCTGCACTTGTGTCCTGTATGTTGCCCTGTTGCAAGCTCTTGTGTTGTTCCCATTGCTCTCCTGGTAACCGACTCGGCTTGGACAAGACTACTCTCTGCGTTAACCCTTTAACTGACCTCCCGTTGCTGAACCCGGCCCGTGACCTGAGTATTCTTTGCCTACCGTCTAGTACTGTCTGCTCCGTTGTTATTGACCCGGCTTGTCTGACTACTCTACTCGTGTTCCCATCTAGCTCCCACCAGCTGTACGCCATTGACGGCAGTCGTTATCGCAGCTGGGGTCACTCTCGGGGGCCGCGACCTGGTCTCAGGCTGCGTCAAGTCCATCCCCACCATCAGGGGCCCTGGTGAAGGGTAGCCTGGGGCTTAGACTCCGCGCCCTGAGGGACTCTGGTCTGTGGGTAGTGGCTGTAGTCAGTCGCAGCGTGACCGTACCATAGGCCTGCCTGCCCATTCCAGCGTTCCTGCCCTGACATGTAGGGTCTGACAATGGGTCCAAAGTTTTCATCCCGATACCTAATGGCAGTCAGCATGCCATTGTCTAGCCTGTAGAGGTCTGTGCGTCCCTCCATTGATATGCCTCCCCAGACCATCACTGACCCACCACCAAAACGGTCATGCTCAACAGTGCTACAGGCAGCATCACGTTCTCCACATCTTCTCCAGACCCTTTCATGTCTGTCACATGTGCTCAGGGTGAACCTGCTCTCATCTGTGAAAAACACAGGGCGCCAGAGGTGGACCTGCCAATTCTGGTGTTCAGTGGCAAATGCCAGTCAAGCTCTATGGTGCCAGGCAGTGAGCGCAGGGCTCACTAGATGACATCAGGCCCTCAGGCCACCCTCATGAAATCTATTTCTGATTGTTTGGTCAGAGACATTCACACCAGTGGCCTGCTGGAGGTCATTTTGTAGGGCTCTGGCAGTGCTCATCCTGTTCCTCCTTGCACAAAGGAGCAGATACTGGCCCTGCTGATGGGTCAAGGGCCTTCTATGGCTCTGTCCAGCTTTCCTAGAGTAACTACCTGTCTCCTGGAATCTCCTCCATGCTCTTGAGACTGTGCTGGGAGACACAGCAAACCTTCTGCACATATTGATGTGCCATCCTGGAGGAGTTGGACTGCCTGTGTAACCTCTGTAGGGTCCAGGTATTGCCTCATGCTACCAGTCATGACACTGACCCTAGCCAAATGCAAAACTAGTGAAAAACAGTCAGAAAAGATGAGTAGGGAAAAAAATGTCAGTGGCCTCCATCTGTAAAACCATTCCTGTTTTGGGGGTCATCTCATTGTTGCCCATCTAGTACACTTGTTAATGTCATTAACACCAAAGCAGGTGAAACTGATTAACAGCCCCCTCTGCTACTTAACTGACCAGATCAATATCCCAGGAGTTTAATTGACTTGATGCTATACTCTGATTAAAAAGTGTTTCTTTACTGTCTAGTGCAGAGTTCTCCTCATTGTTGTTTTCTGCATTACTAAAATAATGGCTGCCTACATCAGGTGATAAACAACAAATGTGTGTTTTTAGTGAATTGACTTTAATGATTTATCTTTTTTTTTTTTTTTTTTTGCAGTATTTACCTCACGTTCAATATTTTGCTTGGATGAATTGACTCTTGTGATATTTCCGAAAAATTAGTCACGTGACCTTCATATTGCATGAGTAATCCTTTAGTGAATTGACCCCTTATTCCCATGATATTGCTCATCATTTTTAACTGCCTGTGATATACTATGTACTGTATATTCACAGGTTTAGCAAAAATATACTTTTCATCCATTTTGCCTCCTTATCTTCTCCAGTCTCTGCATTTTTCCAACTTTTCTGGCTATTTGTTGTATTAGAAGTGGGGTTTGGTTCTGGGAGTTTAGTGCAACAGAAACACATGGGTATCATCATTTCATATATATATCAAGCTTCACACTGTGTGAATCAAGCTTCACACTGTTCCCAACCACCAGACCTGTTTTCGTGTAGTAAACACCATCCCAAGCTTACGACCAGGACTGTCTTGTGCCAACAGTTAAGCCATAGTGGCAGCAAAATAATGGTTTGGGCAGCCATATCTTGATATTCTGCAGGCCCCATCAATACCTTGAAAGGTAGAGTCACTGCCAGTGACTATGTACAAAGTTTGGCTGACTATGTGCACCCCATGGTGTAGACATTGTTTCCTGAAGACACTGCCATTTACCAATACAATAATCAAACAATCACACAGCTGGTGTTCTTAAATCATGGACTGATTTGCATGCAGATGAAGTCTCTCATCTTCCCTTGGTGCCACAGTCACCAGACTGCAATATCATAGAGCCACTATGGTCAGTTTTGGAGAATAAGGTTCAGGCTTGTTTTCTGCCTACAGCATCTCTGCAAGAACTAGAACAATTTTTGCATGAAGAGTGGTGTCAGGTTCCATTATCCACCATCCAAAACCTATAATTGTCAAGTCCAAAGAGAATTCAGACCGTCTTGGATGCCAAAGGTGGTCCAACACCATATTTGGTAATTAATTCTTTCAATTTTGTCCAACCCCTGTATTTATATATTTTTTTGTTTTGTTTTGTTACTATTGCAATTCATAATGGACACATGTTTTTTCACAGCATAGTAATATTGTATAATATTAAAATCTTTTTGACCCGAATCAATGCAACTTCATGGCAAATTGGAGCTCCCCTGTAAATGATACCAAGATACAGTAGATGGTTTATGATATCTTTTTTTTTGGGGGGGTTGTTTTTTTGGGTATACCCCAAAGCTTGTCATGAAGTTGATAAAATCAGATTTAATGGTGCACATCATAAAAAATTGAAATGTTACTTTGTCCAAAATTAAAAGAAGAACCTCAAGTAGTGATAGTGTTTAAACATCTCAAGTACTAATGTATGAATAGAAATATGCATCTTTATCTTTGCCTGTTTACTACAAACCATTTAGGAAAGTTATTTTGTGTTAACATTTGTTATCCTTTAAGCAACTAGTGTGACAGATGTAGCTTTAGGTTTGATAAAAAAAAAAACCTGAGAGAAAGAATGTACAGTTGGCTGGCCTGCACATAACTGCTAAATTCAGGGAAAGGGTGAGAACAACAACAATAGTTTTGACCCCTAGGGATGTAAAATTTTCTCATTATGGCAAGTGGGAAATGTCTGAGTTTGCTGTGTGAGAAAGATTTGGCGTGAAAAGACCAGACCACCACACATGAGGATGCTTCAAGTGCACTGCCTGAGGTTTATAAGAAAGGTCTGATTACATGTCAAATAAAGAGCAATGCTGAGCATATGTTTGCTGTTTGATATGGGAACCAGAGCCGAAAAATAAGTTTCTATCTGTCTGGTTCTTAAATGTGTAATTGAAGCAAGTTGTCCACCCTATTTTATAGAACTATAGGCAAAACTTTTTTTTCATTTTGAATAGAGTAAAGTAGGATTATAAACCTGTCAGTTTATTTTTTTCCATCTGTGTCCCATTGGGGAGATTTACCTTCACTTCCTGCCCTATAGCCAATTAGGAAGTAAGAGATAATCCCTGTAAATTAAGGGAATCCCTTGGGGATCCCCAGGTCACCAGAACTAGTATCCCTATTGGAAAATTATTATTATGCAGGATTTAGATAGCGCCGACAATTTGGCCAGCGCTTTACAACATGAGGGCAGACAGTACAATTACAATACAATTTTATACAACAGAAAACAGAGAGCCCTGCTCGTAAGAGCTTACTATTTAAAAGGGAGGGTCAATTGATACAAAAGATAATAACTGTGGGGGATGAGCTGATGGAAAAAAATATTAGGTGGGGGCAGGAAAGGCTTTTCTGAAGAGATGGGTTTTCAGGAAGACAGGGTAGGAGACAGCAGCAGATTGGGGTAGGGAATTCCATAGGATAGGAGAGACACGGGAAGCCCTGGAGGCAAGCATGGGATGAAGTGACAAGGGAGCTAGAGAGCAGGAGGTCTTGGGAGGAACAAAGAAAATTATGTGGCTGGTATTTTAAAAACTAGGTTAGTGATGTACAGTAGCTGGGAGCTGAATTGTGGATGGCTTTGTAAGTTGTTAGTATTTTGAACTGAATTCATTAAGAGAGCAGAAGCCAGTGGAGGGATTGGCAGACAGACGTATCATATGTTAAATGGTTGGTAAGATGGATGGGTCTGGCAGCAGTATTCATGATGGACTGAAGAGGGGATTGCCTATTTAAAGGTAAGCTAATGAGGAGGGAGTTGCAGAAGTCAAGGTGAGAGATGAACAGGGGGTGAAGTAGAAGCTTTGCGGTGTCATTTATTAGGAAGGGGCATATTTTGGAAATGTTGAGTAGGCAATAAACTTTGGACAGTGATTGGATGTGGGGCCGAAAGGAAAGTTCAGAGTCCAGGTTAACAACTAGCACCTTGGCATGCGGGGACAGTTTGACAGTAGTGCCTTCAATCTTGAAAGAGAAGTCGGGGAAGAGGCACGTGAGGGAGGAAATATTATGCAGTCAGTTTTGGATAGCGTGAGTTTAAGGAAGTGGTGTGACATCCAGGCTGATATGTCTGTTAGTAGATTAGTGATGCGTGTGGGAGACTGATAGAGTGAGCTGTGGGGTAGAGAGATAGATTTGGATGTCGTCAGTGTAGAAATGGTAATGGAAACCATGGGAGGCTGACCCAGGGAGGGGTGTAGATCGAGAATAGGAGAGGTCCAAGAACAGAACTTTGGTGGACCCCGATGGAGAAAATAAGAGGAGAGGAGGAAGTGAGATTGTAATTGACACTGAAAGTGCGATGAGATAGGTAGGAAGAGAACCAGTGAAGAGTTCAGTCACAGAAACCAATAGAGCGGAGAGGAGGAGGGGGTGGTCCACTGTGTCAAAGGCAGCAGAGAGGTCCAGGAATAGGAATGCAGAATAGTGTCCACTGGTTTTAGCTGCTAGTAGATTGTACTGTATGTGAGTTTAGGAGAGCAGTTTTAGTGGAAGTTTGAGAGCGAAATTCAGACTGAAGAGGATCAATAAGGTTTTTTCAATGAGATGGTCACGCGCAGTAGGTTGTAGACTAGGCACTCAAGGAGTTTGGAGGAAAAGGGGAGCAAGGAAATGAGGCATAGGTTGTTAAGGTTGGTGGGATTCAGTGAGGGCTTTTTAAAATTGGGGGCGACTAGTGTATGTTTTTAGAAAGTTGGAGAAGATGCCAGAAGAGAGGGACAGATTTAAGATGTGAGTTAGAGATTGTAGGATAGAGCCAAAGAGTGATTGTAGCATTTGCAAGGGAAAAGGTTCCAGGGAGCAAGTGGTTAAGTGGGCATTAGAAAAAGGTTTAGCAACTTTGTCTATAGTAGCGGGGTTGAATGAGGGAAGTAATGAGTGTACCTGTAGACATGGAGTGATAAGTGGGGAAGATGTCTGTACAGCAGAGATCTTATCACAAATTGTGTCAATCTTATTTTTGGGCATTGATTTAGGTAGTGGGTGGAGGCAGTGGAAGACAAAGTAGAGAGTTGAAGGTAGGGAAGAATTGACAGGGATTGGACGAGAAGTTGTTAATGAAAGTGATAAAATAGGTCTGCTTGGCAGCATAGAGGCAGGAGTAGTATTTTTGAAGGGCATATCTATATTGGTTGAAATCTTTCTGAGACCTAGTCTTGTGCCACAGATGCTCAGGACCTTGGCTATGTTTTTTCAGACTTCTGGTGTTATCATCTGTTTGCCAAGGTTGTAGGGGTGGATATGAAGCAGCCAACATACCAGGGACACAGAGACAATGGAAGCATAATCAGATTTCAGTTTTGGGTGAATATGAAGCAGTCAACATACCTGTGGAGGGACAAAAAAGAAGAAATGTTCAGATGAGACATTCAGATGAAGACATTCAGATGAAGTAGAGCCTCAAGTGATCCCACTTATAGAAATACCCCCCACTTCTGGAAAGAAGCCAGAAGCAAATGTGCCCCCCCCCCCCCCCGGCAAATGTATCCTCTATTACTATTCTGGGGAAAACCAGAATGTGAGGTTTTCTTTACATTCGCTATCAATGAACGGGGGGGGGGGGGGGGGGGGCACAGACAGCAATACAAAATAGCTCTCTGTGCCTCCCACTGAGGGGATTCACAGGGAGTGGAGGAATTTGCAACACAGATGGTTCCATTTGTCCAGTTTTAAATGTAACAAAGCCTATATTTCTGGAGTAAAATGTCTCTGTATAGAGGTCCACTTAGATTTTGCTGCAATTCTAACAGTAGGCTTTTAGGCAATCAAGACAGATTTAACAGTTGGCTTTCATTGAATTGCAATGTATGTGCCTCGCAAGGGGCTAAGAATAATTTGGAATCTCTTTTTTTTTATGGATTAGTGCTTTTAATATAGTTTAAACTAAGTCTAAAATCTTAAATTTGCTAAAGATACACTTCAGAAAATAACTGAAATGTAACTGGTGCAATGCATAAAATAGGCACTGTATATCTGTCTACGCCTTAATTTTCTCTTTCATTCTTCCATTCACCAAACTTAAAGAAATTCAAATTCACCTTGCTGATAACCTGACATCTTGTTGACACTATCCTCTGCACATTTAAAAGCCCCAGTTGCCTTAATATTTCTTAATTGAGGATTAAAAAATGCCTCATCACTCAGCATTCCTTGCTCTTCACATATGGTTCAGTTCTAGCTCCCCCTAAACACTTTGAGTCACCCCTTCACTTTACTTGTCCCAGTTCCTCACCATTGTCAATTCCTCCTCATCCTTCACAACGTCTTCTATTCTATGACCACAAAATGCATCAGAAGCCTGGCCCCACGTTGTCCAAAAGGTGGGCAGTACCTTTTGCCCCTGACTGGCAGCTAATGAAACCCTGTCCAGACAAAGCAGCCCCAGGACTTCTAGATAAAGACCCAGACTGCAGGTAAGTTAACTTAATGGACCTTCTTACTTTAGAAGACTTGCAAAGTTTCCTAACTTTACCAGTTTACCAGATCAATTTTTCTCAATGTCTGAAATTATTCTTTTAACATATGCTTATGAAGTGTGAAAATGTGTTGCTATGTTTTTTTTATTTTGTTCACTATAATTGACAATAAACCTGCAAATGTTAATGAACAATTTCTCCAGATGGAGTTACTTAAACTAGGAAGTTGGTCCACAATAGGTTTAGGGTTTAAGTTACATTAACACAGTATCTGCATTATGACCTCTAACCATTTGTGGTTAGAAAAGACATGAGAATGCTAAAGTGAGCTATTACAAATGAAAAAAAAAAATCCTCACTGTGAAAAGACAGACAAGCATACAGGACTGTTGCTTATGAACAGTATTAGTAGCTGAAGACCTGGTCAAATTTTCAGAAATACGCCAATGGTCATAAATTTTAATGCTAAAGTAATGTTATATGAAAAGACTGGGGTTTTTTTTTATATATCAGGGATTAGTGATGAATGAATCCACCGACGATTTAGCAAATCTTGCTCCGAATTCAGGGAACCGTGAAGTCTAAAATTATGGAAAGCCTGGCACTGCCATAAAGGACATGTAATAATACTAAAAAAAAAAAAAAATTACAACAGGGTTTCTTTGTAACTTGAAGGGCAACAAGGAAAATAAACAAATCCTTTAACCATTTGCCTATGGGGCACTTATACCCCCTTCCTGCCCAGGCCAATTTTCAGCTTTCAGCGCTGTTGCACTTGAATGAAAATTGCACGGTCATGCAACACTGTAACCATATGAAATTTTTATAATTTTTTGAGACAGATAGAGCTTTCTTTTGATGGTATTTAATCACCTCTGGGTTTTTTATTTTTTGCTAAACAAACCAAAAACAACCACAATTTTTGAAAATAAAGATTTTTCTTAGTTTCTGTTATAAAATTTTGTAAATTAAAGTACAGTCACTGTACTTTAATTTTAATTTGGGCAATTACTGGCTTTGTGACTCTTTTTGTTGTCTACATTTTTGGTGTCCTTTTTATTTAATGTTGTGGGTAATCTGATATCAGTGGTTACTTTTAGCTGTTGTCCTTTGCTGTCCATAGAAAGTTTGGTGCTGCAAGGCTTTTCATTTTGTTTTAAGGGATGGTATTTGTGGGTTTCATGTACTTTGGAGATTCAGTTCAGTCACTGACCCTAATCTCTCCCTATGCAGTTTGTCAGCTTTCTTTACTACAGCTTCCATTTCACTGACACTGTGGCTACACTGTGCAAAGGCTGACTTATTCAAAAGTCAAATTATTGGCCCTTCTAAGCCTGCTGGCCATCGTTCAAAGGCCATGCATTACATTCTAGTTTAATTCTCCTGGATAAATCTGAACAAAAATCCACCAGGATGGCGAATCTTGAACCCACAGGACTTGCCTCAAGCCCCTGGGTAGAGGTGAGCCCAAACCTCATCCCTATTTGGTTATATTCCTGAACATATAGTTTCAGGTACAATTATGATTAAACTGTAACATGTGCTTATTTTATGCACATTGTCAACATCTATAATATAGTATGTGTCTATGATGTAATGAAAGGGGAGCCGAGTGAAAGTTCTCCATGTGATCACACCACACAGCAGGGGTCCCAGTCATTTGCTGCTTTTGCTAGATGTGTTTTGCTTGCTCTACCAAACCAAAGCATTGCTACACATTTATGTCATGCTGCTTGTGTGTTTATCTGACAGAAACACTCACTTGTCACCTTACATAGAGGTACAACTGATTCTTTAAGAATTTCCTTGCATAGGACAAAATACTGGAGCAAAGAATATATGCTGGAGACAAGTATTCCAAATATAAGAGAAGACTTTTTAGCGTACTAAAACAATGCATCTGTGCATATACTGCAACATGTAGCGATGGACATATATATATATGTCCAATATATATATCATACAGTCACCGGCCACATTATTAGGTACACCTTACTAGTACCTGGTTGGACCCCATTCAGAACTTGCTTTCTTCATGGCATAGATTGAACAAGGTGTTGAAAACATTTCTCCGAGATTTTGGTTCATATTGCATGATAAGCAGTTGCTGCAGATTTGTCGGATGCACATCCATGATGCAAATCTGCCATTCCACAACATCGCAAACGTGCTCTATTGGATTGAGATCTGGTGACTGTGGTGGCCATTGGAGTACAGTGAATTCATTTTGTGTCCAAGAAACCAGTTTGAGATGATTTGAGCTTTGTGACATGGTGCATTATTCTGCTGGAAGTAGCCATCAGAAGATGGGTACACTGTAGTCATAAAGGGATAGACATGGTAAGCAACAATATTCAGTTTGGCCGTGGAATTTAAAATATGTAGCAATATAGCTGGCAACTCATTTCTTCATCATAATATCTTTATTAGCACACAATAGAAAATGTAAAATCCATAAAAGCTCATGCATTTCTCAAAGCTTAGGCCTTAGCATTTAAATGATGTTCAGTTGGTACTAGAGGGCCCAAAATGTGCCAAGAAAATATCCCCCACGCTATTACACCACTACCAGCAGCCTGAACCGTTGATACAAGGCAGGCTGGATCTATGCTTTCATGTTGTGTATGACAAATTCTGACCCTACCATCTGAATGTCGCAGCTGAAATCAAAACTCATCAGACCAGGCAACGTTTTTCCAATCTTCTATTGTCCAATTTTTGGTGAGCCTGTGCGAATTGTAGCCTCCGTTCCCTGTTCTTAGCTGACAGGAGTGGCACCCTATGTGATCTTTTGCTGCTGTAGCTCATCTGCTTCAAGGTTCGACGTGTTGTGCGTTCAGAGATGGTATTCTGCATTCCTTGGTTTTAACAAGTGGTTACTTGAGTTACTATTGCCTTTCTATCATCTCGAACCAATCAAAACATTCACCTCTGACCTCTGACATTAGCAAGGCATTTTCTTCCACACAACTGCAGCTCACTAGTTATTTTCTCTTTTTCGGACCATTCTCTGTAAACCCTAGAGATGGTTGTGTGAGTTATTTGAAATCTCAGTAGATTAGTAGATCATCAGTTTTTTAATTACCCAGACCAGCTCGTCTGGCACCAACAACCATTCCACGTTCAAAGTCACTTAAATCCCCTTTCTGATGCTTGGTTTGAACTTCAGCAAGTCGTATTCACCACGTCTAGATGCTCAAATGTATTGAGTTTCTGCCATGAGATTGGCTGATTAGCAATTTGTGTTACCAATCAATTGAACAGGTGTACCTAATAAAGAGGCTGGAGAGTGTATATCTTGTGTGATAAACATGCAGGCAACTAATATATGTAAAGAAAAATATATTTGAGAATATTAATGCATGCACTTTGCATGTTTCTCACTTGCAGCTGTGTTTCCTGGAAAGCACATCAAAACTGCATCAGATTTTAAAAATGCACCCCAACAAATTAACTGCATGTGAACTGAGGCACAAAAGACCGATTGGTTTCGATGGGACAGCTGTACTCTCCAGGACTGCTGGAGGTCACCATGAGAACAGTTGTACCATGAGCTGGGTCACGGCCTGCATATGTAATGTGGGGAGGAACTGGCTGGAGGTTTTCTTTGAGAAGGATGAGATATTGCTGGAACGGGGCTGAAGTATGTTACCAGGTGATCTGCACTATGTTGGTATGGAGGAATCAATTACTCTTTATATTTTCTAAAAATTCCAAAAAGGTGCTTGCAGAAGAAGAAGGCCCATTCACACTATTTTTTTTTTTAGAATGGAACCACAATACACATAACATAGAATGGCACCTCACCACACTTGTACAGTAGCTGCCAATGCACCTAGAGTACAATGGATCTGCAATACAGGGCACTACATAGTTGACTTGACTTCAACCTGTCTAGGCCCTGAAAAAACACAAACCATTACATTTCCACCACCATTTGTTAAGTTGGTATGAGATTCTTCTCTTGAAAAGCTGTCTTTAGTTTGCACAAAAGATGTCCACTGTTACTGTGGTCAAACAAATCTGGCTTTGAGTCATCAGTCCACAACAAATTGTTCTAGAAAGCCTGGGTTTGCCTATATGTTTAATGTCAAACTGCAGATTTACTCTAATGTTCTTTTTGGACAGCAAAGGCTTTTTCCTGGCATATTTCCCATGCAGGCTAAATTAAATATATTCCTATGAAAAAGCCCAAATTAATAAACCTAATAAACCAGTTTGCATCTGGCGTATTTTTAGAAGGTTCTCAACGATAGAAATGACTTTTGTTAATTTGTCGGGAATGACGCAACTCTTTTAGAAATTTGCGCATTAGTCATACTACATTTGGCACTCATTCTCTCAAATAGGCTTATTGGTTTATTATTTGGTGCACACATTTCCTTCCTCCTTTCTGTGCATTGATTCTTGCACAATAAAACTGTTAACCACTTGAAGACCAGGCTTTTTTTCTAACACTTTTGGTTTACATGTAAAAATCTGTATTTTGACAGTTATTTAGAACACCAAACCAGCATATATTTGTTTAATGCAGAAGACCTAGAGAATAACAGTTGTCTTTCAAACACAATTTTGTAGGAAAAAATACACTTTAATAAATTTTAATGCACAAGAACACAATAGAATACGCAATTGTTTGGTAAAATCTAAAAGATGATGTTATGCCGATGTCCTGCTGCTTGTAAAAGTAATCTAGCTGCTTTTAGCTGCTAGGAATATTTTTACACAACAGAACGTTGCTGGCTGAAAAAAACAATATAGGTGTGGGCATCATCCCAGTATAACCACTGAAAGTCCTGTGATGTATGTCACGTCCTATCTGCTTAGCCTTTTGTTAGAGCAGTACCATCAGCTTTGGCCTACGTCAGAGCAGTTCTATCATCTCAGCCCACAGTCTGAACAGTTCTATAAGATCATGACAGAATTTAAAACCCTTTTACATGCTATGCAAGACTAAAAAAAAATGTGGCTTTAGTCTTGCATAGCCAATAATTTTTTCTAGTCCATTTTTGGGGTTTTGTATGGAATGTATCAGATTTTGCTTTTGTTTCTCCACTTTTTTTGTGTCATACCAATACAAACAAAAGAAATAAACATGAGATTGCCTAAACATTGGTAATTGTAAAAATTTTCTGGGCAAAGTGGTGCATTAACAAGGGTTCTGCTCTGCTTTTATCAAATGTGTGGCAGCAATAAAAGGTATGATTTTGACAACCATGCAACTTATTCAACGAAGGGGTCAACAATTGAGTGTGAATAAGGAACTGAAATACTTGTTATTAATTGCAGAGATTTTCTGGCATGCATGAAATTCTCTGCAACCAATTAACAACAGATCCATTGTCTCAGAAAGAAAACAATTTTTCACTGCTCATGTACTAATATCAAACGCTACCCTATTTTTGTTGTAAAAGTGATCACACATGTTGATGGAATTGGCTGTCTGATGACTCTTACACAATCATTAAATTGTTAGTATGATAACTTCAGCCAAGGCTGTACAGCTAATTATGTAGCTATTTTAAATGTAGTATTTACTGACAGAACAACCCAATGCAGCTGGAATTCCTTCTGAACAGGGCCAGGTGTTCAGAGAAAACCCCTAATTTGTGTCTTAATTGTTTCACGATGACAAACAGAGGCTGGGGACAAAACATGCTTTGGAACTGAAGATCAGTCAGTATAAACTTACAGTGCCACAGGGGGCATCCTTGAAGTTTAAAGTGATAGCAGTGAAAGGGGTAATTATTATGTTCCCCAAAGGAAAGTTTTCTCATTTGTTGAATTAGCAAGTAATTTAAAACTCCCATTGGATATGGTGTATTAATGTAAGGTTTTCCTCTTTAAATCTATAATCTTGCAAAAATATTTGTGGTGCTACTTCATACAACACTCAGCAACTTAATCAGAACCTACTGTATATGGAAACATTGCCAAACCATCAGATATTGTTCAATCGGGATAGATATTGCAGCAGCAAAAATGACCAAATCTATTTGTATAGCCATATTTCTATTAATTTCAACACTTTTTATTGGTATCATACCACAAGAATATACAACATGTTAGATAATGTATTTTTTTTTCACCTCATACTGGTAATAAACATCGGTAATGCTAGGCTGCTCATGTGCATAGAAGGTGTATGGCCAAATGCTGAGACTCCCTGTTATAACCAATCTGGTGGCTTGATCTCAACACATATAGCCACTTATAGCCATCATATATGGCAGATCTTGCAGATGCAAAAGTCAAAGGCAATGTTTAACGTAGTTGCACTGATACTGTACACATCACATAATACGCAGTCACCCAAATACGTTCTTTCAAGTTGATTCCTCCAAAATGTTTCATATTATTTTTAATTTCTTTTATAGCATAATGTGATTTAATATATTCAGTTTTTAGATAAGAGTCACATAAAGCTATACACAGAATTTTTGTGATCTGAGTTTTAAAACATATACAAATTCAAAAAGTCATACATACATTTCAGTGGGCTGGAATCTCTAGAAGTGTGCACTCAACACTTTTTCAACCTTTGTCACCCCAAAACCTCCAGTACTCTATTAAGCATACTCTGTTAGCATGGGATTCAAACCCCTCCTGCTGTGCTTGACTCCCAATAGGAAAGATCTGTTTGTTTTGAGTATATCTAAAGTTACATCTTTTTTCAATTTGAATAGAGTATGGAATGGTTAAATCACCTATTGTTCTATTGGGGAAATTTTCTTCCTTCCACATACCAGGAAGTGAGAGGAAAACTCTACTTAGACAATTGTTATTGGAATAAGCGTCCGCATTGGCTTTTTATCTCTTGAGCCTGTGCTGGTGACAAACTCAATTCTTTTTGTTTTTCGTTTTAAGGCTCATTAGCTTAAAAACTGGTGCTCCTAGAGGAGTTTAGCGTTTTGCCTGTAGAAGCAATTAATTAGAGATGAGTGAATTTTTCAAAAATTCGATTCGCCTGATTCGCCGAATTTTCCGAAAAAATTCGATTCGAATTTATTCGCTGCGAATTTTACTTATAAAAAGGGTTTCTAGGCTTCAGAGAGCCTTTATATTAGTGCAGAACACTGTACCTTTAATTTAAATGCCCTTGGAGTCTGCTGGGGAAGAGAAATAATACTGTCAGTCAGTATGACATGCAGATGAGTGCCGTCGATCTTAGAATCACCGCACACTTCACTCATTTGGGCAATCACGGGGCCAAAGAAGAAGAAGGAGAAGAAGAAGAAGAAGAAGAATGAAAAGAATGAAAAGAAGAAGAAGAAGAAGAATGAAAAGAATGAAAAGAAGAAGAAGAAGAAGAAGAATGAAAAGAATGAGAAGAAGAAGAAGAACGAAAAGAATGAAAAGAAGAAGAAGAAGAAGAATGAAAAGAATGAAAAGAAGAAGAATGAAAAGAATGAAAAGAAGAATGAAAATAAGAAGAAGAATGAAAAGAAGAATGAAAAGAATGAAAAGAAGAATGAAAATAAGAAGAAGAATGAAAAGAAGAATGAAAAGAAGAAGAAGAATGAAAAGAAGAATGAAAAGAATAAAAAGAATGAAAAGAAGAAGAAGAATGAAAAGAAGAATGAAAAGAATGAAAAGAAGAATGAAAATAAGAAGAAGAATGAAAAGAAGAATGAAAAGAATGAAAAGAAGAATGAAAATAAGAAGAAGAATGAAAAGAAGAATGAAAAGAATGAAAAGAAGAATGAAAAGAATGAAAAGAAGAATGAAAATAAGAAGAAGAATGAAAAGAAGAATGAAAAGAAGAATGAAAAGAAGAAGAAGAATGAAAAGAAGAAGAAGAATGAAAAGAAGAATGAAAAGAATGAAAAGAAGAATGAAAATAAGAAGAAGAATGAAAAGAAGAATGAAAAGAATGAAAAGAAGAATGAAAAGAATGACAAGAACAATGAAAAGAAGAATGAAAATAAGAAGAAGAATGAAAAGAAGAATGAAAAGAATGAAAAGAAGAATGAAAAGAAGAATGAAAAGAAGAAGAAGAAGAATGAAAATAAGAATAATTCCAGTAAAGCAAAAAGTGTTTCTGCAGAGTTCCTCTATTTCTGACAGTTCTCTGACAGTTCTTTCACATTTACAGCGATTGAAACATTGTATCTATTTGTTTCCTAATAAAAACATCTGTATCCTAAATGGAAACAAATACATACAATGTTTCAACCGCTGTAAATGTGAAAGAACTGTCAGACAGCTGTCAGAAATAGCGGAGCTCTCTGCAGGGACATTTTTGCCGGCTGTAGAAGGGATGAAAACGGCCGATCAGGAAAAATTCGATTCGACCATCCGAAGTTGGCAAAAATTCGGATTCGATGCGAATCGAATTTTTCCTGAAATTCGAAACGAATTCCACTTCGCCTGATTCGATTCGCTCATCTCTACAATTAATGTTATCCTATTTTTTCATGCACATTAGATAGTCTAGAGCAGGGGCAAACTTTTTGACTTGAGGGCGCAATGGGTTCATATATTGGACCCGGGGCCGGACCAAGAGTAGATAGTAATTCATCTCCCATAGTAATTCATCCCCCATAGTAATTCCTCCCCCATATAGTAATTCATCCCCCATAGTAATTCATCCCCCATATAGTAATTCATCCCCCCATATAGTAATTCATCCCCCATAGTAATTCATCCCCCATAGTAATTCATCCCCCATAGTAATTCATCCCCCATATAGTAATTCATCCCCCATATAGTAATTCATCCCCCATAGTAATTCATCCCCCATATAGTAATTCATCCCCCATATAGTAATTCATCCCCCGTAGTATTTCATCCCCCACAGTACTATTCCCCCCAAGTAGTAAGCCAAGTCCCCCCTGTGTCAATTCACTTACCTTTGCTCCGCGCGTTCCTCTCGCCGTGTTCCCGCGCCGTTCCAGTCTTCAGGGCGGACTGTGAGAGGAGCCTAGCTCCCCTCATGTTCGTCACGCTGCCCCGCCTACACACATCCTGACAGCCAATGTTTTCCTGCCCTGGCTGTGTTTTTTTTTTAGCACGCTCCGCGGGCCGGATTAAAAGGTCCACCGGGCCATATACGGCCTGCGGGCCGTAGTTTGCCAATTGCTGGTCTAGAGACATTTTGTAAGATCAGTAATTAGAGGCAAAAAAAAACACCGTCTGTTTTGCGTTTTTGAGAGTGCATTTCTGGCAGAAAAATGGTAAACTCTCCTAACAGCTGCTAAATGCTCCTAAACGCTAGTACAAAAACACTCAAAATTAGTGTTTTTTTCTGCCAAGAACATGGCGTTTTTTAACCACTAGGGGACCGCCCGCAGTACATATACTGCTACAAGGCGGCCCCTGTGCGCAGGATCACGTATATAAACGTGATCCTGCATTCCGGGGTAGGGGGCGCGTGACCGCCCTACCCGCAGCACCGATCGCGCCCGGTGTCAATCAACGGGTCCTGGCCGGTGATTACCCACTGGAGCCCGGAGATTGCAGCAATCACAGACTGAGAGGAAGGCTGCATTGTTTTCAATGGAGCTTTCCTCCCTGTCAGCTTTCAGCAAACTGTTCCGGGATCACAGGACACAGCCTTCCGGGACAGTATGTGACAGAGAGGCACACACACCCCCAACCCTAGTAAAACACTCCCCTCACACAGTTAACCCTTTGATTGTCTCCAAAAGTTAACCCCTTCCTCCCCAGTGTCATTAGTACAGTGTCAGTGGTTTTTTTTTGCACTGATCACTGTATTGGGATGTCAGTGACCCCAAGTCAGTTCCCCCCAGTGTCAGAATGTCCGCCGCAGTCCGGCCATAAGTCACTGATCGCCACTATTAGAATAAAAAAAAAAAATCCAGTATCTATACCGCCATTTGTGAATGCTATAACTTTCACGTAAACCAATTAATTTACACACGTATTGGGATTTTTTTTAGCAAAGGCATGTTGAAGAATACATTTTGGCTAAAATTTATGATGAAATTTGATTTTTAAATTTTTTTACTGGACATGTTTTATATAGCAAAAAGTCCAAAATATTGTTGTTTTTTTTCTCAAAATTGTCGGTCTTTTTTTTTTTATAGCGCAAAAAAAATAAAAACCGCACAGACGATCAAAAACCACAAAAATAAAGCCCAATTCGTGGAGAAAAAAAGAAGATGTAAATTTAATTTGGGTGCAGTGTTGCATGACCACAAAATTGTCAGTTAAAGTAACGCAGCGCCGTAACACAAACCGCTTATGTAACCGCTTCCAGACCGCCCTATAGCAGAAATACTACTACAGGGCGGCATGCGTACGCAAAATCACATATACATGATTCACGCTCCCGTGGTTTTCAAGCCCCTCCCAGATGGCGTCAGATTGCCCGTCCAGTAATCACATTTAACCCCTCAATTGCCAGGAAGACGCTCATACACAATAAAGCTCCATTGCTAGTATAGTGTCTGAACGGATCAATATCTTTGATCAGATCAGCACTATACCAGCATTTACATTAGTATAGCATCCCCAAAAACACAGCGTTAGCAGAATCAGCCCTGGCATCTGCCAACACTTGTGTTTAGCCCCTATGCTTACCCCCCCCCTTCTCCCCCAGCAAGTGCAGTGTTAGTAGGTCACTGTCACTTGATACATTGCACACAAAACCGCAGTGTTTGCAGAATCAGGCTTGATCTCTGTTAACACTTGCCGGTAAATTTTGATGACTCTCATATGCAGCAGAGTGCCAGTACTAATGCCGCGCTACCTTTTGGTGAACAGCGGTCTAGTACATCCTGGTCTATCACATACCTCTTAGATTGTAAGCTCCAAGAAGCAGGCCCTCCTAACCCTCTTGTATTGAACTGCATTGCTGCTGTATTGTCTCCTGTTATATTGTAAAGCGCTGAGCAAACTGTTGGCGCTATATAAATCCTGTATAATAATAATAGTAATACCAGCACTGCAGTATCACTTTGGGACGTGGCGAGTCCCATACGTGCAGTACAAGCCGGTGCGGTGGTGAGCACAAGTATTGTCCCGCAACCACCAAGAATTCGCACACAGGCCCATAGAGCCCTTAGTATCCTTCCGGATGTGCTTGCAAATCCCGATTTGCAGCCGACAAATTCTGCAGCACCCGTACTTCCCCCATTCACTGCCCAACCCGGAATTCAGGTGGAAATAGCAAATTTAACTACTCCACTTGATTTTTTTGAACTGTTTTTCACGGAAGATCTGTATGCATTGATTGTGGATCAAAGCATTTTATATGCACAACAATGTATCACCGCCAAACAAAAATTCAAACCTTGCCAGACCATTCGCATGGAAACCCATTACAGTTTTCGAATTTTTATTTTTTTGGGGCCTAACCCTCAACATGAACATTACTAAAAAAATAAATTGTGCTTGTATTGGTCCACAGACCCGATTCATCATATGCCCGTGTTCTCTGCTGCCATGGCCAGGCATAGATATGAGAGTATAATGTGTTTTATGCATTTCAACAACAATACACTGTCATCCTCGGGGTGACCCTGAATGTGACCGGCTCCACAAAATTCAGCCCCTCGTAAATCACCTTAACCAAAAATTTGCAGATGTCTATACTCCCCAGCAAAAAATCTGCGTTGATGAGTCTCTCATTAATTTTTCTGGCTGCCTTGCATTCAAACAATTTCTCCCCAGCAAGCGTGCCAGATATGGGGTCAAGATGTACAAGACCTGTGAGAGGACAACAGGCTATACTTATAAGTTTCGGATTTACGACGGAAAAGATAGTCACGTGGAGCCCCCCGGATGCCCAGACTACATGGGGAGTAGTGGCTAGATAGTTTGAGACTTTTTATCATCCTTTTTTCATATGGGGTACCACTTATACGTGGACAATTTTTATTCAAGCATCCCACTATTTAGACATTTGTACAATCTTGGAACTGGAGCATTTGGCAAAGTGTGACCTAATGTGTGCCCACCATTAGAAGTGGGTGGATGCAGGGTGGTATATTCTAATGGTGGGCATACCACACACTTTTTCTGGCAGAGATTTCTTCTCTTTTTTTCATTCAGTCCACAGGCTGCATACAAAAAAAAAAAAGAAGATAGCATATATACCCAACAAGGATCAGCGACGTACTGGTACATCATTGGACTTTGAATGGTTATACCAGGATGATGCCTACAGCTGCAGGCATCATCCTGGTATAATTTTTTTCAGCTGGCGATCGGCTTTCATATAAAAGCAATCATAGTGGATAATTAGCTGCAGGATTGCTTTTACAAGCAGCGGGAGACAATGACCCCCTCCTCCGCTGCATTCCACGTCCTTCTCGGGCAGTCCTGTGCCATCGGGGGAACCTGAGAATGCAGCCGGTGTTTCTGCCAGCTGACCATAGAGCTGATTGGAGACCAGAATGGTGCCAATCATCTCTATAGCTTAAGAAATCAGAAGCTACGAGCATTTCATCACTTCAGTTTCACAGGATAAACAACATAAATGGTGAGTATTTTGCAGATCTCGTTTGTTGCCACAAGTTTTTGGAAAATGAAGAAAAAACCCAAAAAATTAATTTTTTCTTTTTTTTTTTTATATTTCAAAACCTTGTGAGAAAAAATGAGATATACTCATCATGCCTCTTTTTAAATTCTTTGGGGTGTCTACTTTCCAAAAAGGGGTCATTTGGAGGGGGGGGGGGTTGGGTGCTATCTTGGCATTTCATGGCCTTCGAATCTGTGATAGGTAGTGAGGAAGTGAAATGAGGAAGTTACGCACCTTCAGGCTTTCAAAGTGGTCATTGGATTTCAGGCTCCTGTATGTGGCTAGGCTCCCAAAAAGTCTCACACATGTGGTATCCCCACACTCGGTAGACGTAGCAGAATGTATTTTAGGGTGTAATTCCACATATACCCATGGCTTGTGTGAGAAATATATAATTTAAATGACAAATTTGTGTAAAAAAAAAAGTTTGTCATTTTCCAGAAACTTGTGGAAAAAAATTAAATCTTCCATGGATTCAATATGCCTCTCAGCAGATAGCTTCAGGGCTTAAATTTAAAATCCTGAGCTGCTAACCAGGCCTTAGAGCAGGGGTGGGCAAACTTTTTGACTTGAGGGCCGCAATGGGTTCATATATTGGACCCGGGGGCCGGACCAAGAGTAGGTGAATGATGTGTATGTGTCATCCATAGTAAGTATAGTAATATTCCCCCATAGTAAGCATAGTAATTAATCCCCCATATAGTAATTAATCCCCCATATAGTAATTCATCCCCCATAGTAATTCATCCCCCATATAGTAATTCATCCCCCATATAGTAATTCATCCCCCATAGTAATTCATCCCCCATAGTAATTCATCCCCCATAGTAATTCATCCCCCATATAGTAATTCATCCCCCATAGTAATTCATCCCCCATATAGTAATTCATCCCCCATATAGTAATTCATCCCCCATAGTAATTCATCCCCCATATAGTAATTCATCCCCCATAGTAATTCATCCCCCCTATAGTAATTCATCCCCCCTATAGTAATTCATCCCCCCATAGTAATTCATCCCCCCTATAGTAATTCATCCCCCCTATAGTAATTCATCCCCCATATAGTAATTCATCCCCCCATATAGTAATTCATCCCCCATATAATAATTCATCCCCCATAGTAATTCATCCCCCCTATAGTAATTCATTCCCCATATTAAGTCCCCCCTGTGCCAATTCACTTACCTTTCCTCTCGCCGTGTCCCGCGCCGTTCCGGTGTAGCATGAAAATCTGTCTCCTATGAGGATCTGTCCCCCTCGACGTATCTGCGCATGTGCCAGTTTCAGGCATTAGCAGCCGATCGGCGATCTCCGGCACATGCGCAGATACGTGGAGGGGGACAGATCCTCATAGGAGACAGATTTTCATGCTACACCGGTCTTCAGGGCGGACTGTGAGAGGAGCCTAGCTCCGCAGGCCGGATTAAAAGGTCCGCCTGGCCGTATACGGCCCGCGGGCCGTAGTTTGCCCATTGCTGCCTTAGAGTTACTCACCACCAACAAACACACACACACAAACAGAGACACCTGTACACACACACACACACATACACAAACAGAAACATGTACACACACTCACAGAGACATGTACACACACACACAGACACATGTATACACACACAGGCACGTACAGACACGCATATACACAGATACATGTACATACAAAGAAACACACATGCACAGACACATGTGCATACACACAGACACATGTACATACATACACATGTATGTACACACACAGACACATGTACATGCACACACACACAGACACATGTACACACACACACAGACACATGTACACACACAGACACATGTACAGATACACACAGACACATGTACAATTGTACATGCATACACAAACACACACATGTACACACACACCCATAAAAAGTTGCAGTACTTCGTTGTTCACTCACAGATCCGGGTACTGCACTCTAGGGGGAGGCAGAGAGCACAGCACACACTCCTTGCTTTGCTTTCACTGCGCTCAGCTATTGAGCAGTCTGAAGGCTCCCAGTGCCAATGACAGATCCGGCCTGGGCTCCGAGCCTGCTCAGCAAGACGGCCCTGGGGGACACACTCGCCCCCACCATAATTTCCACTCGCCATTGGCGAGCAGGCGAGTGGAAATTTCAAGCCCTGGCTTAGGGTATCTACTTTCCGAAAGGGGTCATTTGGGGGTGTTTGTACTATCCTGGTATTTTAGCACCTCAAGAAATGTGATGAGCAGTCAGAAAGTAAAAGCTGTGTAAATTCCATTATCTATACCATAGTTTGTAGACGCTATAACTTTCACACAAAGCAATCAATATACACTTATTGGGATTTTTTAACCAAAAATATGTAGCAGAATACATTTTGGCCTAAATTTATTACAAAATTTTAGTTTTTTTGGATATTTTTTATGACAGAAATGAGAAAATGTTTTTATTAAAAAAAAAAATTCTGAAAATGTTTATAGCGCCAAAAATAAAAAGCGCACAGGTGATCAAATACCACCAAAAGAAAGCTCTATTTGTGTGAAAAAAAGGACATCAATTTCATTTATGTACCGTATTGCATGACCATGCAATTGTCAAACTAGTGCAGCGCTGTATAGCAAAAAAATGGCGTAAATTTCAGTATCTATACCATAGTTTGTAGACGCTATAACTTTCACACAAAGCAATCAATATACACTTATTGGGGTTTTTTTTACCAAAAACATGTAGCAGAATACATTTTGGTCTAAATTTATAACTAACTTTAAGTTTACTATATATTTTTTATAGCCGAATGTAAAAAATATAGTTTTTCTTCAAAGTTTTCGGTCTTTTTTTGTTTATAGCGCGAAAAATAAAAAGCGCACAGTGATCAAATACCACCAAAAGAAAGCTCTATTTGCGTGAAAAAAATTACGTAAATTTCGTTTAGGTGCAGCATTGCATGACCGCGCAATTATCAGTTGAATTAGTGCAGCACCGAGTAACAAAAAGAGGCCTGGTCATTAAGGGGGGTAAATCCTCAGGAGGGCAAGTGGTTAAGCCATGGTGCATGGAGCCTTACGCCCAGTGAAAGTGGATAGACAGGGGTTCTAACTCTTCACTACTGTATTAAAACCAAACAAATATTAGTAGCTGCACTAGCCTTCTGTTGCCAATTTTGGTAGAGACTCCAGGCCACAGATTTGATTTATAAGTACATTGCATTTTGTATTATTATTATTATTATTATATCTGCAATAAAATTTTATTATGACTTTGACATTTCCATATGCATCCTGTTGATATTTTCATGACTACCATTTTCAGCAATGGTCAGCAATGACAGCCTCTATATTTCTCTCTGACCTATAAAATGCAAAGGTAAAACAATTAGAAACATATGCAAGGACAAATACTTATAACAGCAGTCGACCTGAACTCAAACAGTGAGGATTTGCTATGTTATAGGGAACATCTAGAAATTGGAATTGTGGTTTCACAGAACCCTGAAAAATGTACATTTTGTCTTGAATTTCTCCTGAAAAATAGCACCTCATGGCATATGACTGAGCATAAAGCTTCATAGCTGTATAGCTGCAATGTTATATCATCCAAGGCTTTGCTGCCTCTGACTGGCAGTCTCCAGAGATTTGAAGTAAGATTTGGTGATGTTGTGGTGGGAAGCTGTTACAGATATGCCTCTTACCAGTCAAATGGTGCTGGACACATGTCCAAGCCCTTTTTTTTAGAAAACAATAAGAACAGACACACTCAAATACTTCATAACAACGTAGATCCAGTAGGTAGAACAATATATATTATGCAAACATAAAACATAGCACTAGTAACACCACCACCTAGCGGCATCATAGTATAAGATATGAGAATGGTTGTTGCACCTTTTTCTGTCTGAACAGAATGCTAACACCCCCCCCCCACCCCAATTCAACCACTATTTTTCATATAAGTTTCATCTTCTTTCAAAGTTCTTCTAACTTGGATTTGATAGTGGTTGCAATGTATAAGAGTGTTGCCCCTCTAAGCTGTTTCCATTAGTGCCCTTACACATTTGCATTCTGTAAGTTCCCAGCATGGAGTTTGTTGGCAGAAGTTATCTTTTCATCTGCAGAATTAATCTACATTTGCAGCTAATGAACAAGTTCAGAAAGTTCCTTATTAAAACAAAATCATTATAAAACACCATGTGGGATCCTGGGTGATATTATTGACCATATATGCTCATGTCCATATTTGGTCCATGACCTCACCTGGCATGCCCTGTCCCTTTTTTTTTTCAGCTGGCAGCTAGGAAAATGTAATTTGTGTAGAGCATTCATTGGGCGCAGACAAATAAGAAGGTTGGCATTTTTTTTCCATTGGTAG
Organism: Staurois parvus; assembly: GCA_951230385.1. Taxonomy (NCBI): domain Eukaryota; kingdom Metazoa; phylum Chordata; class Amphibia; order Anura; family Ranidae; genus Staurois; species Staurois parvus. Next base: position 100,521 of record CATNWA010018829.1, on the reverse strand, counting down.
GTGTTTATCATGATGCCATGGATTTACATTGCTGGAGAAGGTAATAGATGATGGATTTACATAAGACCTCCGTCACATTATTGTGATTTCTCCTGCATCTGTCCATCACACTGCACTGCACAGCAATGGAGATAACATTCTGTATGGTGCCCTTTCACATCAATGCAACAATGCTCTTTTTGAAAAGGTGCAGGTACTTCATTTGGTGCAGCATAGTGCATTTTTTGGTCTCATAAACTACAATGAAAGATGAAAAATGCATGCGTTTTTGGCAGGGCTTTGTGTTTACCAGTCTCTTCTTCCTCCAAAAGCATGAAAAATGAAAAGGCATAAAAAATGTGCATAAAAATACTACAAAAACACACTGAAAAATGCGCGATTATTCAGCAGCTCTAGTAAGATCTAAGCTTACGGATTTAGGTTTTTTAAATAAAATAGTTTGTCTCTGCTGTGTGTTTTTTTTTGTTTTTGTTTGTTCTTTTTTTTTTAATAAATGACTGTGTGCTTACTTTGCAATTTTTTTTTGTTTTTTGTAAATGAGTAACTAGGGTTATATACCACGTATTCCTTCATGTAAGGGGCAGTATGTAGGGGCTCCCCGCCCCCACAGACCCTCCCGTCCCACTAGGCTAAATTTGTGGAGGTGAGGCCGATATAGGGACAAGGTGTTTTTGGGGTCCCTTCCCATGTTGAAGGTATGTGACATGCTATGGTTCCTGAGGAGGGGGCACTGGGCCAGCCAGGCTGCATGCTGGATTAAAAGCCGGCCATATACGGAGCAATTTTCTTTCCTGCAACCACCCGCAGAACAATTGTATTCCCACGGAAGGGGGTGAGGGTGGGGGGAGCCATCACCATCCCCACCCGGAGAACACAGTGATTACTGCTAGTGGCTATATTAAACTGCTAGCAATAATCACATGTAAAATCGATCAACGCTATAGATATGACCCTTACCAGTCAGGAGATGCTGAACATATGGATGAGCCCATTTTTTTGTTTTATTAGAAAAAACAGGAATACAGATACAGGAAATTACATTGAGCCACAACCTAGTTGGAGAATTTATAATCACAATACATAAATGTGTAGTGATGAATCAAACTGCCCTGGATTCAGTTTGAGCAGGGTTCATCGAATATATCAAAGAGGTTCAGAACCCCATTAAAAGCAAAGGGAGCCGAATCAGTAAAATAAAAATGCCTATTTTCTGGGCTAATAGACAAATGGGAGTAAGAAAAAAAAAGCATGGAGGTGGGCACTGCCCTGAGGAGTATGTACCAGTGCAAAAAATATTTTTGAAAAATCATTTGACCAGAAGCAGTGAATTTTTTTATATGCTTCAAGTGAAACATCAAAAATGTCCTATTCTTTTAAATAATGTGCCTGGGGGTGCCCTAATCCTGGATGTGAAGGGGTGCATCTCTGTGATATACAGAAAATGCTGCAGCAGCACTGATATTTAGAAAGGAAAACATTTTTTAAATTCCAGGTAAATGACTTTGACACTGTCATTGCTTAATTGACAGACTCCTCTACGGGTCTGGTTTGTATTTTTAGGGACATTTGAAGGCATTAGTGTGCTGTGTTTTTTTTTTATTTTATTTTTTAAGAAACTGGCAATGAATATTATTTGCCGGCAATTTCAACTGTATCATTTTTCCAGAAGGACCTCCCTGGCAAAGCACCTCACCCTGAAGTTGATGAGTACAAGGGCCATTTCTCCACAACCCTTGCTCTGTGATAGGGGATGATCGCCACTTGCTGAATCACCAAAAAAAAATCTGACAACCTGGCGCACAACCTGGTGCACATACCCAATCCCGATATAACACTACCTGAATGACAGCTCCTCAAACTGTCATCAGCTATATTTATTTATTTCACATACTTTTATAGCACCGTCAGTTTATGCAGCACTTTATATATATTGTACATTTACATCAACCCCTAACCCTCAAGGAGCATACAATCTAAGGTCCCTAACTCACATTCATACATACACATACTAGGGACAATTTAGACAGGAGACAATTAACCTTTTTCCAATATAAGGAAAGGGGTAGGGATAGAGGTGATATCATTGCCCAGATATGGCCATGGCCATATTTGATCAATGTCATTGCCCATATATGGACAGTGGCCTTATTTGGGCAGTGAAATCATTGCTATCCTCGCCCCTTTGCTTAACAGAAACAGGGATTTCCCATGACGTCAGTGCTTGCTAGGGAAGCCATGGGTGCAACACCTAAGGCTTCTTCAGGAATCAGTGATAGCGGGAAGCTGTCGTATATAGAAGCAATAGAAATATCCCTATAAATGAGAATGGTTGCTTCTATATAAAAAGCATGTTAATATGTCACTATGGTGCTGCTAACTGTCCTCCTTGCTGGAGAGGAAACTGTACCAGAGAACCTGCAAAGCAAGAATCTCTGTTTTTGCTTTATTCATTCTTTATATCTGTGCTTTCTGCATTATTACCCCCACCATTTGTCAGATCACCAGCCATCAAGGCGGTAGCTCTGATATTAGGTAGTAAAGCCCTACATCTCTACCAAGATGCCCACCCCAAACACAGAGATACAGGACAGGGTATGATAAGTCAGAAATTGAGAACTGATCAGATGCAGGGAATGTACAAGAAATCTTGATGACCAGTAGTGATAGACAAATCTGCTTATGTTCAATTTGCAGGCACTTTTTTCAAATGTTCACAAATCATAAATTGCAACCTTTAATCCAAACCTCATCTGAGTAAATAGGAGGAGAATAGTGAAAATCAGTTCTCTCAATTTTTAAGGCTAATAGGCAGGGGATCATTAAACAAAGGACATGGGGAGCTGATGACTGCCATGGAGAACATGTACCAAAAAAAAATTACTATTCAGCAGGGAGCAGCTCCTTTAAAAGGGCTTAAAATGAAACATTAAAAATGCACTTTAAATGACATGCTTGGGGAATTCTTTATACCTGCCTGTGCAGTGACACATCTGTAGGAAATACTAGGGCAAACGTTAGTCAGAAAGAAAAAAAATTGCCCTTTAGGTAAGGCATTGTCAAAGTGCATTGGAAGCTGAGTACTGCCCTGGGGGACATGTGCCAATGCATAAAAAAATTAAATACAGTTTAGCGAGGAGCAACTCTTTTATTAAGGCTTAAATGGCAAGATTAAAAAATACACAATCCCTTTAAATAGCATGCCTGTGGTTGCTTTAGTGACACTAAAGCTTTGTTTTTTTGTTTTTTTTTTTAATAACAAACATGTCTATACTTACCTTCTCTGTGTAGTAGTTTTAGTCCCTATCCTCTTCTTTTTGGGTCCCCACCAGTGCTCCTGACTCCTCCCCCTTGATCAGTGCCCCCAGGGAAAACCGCTCGCCCTGGGGGCACCACTGTGGGCTCATCCCCAAGCTGCTGCTCTATTCATCGATAAGACACATAGATAGGCTTGGCCCCATCCCTGCTCTCTCTTCTTTGGCTCACTGTCTGTGATTGACAGCAACAGGAGTCAATGAGCTCCGGCTGCTGTCTCAGCTGGTGATGAGAAAGAGTCACCAAACAGCAGAGGTTGTTGAGAACATGGCTGGATCGGAGAGGGCTCAGGCAAGGATGGGGGGGGGCCTTTACACAGAAGGTTGTTTACCTTCATGCATAGAATACATGAAAGTAAAAAAAACTTGACTCTTTAGAACCACTTTAAATGTACCTGTGAAATGGTGCTTCTGTAAGATGTGCTAAGCAAAAGTAACAATTACAAAGAAGAAAATGCCATTAAAATTGTTGCTCAATGACATTTCCCAGCTACTTCTTTCTGTTTGTAAATAAAGTGTCCGGGATTCCCCTTGATATCCATACCAGACCGTTATTCTAGAGAGGGTCTGGTATGAATTTCAAAGGGACATCCCACACAAAAAAGGCATGCGGAAGAGGTATTCCAAGCAAAAAAAAAAAAAAAATCCATACAGGACTCTTATCCAACCATGCAGCCTGGCTGGCCAGGAAAGTGTGGCACAAAATGTGGACCCCCCCCTCCTTAACCACACCACATGCATGGGGAGGGTACTTTGCAAAGGGATCTCATTGGCATTGCACCTTGTCCCCTTGCTGATGAGGACAAAGACCTCTTTCCCACATCCCTGATTAGTGGATGTGGTGGTCTGCATGGGGGACACATCGAAATCTGGCAGCTACCTTTAAAATAATTGCACCTGATATATATATATATATATATTTTGTTCATGTGTGTTGGTGGGGAATGGTGCTTTTAATTATTTTTTTACACTTTTTTATTTACTTATTTTACAAACATTAATGGCTTTCACATAGGGGCTAACTGGCAAGTGATGGGTCCACTTTTTAGAGCTATTAGGGGTCTTGTACAATCCATTGCAACCAACCAAGCACAGAAATGTGGTAGATCCACTGTGTATCCTGCTTTCTAGCCAGGATTTCGACAACTCTAAACTAGAAGTACTCAGAGATGAGCACTGCCAGTTCTCACTTCTGCAGAGGAGATCAAGGGACATAGGTTCTCTTATCTCCTCTCGCTTGCAGTCATGCTACTACAGACATGAGCTTGTTTTAATGTGTTCATTCTTTAGACTTACCAGACATGTCCAAAGAGGCAAACTAGTTAGAGACTGATAAGCTGCAATTGCTGCTGGGTTCAGATACACTTTGTTTTTTTGTAAATCATCATAAAAAATGCTTTGTAAGCCTCCTGGCAAGGTATGCTTACCATGTTGAGGGCATGTGGCTTGGTATAGTTCAGGAAGGTGAGGGTGTACGTCCGCTGCCCCCTCCCCCTTCCTAGTCAGCCAGGCTGCATCTTTGGAAAATGATCTAGTACGGATTTACGGGGGGCTCCACACCTTTGTTTTGTTTTTCCCATGGGGGCCCTAAAACCAATACCAGTATCAATATCAATATGAATTTGCTATGTATTTTTAAGAGGAACTCCGCACCCTTTTTTGTTTTTTTTGCACACCGTCATTGGCTGTTATTGCACACCATAATATCCAATGGCTGTGCTGTCTCCTGCATCCGAGCAACCAATGGCATCATCAGATGCTAGGACACAGGTGGCCAGTCCTGGCCACAGGGTCCTTGGTTGTTAGGTAGCAGGCAGTATGAAAGTTGTCATTTAGTATCTCCCAGGGGCGGACTGACCATTTGGAAACTCGGGCACTGTCTGAGGGCCCGGAGTCAGTAGGGGGCCCCATGAGATGCCCCTGGTACCTTTTTCATAGGCTTTTTTGAGTTTGGGCAAGGACCCAGGGTCCCCATGATCCCCTATTGCCCAGGGGCCCCATGAGTTGTCAGTCCGCCCCTGGTATCTCCACTAAACTAATGACCTCCTCCTGCAGGAAGGAATAGCCAAAGGTTTGTATTGGGAAACAGGACCAACCAGGCCAGTTTACCTGGTGTAAATATCACAAACATGCAGAGTTTGGGGTGAACCTCACCCCTAATTACTAAACCTGTGCTCTCAACTTCACATTTTAGGTGCAGATCCTCCTTAGTTTAGAAGTCCCATATTTACTATGTTTAGCATAGGGTTGAACAGTTCCTAATTCCTATATTCAAACAACTTTAGCTTAGCCAAAATGTGTACAACTCTTCACAAACAGAAGTATATATCACCAACATACCATAAATCTTGAAAACGTCCAAACATTTATTCAAGTGATCACATCCAGAAACATTTAGGGACCACGCAGAACCCCTTCATCAGCCATGTAATCATTGTTACATGCCTGACAAAGGAGTCCTGAATGGCTCCGAAACATTGCACTTTACCACTGTGATGTGATCACTTGCAAAATAAAGGTTTGGACAACATTTTCAAAATAACCGTGCTGGCTATATATACACGGTACTTCTACTTATGACGTTACTGATTTCCAGTTGGTAGTTGCTATAGCACATATCCAATCATCTGGCATTTCCAGAATGTCTGTTATGGAAATATTATATACAACGCTCTGCAAAGGTGACACTTCAGCAGTCACTAATCATGTCAGGTGATCACTCACCCGCTTGTATAGGTTTTGATTTGCAAACATTTACATAATTTCACAATCAAGAAATCTGCACTTTTTGTGTACAGGAATAAAGTTCCAATTTGTTTTAGTTGTGCTGCAAATGCATTTTTTTTTTCTTGTGCTGTTTACACGGGATATGAAATTTATGAAATAAATTATATAAAATCTTTTGTTAGCCAAACAGCGCATGCAAGTCTTACGGTCATGGCAGATTCACGTTTTGTTCTTAATAACATGAAACATGCTGGAGACCTAAATCACAAGGACAAGGATTAGGTTACTACATTTCTCACCCCACACTGACTGCATTTCCGGGATGCTCAAGGTCAGGTCAGCAGGGGAATTAAAAATATGGTGCTGTCACAAGAACAGCTGGAGTCATTTTATTTATGGCTAAAAGACAGTGCTGTAGTATGGAAAAAAACCTTCAGCTGTAGTGAACATTACCCAAGAACTGAATATAGAATGTATTGTAGTCCCATTGGAATTAAAGATATTTGTAATGCATACATTTGTTTTTTTATGTATTCGTCAAGAATACCAATTCCATCCTGCTGAGTAATCAGGAAAGTCCCTGAATCTTTGGGGTCTATTTATAAATATGCAGACTGTTAAATACACCTCTCTTTGGTTGTATTTTGTCCAGTCAGTTTATAAATTAAGTTCTACTTTCTTATGATGTGTGTACTGCACAACTGTTAATTGTACAATTGTCTGGCACAGTTTCACATAGTTCACATTTATACCACCTTGGGAGTATAGTGATTTTAAAATGGTATTAAAGGTTCCTCTTTAAAAAAATAAAAACAACAAACATATCATACTTACCTGCTCTCTGCAATGATTTTTCTCTTCTTCTTTGGTCCACCACCAGCACTCCTGGCTCCTTCCCCTTGACCAGTGCCCCCAACAGCAAGCCACTTGCTATGGGGCACCGGTGCGTGCTCGCTCTCGAGCCCGGCTCTATGCGTCCATAAGACGCATAGAGCCATGGCTCAGCCCCCCCTCTCCTCATTGGCTCAATGGCTGTGATTGACAGCAGTGGGAACCAATGGCTCCAGCTGCTGCCTCAGCCAATGAGGAAAGGGAGTCCCAGGACAACCAAGACTCTTGTGCACATCTCTGCATCAACAGAGCTCAGGTGAGTATTGGGGCGCTGGTATTTAAGGGAGCAGCACACAGAAGACTTTTTACTTTAATGCATAGAATGCATGACATAAAAAATCCTTCTGCCTTTAGAATGACTTTAATGTATACTGCTCAAAAAAATTAAAGGAACACTTTTTAATCAGAGTATAACATCAAGTCAATTAAACTCCTGGGATATTGATCTGGTCTGTTAAGTAGCAGAGGGGGTTGTTAATCAGTGTCACCTGCTTTGGTGTTAATTACATTAACAACAGGTGCACTAGATGGGCAACAATGAGGCGACCCCCAAAACTGAATGGTTTTATAGGTGGAGGCCACTGACATTTTTTTTTCTCTACTCATCTTTTCTGACTGTTTTTCACTAGTTTTGCATTTGGCTTGGTCAGTATCACTACTGGTAGCATGAGGCAATACCTTGTCCCTACAGAGGTAGAACAGGCAGTCCAGCTCCTCCAGGATGGCAGATCAATACCTGCCATTGCCATAAGCTTTGCTGTGTCTCCCAGCACAGTCTCAAGAGCATGGAGGAGATTCCAGGAGACAGGCAGTTACTCTAGGAGAGCTGGAAAGGGGCCATAGACGGTCCTTAAACCAACAGCAGGACCGGCATCTGCTCTTTTGTGCAAGGAGGAACAGGATGAGCACTGTCAGAGCCCTGCAAAATGAGCACCAGCAGGCCACTGGTGTTAATGTCTCTGACCAAACAATCAGAAACAGATTTCATGAGGGTGGCCTGAGGGCCCGACATCCTCTAGTGGGCCCTGTGCTCACTGCCCAGCACCATAGAGCTCGATTGGCATTTGCCATTGAACACCAGAATTGGCAGTGCCCACAGTTTGCTCAGCACTTTACAATATAAAGGGAGACAATACAGCAATGATACAGTTCAATACAAGAGGGTTAGGAGGGCCATGCTCCTTGGAGCTTACAATCTAAGAGGAAAGGGCTGGTGGTACAAAAGGTAATAACTGTGGGGGATGAACTGATAGGAGGAATAGAAGATTCCATTATTAGTTGAAGGCAGGATAGGCTTCCCTGAAGAGAGAGGTTTTCAGAGATCGCCTAAAAGTGTGCAAAGTAGGCGATAGTCAGATAGATTGGGGTAGAGAGTTCCAGAGGATAGGGGAGGCTCTGGAGAAGTCCTGGAGACGAGCATGGGAGGAGGAGGCCAGGGAGCTAGAGAGCAGGAGGTTGTGGGAAGAGCAGATAGGACGGTTTGGGTGGTATTTGGAGACAAGATTGGTGAATTTTATTCGTTGGGCAATGGGAATACAGTGGAGGGATTGGCAGAGAGGGATGGCAGATATGGAATGGTTAGTAAGGTGGATGAGTCTGGACCATTGAGATCTGATGTGTTTTCAAAGTGTTCCTTAAATTTTTTTGAGCAGTGCATTTGGGGTAATAAAATAGGACACCTTTTCAACACATTTCCGTATTAGGCTAAGCTAGTGCTGGGGGCAGTGTATGGTGGCGACCATATACTAGTGAGATAGACCAAGAACTGTAGTCCTCTATTGTTCACTGGTCACATTCTATAAAGGGTAAGGCTGGTTTGTATGTAGGGCTCCTTAAAGTGATTTCAAAAGGTTCATTTTTTTTTATACCAAACATGTCATACTTACCTGCTCTGTGCAATGGTTTTCCACAGAGCAGCCCCCAATCTTCTTCTTCCTGGGTCCTCTGCTGGTGCTCTTGGCTCCTCCCCCTTGACCAGTGTCCCCAAAAGCAAGCCGCTTGCTATAATGGCACTGGTGTGTGCTCGCTCCTGAGAGAGAGATTCAGCCAAGGCTCCCGTGCACATAGCTGTATCGAGAGGGGCTCAGGTGAGTATTGGGGGGCTGAGGGGGGAGTAACACACAGAATGCATGTGGGTAAAAAACCTTCAGCCTTTACAATCACTTTAAGTGAACCCTTCGCTTTTATGGCAACCCTACACACAGCTTATATGTGGTTTCCCTTCAGTTTCCAACACCTCTAAATCACAACTTGAATCTTGCACAGGACTGAGAACTCTTTCTTCCAACCCCCATATGATAGCAATTTGTACTCAATGGGTCAATTACAAATACTGTTACATAGTAAGAAGAAGCCATGCACTCCCCCATATCTGATTTCACCCCCCCCCCCCCAGGGGCTAAACGGGAAGACCAATTACAAATGCTGTCACATGTGAAGGAGCATGAGCTTTGCGTTCCCCCATATCTGATATCTTCCCTCCTCCAGAGATTAAACAGGAAGACCAATTACAAATGCTGTCACATGGGAAGAAGGAGCATGAGCCATGTGCTCCCCCATACGTGACTTCTCTTCCCTAGGGGACATGGGAGCAAGGGAATGGTAGAGTAAAAGGTGCCGCTGGGGCCACTGTTAAATTAAACCCAGTGCTTTTCCCAACGTGCAGAGCCGGCGAACTAAGCAGCCGCCTAGGGTACAGTCAACCCTTGCCTCACCTTCTCCTGGTCGCCCTCTAGGCTCCTGGTGTCCATCTCGGAGTCCCAGAGGGAACAGGAACAGCATAAGACTGCTAGCTATGAAGTTAATTTCAGATTCCCAGCTCATTGCCGCGGCTGGAGAGAGGGGAGGGCTCACTGGTGTCCTGATTGCTGCTGCTTAATAGGGGGGTTAGCACAGGTCCTCTTGTAGGGGTCACTCCAGCTGTTGTGGAACCAGAACTCCCAGCGTGCCTTGACCATTTCTGCTGATTTAGTCTCAGTTCACTCTACTCCGACCTGAAAGTCGTGCAACTTACAGTGCGACTTTGCCCGGAGACTTGAGTACCACTTGGAAGCGACTTTGAAGCAACTCTGTACTACTTTGAAATGACTCTGAAGCAACTTTCATGGAATGCCTGGGTAATCTTCCTGTAATGTCGGATCCCATGGTCTTTTTTCTTTTTTTTGTCTTACCTAAACAGACTTACACTAACACCTTCACTGACACTACATATAAAACCTAAAACACACTGACAGTAACACTGCCACCAACAGACACTATCACTTGCAATGCCACTTACTGACACAGACACTGACACTTATACTGACAATTACACTGCCACTATTTATGCTAACACAAACGCCTACATTGTCACTAACACTGACACCTACACTCACTGAGCTAGCTAAAGCATTAAATTAGTTCATCTTTATTTTTTTCAACAGGCTTTCATTTTTTTTTTTAGTACATTCTTCTCCTTCGCAAGGAGGAATAGATACAACGTATCTTTTCATCCTCGCTAGCAGACCCATCTGTTGTTTCACCTCTTCACAGAGGAGAGACAACACAGGGAAGGGTTACAGAGTGAGTGATCACTGTGATATGCTTATTTGAATTGAGGTATATTTTTCGCTGTCTGTGTACAAAGTTACGAGGGACGTTCAAGTCAAACCGGGACATTTAATTTTACAGGTATAAAAAAAGGATGCTAGCATGGCAGTACTACACACAGTAGTAAGTGGCAAGTGTGTACTATTACTGATAGGCGGTGCACATGTTGAGGGCCAGTCCAGAGACTGTTAATCAAGATGGCAGACAACAGTGTTAGTGCATGCATGGAACAGTGTGTAGTGATGAAGTTTCTTGTCAACGAAGGCAAAAAACCAGTGGGTATCTACAGGACACTTCAAGCACAGTACGATGATGAGATGATCAGTCACAGTAAGACATTTGAATGGTGTAAACATTTCAAGGATAGCGGTACATCCATCGGTGATGATCCAGGCCACGGTGATTACCAGCCCACAGCAGTCATTCCTGTGAACATTCAGAGTGTGGAATGCTTGATCATGGATAATCGGCGCGTAACCTGTCGTGAAATTGCCCAAGAGACTAATCTTTCTGTGGGAACGGTGAACACAATGATGAAGTCAAGCAGGATGTCCTAGATTGGTTCTGGCGTACTGACAAATTTCTATGCCAAGGCTTTCCATGCATTAGTTAAACACTGGGATAAGTGTATAAATGTAGCAGGGAAGTATGTTGAAAAATAAATGCAGTTTCCACTCCTTGAAATTTGCTCTTTTATTATATAAACTCAAAAGTCCCGGTTTGACTTGAACGCCCATAGTATTTTTGGCAATCTCTAAGCCCAGAGGAGGAGGGACAGCTAGGAGAACAAAACACCTTTCTTGTCTTTGGCTTCCTCCTCTAAACAAAGGGCCTGGGAGTCAAACACTTGACCTATACCTGCTACATCGTCTCCAGGCAGCAGCCTAGGAAGTAAGGACTGGACTTCTGCACTCTCTGCACTCATATCTTCACCAGGCAGGGCAAATGAGGCAATGACCCTTCTAAAAGTTCACTACAAAACATTTATCCTCTTCCCAAACCTACATCACTGGAATAAACTCATCAGTGACTGTCCAAGACATAATGAATATTCATAACCCTATATGCTGTAACTTCTCACTAACTACTGGAGAACACTCAACAGCAGCAGGCAGAAGAAATCAATGTCCAGGACTTAGGAGAAAGCCAACAGAGATAACAAACAAACATACTAAATTTAGACCAAGGACATTCCAGCATGAGGGGGTCACACTTTCAAAAAATTAACCATGTAGTAGGTCTCATAACCCTAATTCACCTTACCTTGCACAATGCCCAGTGAAAAATATTTTCTTTCAGCAAGTGAAAAATAAGTCTTTGTTTTTATCGCTCCTTCACAGCTGCCAAAGCTTATCTTACTTGCAGCCAGCCAAATGTGGACAAAGCAATATCAGTAAAAGCCAAATGTTCATTGTTAATATCTTGTAGTTGTGTTCTGTGTAGATCTAAATTCTTAGAGGCTTATATATAAAACAGGTCACAAGTGATATTTTTCTTTTTTATGGAAAATATCTAATAATAAAGCTGCCCTGAAAAATGTCTTCACTCATTTATGGCATATTTCAACATATAGATTTTACCAGTTTAAGGCAGCCCATACATGGCCAGCTTAAAGTGGTTGTAAAGGCTCAAAGTTTTTTTACCTTCATGCATTCTGTGAAAAACCTTCTCTGTGCAGCATCCCCCCCCAGCCCCCCTAATACTCACCTAAGCCCCCTCTCGATCCAGCGATGTGCATTGGAGTCTCGGCTTTCCCCGGGACTCCCTCTTCTCATTGGCTGAGATATCAGCGGGAACCATTGGCTCCTGCTGTTGTCAATCACAGCCAGTAAGCCAATGAGAAGAGAAAAGTGGCGGGGCCAATCCACGGCTGGAGAGTGCTCATGCTCGGATGCCCCTTTAGCAAGGTGCTTGCTGTGGGGGCACCCGACAGGAGGAAGGGGCCAGGAGAGTCGGCAGGGGACCCAGAAGGATCTGGGCTGCTCTGTGCAAAACCACTGCACACAACAGGTAAGTATAGACATGTTTGTTATTTTTTCTTAAAAAAAAATATGCCTTCAGAATCACTTTAAGGCATCCTTCTATTTTTGACTCCACCCTTGGCACAATCCATCATTTTCAAAGCTAAATAAGGAACTAGACAAGAAACGTTCCGACTTTGGGCATAGCTGTTTTTTATTTGGCCAATTATGATTTTTTTGTTTTGTTTTTTTTACAGATCTGCTATTTACATTTTTTCATCTATATCAATATTTTATAAACTAAAGCAAAGCACATTAAATTTTTATAGTGCAGTGGGGTAATATGCAACCAAAAATTTTAATTTTACAGAATTTTGGAAATAGGCATCACAACACTTGTATCCTAAAGGGGATTTATATATCAATTATTGACACTGAACATATAGTGGCTTAAAGCTGAACTCTAGGCAGATATAAAAGGCACAAATTAATGCAGCACAGAAATAAATGATAATATGTTTTTAATGCAGCAAAGTAAGTAAAAATTTGACCTAGTGTTGGCCTCTTGAGGATATATCAGAGATGGAGTGTGAGATGAAGAAGCAGCACAAGCAGCTAATCAGTTCATGTGCTAACAGAAAGCATGCTGATTGGAACAAGAAGCTGCTTCTACATCCACTGTCCAGTCACAGACTGGGGCAATCCCAAGTCAATCTGGGCTCAGAGAAAGCAGATTCAATAGTCTTCAGACTGAGGATATATAGTGACAGAAAAAAGTACTGTAGAGGAAATCTCTGGGTTGAAGGTGAAAATTGCAGCAAAAGCTGGCTTTGTTATTTTTTTCTCTTAATGCACTATTCATTATATCTTGTAATGTTTATCTTGCAAACTAATGTTACCTTGCAGCCCAGCCACTGAAATATATACTGCTGGTTAAATCTATGAAACTTGGTCATTCTAATAAAACAGCACTAGTTTCACAGAATCACTGATCAAAATATTAATATCTATAAGAACAAACACAAGCAAATGCAAATTAGGAGCCCAAACACAGCTTTGGAACTAAAACATGAAAGGTCAGATGCTAGTTAGCTGAATCATAGATTAGCTTCACTAGTTCCTAGTTCTGAAGTTCGTTTTCTCCCCAATGTCCAACTTTATTATCTCTAATTGAAAATGCAGGACTGTCTGCAGAATACCAACTTTACAAGGTCCAGAAAAAAGGCTAATAAGACATTAGACCTCCTAAGAGAAACATATATCAGATCCATGCACATCTACCAATTAAATTGGGCGGACTGACAACTCATGGGGCCCCCGGGCAATAGGGGATCATGGGGCCTCTGTGATTTTTTTACCTTGCCCAAACTCAAAAAATACCTCCTGTTGTAAGCCTATGAAAAAGGTACCAGGGGCATGTCCTAAGAGAAACATATATCAGGGGCCCCCTACTGACCTCGGGCCCTCAGGCAGTGCCAGAGTTTCCAGGCAGTGCCAATGGTCAGTCCGCCTCTGGATCCATGTCATATTTATATCATATTTGGTATCTTAAAAAATGGTAATTTCACTCAGCTGTCATATTGTGAAACAGATGTATTCAGGGTGTGTCCGCTGAGCATAAAATACTCTTGAACACAATCCTCAGACCCTTTGGCTGGGTGGAGTTAGGCCTGTGACACTCTCTATAAAGTCAACAAAAAGTTGTTAGGATTAGCAATACATAGGTCTCATTTAACATATCAACTAAATAGGATACTGAGAGTCACATTTCTGAAGGCCAGTGACTTTGCTAAATCAAATTGAATGATAGATTGATCAGCCAAAGAATGTTAGCAGCAGATGCACAGTGAAAATGTTGTTTTCTCTTCATAAAAAAAGAGAGAATTAATAGGATAGACCGGTGGTCTCCAAACTGCAGCCCAGGGGCCAGATGTGGCCCTTTGCTTACCTCTGTTTGGCCCTTGGGGCACTATTCCATCCAAAACTGACACAAATAATTGGGCACCATTCCTCCCACAGACACCAGTGATGAGGTGCTATTTCTCCCACTGATATCAACAATGGGGCACTATTTCTCCCACAGATACAGATACCAACAAAATATGGACCACTCCCATCCCTATCCCTCCCACTGATATCAAAATATGGCACTATTTCTCCCACAGATACCAACAATGGGACACTATTACTCCCATTAAAAGCAATGATTGTTTACTCCCAATGGCCACAGTGTGCCCCCCTAAAGTCTGAAGGACAGTAAATTGGCCGTTTGTCTAGAACGTTTGGTGTCAGAAGACACTTTACAATTTCCTGTTTTTAATGGGTTAAAATTTATAGTTTGGGCACACAGGTTACCTCTTAATGGTTTTTATCTGCAGAATGCAAAAAGAAGTTTAAAATGCTCACACATAGTATAGCATGGATTTATGGCATGTTTTTAAGAGAAATGTATACTTAGGCTCTGTTCACACCTAAAAATGTGCATGCACATTTTAGTGGGAATTTGCAATTTCACCTGTTGCATTTAGGTAGCCCATTCATTTCAGAGGATCACCCTGCACTCAAAATATCACATAAAAGATGTGCAAGGCCATTTTTTTTTTTTAAATAGCGCCAAACCAAAATGCATGATGCCATGTGGGGTGCCACATGTCTGCAGAAAGGTCGTACAGTTTTTGACATGTTTTTGACTAGTGCTACAGCAGATAAAATATATTTTTTTTAGGTAAAAATTAAAATGTCTGTCAGCTTTTTGTTGTGTCCCCATTTGACATATGACCAGTAAACATATCTGCAATAAAATTGTATTCATCTCCACATTTAGTCACGATGCATTCATTATGTATGGTAATGCAGCATTGTTGGAATCTGGCTGTGTCAGAGTGCATATTCACTAAGATCTTTCCCAGGCCTCCTCACTTTGTATACCGTAAGAAAAAAAATATCTGTGACTTGCTGATTAAATCAGACAATTGTACATAAACAACATAGACTACAGGACTCCTGCCCACTTGCAATGACATGTTCCAAAGTATGTAGTGCCAAACTGGTTTGCAGCTGTAAATTGGTTCTCAGTTGTTCTAGCCCTAATTAAAGGCTATAATTTATTTGCTAAAATGAATGTGTGACCTTGTGTGTTCACATATTCAGTGTGATGGTTAGGCTCAATGAGCATAGATATGGCATTTTAACCCGTAAGCCATCTCAGAGATGTACTACTCTCAAATTAAAAACAGTTTTCCTCTGGACAAGCATTGTTTGTCTTTAAACCTACAGTAAGTTAGACATGTGCAGAACAGAAACATTAGTTTAGTTTTGTTTCAGATAAATTCGTTATGTGACTAGTTTTGTGTTGTGGGTTCATTTCAGAATTAGTTTAGTTTCATTTCAGTTTATTTCATTTATTCATTCTCTAATGAGGTCCAAATTTTCAGAACAATTCAAATTCGAGAGAGCCTGGAAGCCAGCTGCTGCGTCCTTCACAACCAAAGACTCATCACCTATCAATGGTTTTCCCACTGATAGCTGAATGTAAAAAACAGAAATACAAAAATAAGAAAAAAAAAGCAGCGTGAGGTCTCCCCCCCCCCACTATCCATACCAGGCCCTTCAGGTCTGGTATTAATTTTAAGGGGAAGACCATGCCAAAATTTGAAGAAAAAACAAAAAAAAAACACAAGCATAGGGTCCCCCCAAAATCCTTACCAGACCTGTATCCGAGCATGCAGCCTCCCCCTCCTGAATTATACCAGGACACATGCCGTCAACATGGGGGGTGCTTTGGAGTAGGGGGGCTTCTCCAAAAACACCTTGCACCCATGTTGAGGGGGACAAGGGTCTCTTCCCCACAACCCTGGGCCCCCAGCCAGCCCCTCCAGGTGAATGAGTATAGGGTACATAGTACCCCTACTAATTCACCAAAAAAGTGAGAAAACACAACTCCATTTCTTGATAAGTCCTTTATTAAAAAATAAATGTCCCCCGAAGTAGATCCAACGTGAAACATGATGAACGCCGGCCACCAACCCAAAACAAATTAAAAAGAGCTCTGCACCCAACGAAGGCTCCCGACTGGGGCATGCTGGGTCAATGATGTCACAAGGTGGCGGGGTCACCCATGACATCATCGGGTGGCTCCTCCCCATTGTTATTTAAGAGCTGTCGGCCTTTGTCTGGTGCAGGGATCTTTTTTTTTTTTCTGGTCAGCAGCCAGCTTTCATCATGATTGACATTAAATCTACATTCACATGGGGGGAAGGGGTCTGGGAACCCCTTGTTAAAGTGAGCTTCCCAGATTCCGATAAGCCCCTCACCCGCAGTTTCCACAACCACCCCCCCAGGGTTGTGGGAGAGAAGCCCTTGTCCCCATCGACATGGGGACAAGGTGCTTTGGAGGGGAGACCCCCTACCCCTCTAACACTCCCCTATGTTGAGCGCATGTGGCCTGGTAAGGTTCGGGTGTTCGCTTGCCCCCCCCCCTTCCTGGCCTGCTTGCTGCATGCTCAGATAAGGGTCTGGTATGGATTTTGTGGGGGACCCCCACGCCATTTTTTTTTTTGCTGTGGGGTTCCCCTTAAAAATCAATACTACACTTCAAAAGGGCCTCGTATCGATGGATGGGGACCCCACACCATTTCTTTTTCTTAATTTTTCATTACCAGCAATTCTTTTTATATATTCAGCTGTCAGTGAGGAAACCACTGACAGCTGATGAGTCATTGGTTGTTACGGATGCAGCGGCTGGCTTCCCGGCCCTCTCCTAAACAACCAGCTATTCTTCACACAGTATTCAGATCAGTCGTACATTTTCAACCAATTTGAATTTGAATCATTCTGCAAATTTGAAATTCATTAAAAAATGAATAAACTAAATGAAATGGATTTTAAGGAAATTAGTTACTATTGCTATTCAGCAATATTGGATACATTATCTCTGAATTACCAAAAATTCATCCAAGTTTAGATTTGAACAGAAATTAATTGCACATGTCTAATTGAAGTACAGGTTTGCTCAAGTAGGTGCATAGTCTACAAGGGGTTAACCCCCCAGGGCTATATTGCAATGGTATGCATCTTGGTGTTCTTTAAAAAAAATAATTAAGAAATGTAAAATGGACTGTAGCAATTACCCTACAGCTTACTAAAAAACCTCTGGCAAAAAGTCTTTTATGTCTTCTTTGTCTTTTACCATTTATTTCAGTGCTCAAAACTGGAGAGAGGGTTTTCTTGCTGCTGAATTTGACTTCTGTAAGTCAAAATACCTGCTTTTATCGGCAAAGATCCTTCTCTGTTGAACCCTGCTTCTTCAGGCATGGACTTCAGGTAGCTTAGTATCCATGGTCCTCAGCACATCTCTCATGTTGAGACAAGGCGCTGACAAAAGTTTTTCACATAGGCTCTCCCAGAAAGAAGTCCCAGGGAGAGGGTCATTTAAAGGTGCTCCTAAACATTTATCATTTTCCCAGACTACCTCTGAACAACATCGTCAGGAATTGGCTGAGAACGGTAAATATTCTTAATCTAGTGGTTAATCCTTCCCACACTGATTACTGGAATCTCCTTCCAGCAATCAGCTAAAGCGCCCAACCCACCAGGCTTAGGAAAATTCTACAAAATCCAGCGAAGGTAAAGTTCAGCTCAGGCCGTTTACAGTCCAGTCTCAACAGACATTACAGTTTAATAGAGACTCACCTGCATAATGTATGGTTGCTACGTGACCTTGCACCTCCCAAAAATTATTCATTATATATCCATTAAGGCTTTTTTGTGCAGCATAAACATACTAACAATATTAGTGTATCCTGTATGGTTCACTTCTTATCTGCTCTCTTCCAAAGCAGGTCTCATCCCACAGTGTCCTCATTGCTTTCTAAGTCACGAAGAGTCAACTTTCTTTTCCTGGTCCCTGATTAAGTGGTGCTAAATCTCATGCACAGACAAAGATCTGGCACTGTGTCTCTGTGGCTCTTTCCCCCACTAGCTATCTCCTGATATTGTAGGATTTAAGAGATGGAGGAAGCACAAGCCTCATGGAATATGTGAATATGTGAAATTGGTAACGAAAAAGGAAGGAGGAGGCTTCACCATAAACATCACTATTGCATAAGGAAGAGGAATAAGGGCTATGTAAAAAAATGACAAACATCAAGACAGATGGTTTTGCGCATTAGGGATTACATAAAAGCCCTGTAGGCAACACCCATCTGTTCAGGTCAAAGTTTTATGCCATGATTTGGCAGAAGAGCAAAAAACTGGCCACAGTGACCTTTTCCTCTCCCCCCCCCCCCCCCTCTCATCCTTTCAGCTCATACAATCCACAAAATCTTAGTTACTGGCAGACACCCCCTAATAGCCTGTAACCACTTCTGGGGGCAATATAGGACTAGCAGAATCTAACCCCCAATCTGGCAGGGCCCATAAAAGTGTCTGATGTAGCCGCTTCAATACCAGAAAGTTACCAGACATTGGTTCATAAAATACCTTATTTGACAGAGACAATCTTGACCAATTACCATCCAGTTAAGGGTCCATGGGTGTGGGATGATTTCCAGAGACTACTATACGGGGCATTCTGTCTAACTCCCCAACGGCTACAACCTTTGGATACCCCAAAAATGAAATGTAAGGTCTTTTGATACAGTAAGTTGGAAGAATACACATCCCTGATAGACTGGTTATGAGTCAAGACTCTAAAACATAAGCATATTCCATAACTCATAAAAAAATGACAACACAGCCAGAATATAGACATTTACCTCCCTCAGTTATTGGGTAGCGTTTTGAACCCAAACACCCCTATGCTAGGAGTACCAAAGTGGATTAGACCTCTACACCACCCCTCCCTATGAGAAAAGTTGCCTCTGGAGATATCTGAGACCTGACAATCATCTGCATGGTAGCAGACTGTATAAACTGTAGGTATTCAGAAAAGTATGCATAGTTATAAAAAAACTGTATTTGGGACTTGGACATAAACCGTGGTGACATCCCAGCACCCAACCCTTAAACTGGATGATTGGTCAGACTCTATCAACCTTACGTCTCTGTCAATACCCCTTTGATACCACAGAAAAATGAAATGTCAGGACCTTTTGACAGCTCTCGTGTTCCTATCAACGAAGGAACATCTTTCACCTAGGACCCGTATCATTTATTTGGTTTTAAAGAAAGTTTATATTTAACAGGAGCAATGTTACAGTGATTTGCTGAAAACATTCTACCTCGAGCACCTCGCAGTCTCTAAACTGTGGTCTATTAGCTGGGGGATGTTACCCTTTGCTTGTCTTTAAACCCACTTCTGGGGCAATAGATTTTCTCCCTCCGACACAAATGATAGGGTACAATTCCTCCCCACAGATTTCCAACCCCTTCATCATGGGGCATCTATACATCTCACTAGACACCAATCTCAACAACCTCTAGGCACCATTTCTCCCCCCACCATTGGTGGGCACAGTTCCTTTCCGCTGCCGCTCCACTGATACAAAGAACCTGGGCACAGTTTCTTGTCTTCCTGCTGATACCAACTTAGGGCCTGTTTCCTTCCCCTGGTGGGATATTACCTTTTCCTCTCACTTACCACAGATGCTAGGTCATTTTTTATACATGCTACCAGAGACTACTAATACGGGGCATTTTCTGCTCATCTACTCCAACTGGCTACAATTTGGCTTGCCCCAAAGTGTGAAGGACCATGAACTGGCTCTTTGTTTAGAAAGGGTAAAGACCCCCATCTTACAGGACCAGTCTGGATTTTTTACTCCTTCCAGCCCATAATACGTCCGCACGTTCCTAAACCCCAGGTAACTCTACTGGATTTAAACTGCAACTCCAGCTAAAACTTTATGTATCCTCCCATGAATAGGGAGGGAACTCCCTGCCCTCAACCCATAAAGGTTAAAACTTCACCCAGGACAGGGCTAACTTCACTTCTTGCTCACATGGTATCCTACTATATATTTCACTTGCAGAAAAGATTCTTCACACACAACAATCTCCAATAAAATAAAACTCCTGCACAGCAACACCAGGACCCTTTCTCCAAATTTGAGAAAGACGTTCTTCAGTCATAGAACAGGAGATCAGTTACACTCAACAATTTGGAAAAAAGTTTGCAAAAAAGCACTCCTTACAAGTGGGGGTTTTAATTAAGAATTTCTGTTGTAAGTTCGACTTCAATGGACAATTTTAGAACAAAACATGTACTGTAGTGATATAATAAACAGACAAAGCACACAGTGGTTTTCTGAAATCATATCTCCACATCTCTCTTTTCAAGAGAAAATATTGAAACAAATTTAGTGTACTCTGCCAGAACTCACTGACCCAATAAGAAAAAAAAAACTCAAAAAACATAACAATGTTGTTGGAAGTATCACTAAAACTTATCTTTAGGCATGACAGCCTTACTCCTACCCTCCTACTTAATTTCATCCATTCAAGTGTTGTAAATTAACAAAATACTTTGGAATGCCTTGTTGTTTTACATGCCTTTATAATGCCTCACCTAAGTCCGCCATCTATATCCCTTGTCTTAGCCAGTTCTAAGTATCATGACTAAAGATGTAGTACAGCAGTCTATATCCAACGACCAATCACCTATTCCTTTCTCATTTCTCACTCACTTGTGAGGTCCCTGTCATTGGACAACCAAATGGAAATGTCCAAATCACCTCATCTTCAGGGAAGAAAAAGAGAAGACTGGAATGTCACATGATGAAATTTGGGTAAGCTGTTTGGGCACTTAGACCCCATTCACACTTGTGTGACTTGTCATGCGACCTTGGACATCAAATAACCATTCATATATGTGTGGCTTAATGTTGTAGTGATTTCAAAGTACACTATATGATAAAAAGATTGTGGACACCTGATAATCTCACATACTACAGTATGTGGCAGAAAGTATGTGACATCCTCTCCTAATTATTGAGTGCAGGTGTTTCCAATGAAGGTTCTTGTTAATGTTACAGCATTAAAAGAAATATTAAACAACTGTGTGCTGCCAACCTTGTGACACCAGTTTTAGGATGTGACTGTGCCCAAAAGTCAGGTCCAAAATTATATGGTTTGATGAGCTTGGTGTGGAGGAACCTAAGTTGCCTTCACAGAGCCTTGACCTCAACCCTATTGAAAATCTTTGGGATATATTCAAATGCCTATTTCGTCCTAGATCTTCTCGTTCAACATCAGTACTAAACCTCACAAGTACTCTTTTTACTAAATGGGCCAAATTCTCATAGACATGCTTTCCAGTCGAACCTGTTATAACCCCAAAGCGTTGTTCAGTTGTGTATCAATGCACATGATTTTGGAATGGCATATTTAATAAAAACTCATACATTGCAGGTGTCGTGGTCAGGTGTCCACAAACTTTGAATATATAGTGTAGTTCATGCACTACTTTGGTCCGACGTTCATGCAACATCAAGGCCATAGACTTCAATGTTAACCCTCAAAAGTTGCATGAAGTTGTACCTGAATGTTTTACATGCAACAGTGGGTCTGACTTTGCAGAGGGACAACAAGTTGCGTCCAAGTTGCACCCATCCAAAGTCGCACGACTTTGGAGTCGTTCAAGTGTGAATGGAGCTTTAGATTTTTTTGTTGTTTTTAAAACAAATCCAGCAGTTAGTAAGGGGGAGGAGAAACGTCCAAAGTTCAGCTCTAAAGTAGACTCAAGCAACCATATCCTTCTAATAACAGGAGACGAGTCAATTGTGCATAAAATCGCTCTTACAGTAGATATTCTTTTCAAGCATTCCACAGTGCTCTGTGCCAGGAGAGAGGTAGGTGTATAGGCACTGTCACATGTGTGGAAGTACATTTTTGTTATTGATTTGTACTGGCTTCATATGGGCATTACAGTTTTCCCTCATATTTCAAAAACATACTGCTTAGTTAATTGGATTCCACAAAAGTAACCACTCTGTGTACATTTAATAGTTTGGTGCTGCCCCCTCTAGCTCTGCCTTTCCAAGCTCTGGTCCTTATGTATTTTAAATTCAATCCAGGTACTTTAGTACTTCAGCTACAAATATCTGTTTTCCCTTATTGGCTAATTTCTCCACATACCTTGGTAAATGTATTCTCCTATTGTTGTATCCCCATACCATACATTAAAAAGCAATAAAGAAAATCAGACCCCCTTATAATGGTCATATCATGCCACAAAAGCCTGATAACTCAAGCACAGAGACCTCAGAAACTCTTAAGTGGTTCTAAAGGCTCAAGGTTTTTACCTTCATGCACTCTTTGCATGAAGGTAAAATCGTTTCTGCATGCAACAGCCCCCTCCAATACTTAACTGAGCCCCACTGCGATCCAGTGACATGCACAAGAGTCTCACCTCTCCGGGGACTCTCCCTCCTCATTGGCTGAGAAAACAGCAGGAGCCATTGGTTATCAATTACAGCCAGTGAGCCAATGAGGAGAGAGAGGGGGCAGGGCCAAGCTGTGTCTCCATCTGTGAAAGGGCAAGCAGAGCAGTGGCTTGGGAGAGAGCCCTTATAGCAAGCTGCTTGCTCTGGGGACACTTGGAAGGAGGCAGGGGCCAGGCACGCCAGTGGGGGACCCAAGAAGAAGGGGATTCTCTAGGCAAAACTTCTGCACAAAGCAGGTAAGTATAAGATGTTTGTCATAATTTTTTTTAAGTTGCCTTTAATATCACTTTAAGTTATTTACTTCTACAGCAACCACGAAATGCTGCAATATTAGTTTGGACGACCTTTTATAATAACTAGCACTGTGCACCTACATCTTCATATAAAAATATAAAAGGGATTAACAGTCAAAATAGCACATACAAAAACTGCAACAGAATATAAGCAAATGCACACTGCATCTGTGTATTTATTAGCATTATCAAGAAGAAAATTGGAGTAAATTCTGCAGCTAGGATAAAGAATAGAAATGTCCAGCTCAAAATGAAACCCCAAAAATGAAATAGCCATTTTGTTTTGCTCTAAATAGAAGAGTATCATTTGAAACAAGAAAGGCAGTGCAATTACACGGTGAATAGATTCTTTTTCACTAGGCTGAACCAAAACTAGGGTCACATAAGGCCTTGAGTCTGCAGGCTAAAAAAATCTAATACAATATATTGGCTCTCCAGTGTACTAGTTTTGGTGGCTAAGCTTTGTGAAATAGTGCCAAAGTCTGTTACTTTTTCAGAGTTTTAACTAAATATATGAATCAGTATGGCAGACATTTCTTTTTTTTTTATATTGTTTTCGCAGGCGGAATATGAACCCAAGCCAAACAAATCTTGTCTTTTTGGACTAAAACATCCCCATAAAAAAACCTCAGCTCACAAAACACATACTCCCTCTGCATGGTTTGAGAGCTCATTCAGAAATGCTGGCTGCATTCCCTTTGACACAGTTATATGCACAAAACTACCCATAAACCCGGGATCTGAGTTTCAAAAAATGATATGTGCAGTGACACAACTACGTTAATCATGTACCCCTGAGATCATCTTACGGTACATTTGTAACTCAGTTCTGGCTCATATATTAATAGCAAGATGGTGAAATGAAATTCCTGGCAGAGTTAAAACTTCTTTGGTGGTTCACAGCTGAGTTGATATTTTAAACTTGAAAAAGCACAAAAACAGAACTCAGAAATGTGTTGGATTATCATACAAGACAAATTATTGCTTCAAATGGTAGTCTTTAGTTGTTGTGGCTTTTACGCTGTTGTTAAGAATATGACATAGAATAGTCACACAGATAGTGGCGTTCAAGACAATTATTTTTTAAAGTAATCTGGTCATTAGCAATTGCCTCAATATGCTGAGTTAAATACAAGCAGTTCTGATTCACAACTTCAGTATAGCAACTTGATTTATGACTAGGGCAGTCACTACCAGGGGCAGACTGACCATTTGGAAACTCAGGCACTGCCCGAGGGCCCGGGGGTCAGTAGGGGGCCCCATGAGATGCCCCTGGTACCTTTTTCATAGGCTTTTTTGAGTTTGGGCAAGGACACAGGGGCCCCATGATCCCCTATTGCCCGGGGGCCCCATGAGTTGTCAGTCCGCCCCTGGTCACTACCCTACATGAATAAACTTTATCTATATGGTTACTAAACGTTCCACATAGTAGGAGGATTTATAACTCGTAGCTGAAAACAAGAGAGATCTTACACCCAAGTTGGTCAGTAGTACTTATCCCAGGAGGTATTCTAACCTGAATATACAACCAGTGTTGTAGACTTACAATGGTCATAGATGGCTTGAACTGTGGATAGTCCTGTCAGCACTCATGGCTCAATAAACTTTGATTGTAAAAAAAAATGTTGGAAAATTGTCAGCCAAACAACGACTGTATCCAATCAGCGAATAGTGAAGAGAAGGACAGAGAGGGTAACATAATCCGGAGGAAGACAGGGTCAGGAACAGGGGCGGACTGACCATTCGAGCACTCGGGCAGTGCCCGAGGGCCTAGGGTCAGTAGGGGGCCCCATGAAATGCCCCTGGTACCTTTTTTATAGGCTTTTTTGAGTGTGGGCAAGGACACAGGGGCCCCAAGATCCCGTATTGCCCAGGGGCCCCATGAGTTGTCAGTCCGCCCCTGGTCAGGACTGGCAGCAGTTATTACCACAAGCCAAGGACAGGCACAGGTAAGGGAAGGCAGCAGACAGAGTATTCCAAGGACAAGCTGAGGTCACTCTGGGAAAATTCCTTAAAGGAAGTCAGAGTTAACAGGATAGGCTTTCAGGTGAGAGTGGCGCTGTCAAAACCTCAGGAGAGTTTGGCAATGGTGAAGTCTCAGGAGAGCGTGGCACTGGCAAAATCTCAGGAGAGCATGGCTTTAGCAAAGTTTCAGAAGAGCATGACACTGGCAAAATCTTAGGAGAAGGTGGCACTGGTGTCAGGAAAGGTGTAGTGGCAGCAAGTATAAATCAAGAGGAAAGAGGAGGCTGTGTCCTGTTGCCCAGCAAACAGGGTGCAAGCTGAATATGCAGAGACTGGCAATGTTCACAGCAGCTATGTAGTGGGAATAGAAACACTCCTAACACATCCACCCTACACCCCTTCAGGATTTTATTTATTTATTACAGGTACTTATATAGCACCGTCAATTTACACAGCGCTTTACATATATATTGTACATTCACATCAGTCCCTAACCCTCAAAGGGCGTACAATCTAAGGTCCCTAACTTACATTCATACATACACATACTAGGGGCAATTTAGACAGGATCCAATTAACCTACCAGCATGTCTTTGGAGTGTGGGAGGAATCCAGAGTACCCGGAGGAAACCCACAAAGGCACAACATGCAAACTCCATGCAGGGGGTACCTTGTTTCGGATTTGAACCAACGACCCTAGTACTGCCAGGTGGAAGTGCTAACCATTTAGCCACTGTGCTGCCCCAGGGTTTTCTACTCAGGCTGTGTCTACTTTAAAAGAAAACCAACTGTAATAGTTTGCATACCTTTTTGTTTTGATGCTGACATTTATTTAGCTAGTTTAAAATGAAGGTTCATTAAGTGTTACTAAACCCACAACAGTAAAATCAGTCTGTGTATGTAGTAAAGCATGCTTGTTATACTCACTGTGGAACCTAAAGGGTTAATCCTCTGCTTTGTGTAAAAAGGCCGTTTGATCCTGATTGCTCTGTTCCTCCCCCTGTTTAAGCGGCCACCTCTTATCTCTTATCACCTCTCTGACTGATCTGTACTGTGCATTTTGCACATGCTCAGTTTGATGTGTATTGCTAGAGAGGTTTTTTTTGTTTTCTTGCGAAGGTGCATGTGATCAGCAGAGGGCCGATCAGCACTGCCCAGACAGAGGTCAGGGGTTTTGCATCCTCCTAGAGCAGAAAGAAAACTCCTACAAGCTTTAGCTAGTACTGGGCTGGACACTGATAGAAGCCACAAGACTGCTCTAACTTCTGATAAGAAAAGGTATTTAGCAGTTTATATTTACTAAAATAATTGTATTGCCATGCTCTGTGTACTGTGGGAGACCAGATATAGTGGATGTAGGGTCCTGGGTTTAGTAACACTTTAACAGACATGTTCTTTTTTTTGAAATCAGTGGAAACACATGAAAACACGCTAACATCTCTACACACATTTATATATATATATGCAAAAAACTGCTCTGATGAAAATAAAAAGACTGCGATTGCTGACTTTCCCATATCATGCTTATACCACATATACTACATAACTGTATGATATTTAGCATTGTGGTTACTATTAGATAGTAAATGGCAGAGGGCGCCACTTAAGTGGAGTATAAAAATATTTTTTTCATTAAAAACAACAAATGGCAACCAACCAGGAAGTGGATAAAATAACGCCTGTCACAAAGTCTCAGCTGGGTTTGGCCGTCTTCTCTGTGTAGAGCAGCAGGACACAGAGACCCAGTCCAGGGTATGTATTATCAGCCACTGGCTGAGTCTGCCTGTGGATGCTGAGGAACTCTGTGACAGCATGGGAAACACAGAAGTGAAGTCAGATTCCAGGAGGTGACCTGGCTACAAGTTTTTAGTCCACCCTGCCTCTTTCTCATGCCTCTTTCTCAAGAGGCTTGAGAAAGAGGTAGGGCAGCCTCAAAAGGTATAGGCATGTCCCCCTGATGCCTCAAAAGGCATAGGCACACTTTCCTCTCTCCCACTTTTTCACACGTTCACCACTATTTTTTCCCAATAAAACTTTACCATAATGTTTTTAACCTCCCTGGCGCTATGCCCGAGTGTAGCTCGGGGTAACGTTTCAGGACCACAAGCGGTAACCCCGAGCAACACTCGGGCTTACCATGCGGCATTGCTCCGCAATCACTTACCTTGTCCTGCGCTCCCGCGATGTCCCTTCTGCAGTGTCCCCGGCAATGTAATCCGGCATATGCCACCATCTGTCAGCTGGGTTCCATCCCCTGCGAGCGTCGGGACGTACGGGGGACGGAACGGCGGGAAATTTGAAAATGACAAAAAGTGACATTCACTAAAATCACTAAAATCACATAGTAAAACATTACTATACCAAACCATTTCACATACATTTTGTCCCTATTGCTTTGTCCTGTGCCCTGCCTGCATTTTTACTGTTCTTTCTGCCTGGAAACTGAGAAATGTCCATGGCATCCAAAAAGCGTCCCTTTAGGTCAAAACCGGTTTTAGATCAGCTAGAGAACAGAGATAGTAAATTAGAACCACTTTCAGAATTGAGTGATAATAATTTGTGGGGAAATTCATCATCAGACACTGAAAACGATTTTGCGACTTTGCTCAGTGATGTGCGAACTTGGCGCTATATTTCAAATTTCAGTGTTTTTGGTTTGATTATATTATTGAATTAAATTTATTATTATTATTATTATGATTATTTTTTATGATTATTTAATAAATTATAATTTATGATTTCATGTTTCACGTTTTATCCTACTCTTGTTTACAGACAGATTTCAGTGAGTTATTCCTAAAAATTACAGGCCTACAATAAAAAAAAAAAAGCATATTTCCATGCAAAAAAAAATGTACCGCTTTGAGCACAGAAATATGGACATAATCAGACCGCTAGGGAGGTTAATGAAATAGCTTTGAATAGTGACCTTCAAAAAAGCTTCTGTAATGAGCACTAATGCCACTGGGCATTACATAGTAATGCTGGAACTAATAACATCGGTTGAATAAAAGTGTATTTTAGATTTTGATTTTTGTAATGCCATGTTTGTAAGTATAAAAAAATCAGATACTTAGCAAAGAAAAATGTAAACTTTTTGATAATACATTGAGTGATCACTGTTGCATCAACAAAATCGATGGCTCAGGCAGCACACAGGAAACTGCTTTCTTATACCTGATGGGTATCAGCACCTTATAAAAAGCCATATATTAAAACAGTCCGTCGATCCACAGATATGCAAAGATGAAGTTTTAAGAACTTCTATTCTTTCTCACTAAAATTTAGTTTGGCCCCTTCCACTCCATTTTGATCCTTTAGTGTGATAAGTCACCAATCAATAATAGGGCCCTGGCGAGTGGCAGTAGCAGGACCAAAGCTTAATATTTACAGGAAAAGCAAAAATGTACATACAGTATACAGTATATCAGTTGACTTTTTATCTAATGTAAAAAGACACAGCCCTCAGTTCAACCTGACACATTAAGCACAATAAAATAAACATTCCCTAGAAAACGATTTGTTAAAATTCTTTACCCAGCACTTGCAGTTTACAGCTTTCACTGCTGCTGGCTCTTGCAGTCTCAGTGCTGCTTCCCTGAACTTTTGATCTTCACAAGAACATGTTAACAGTGGATAGTGCAGTCTCCAGTCTGTTAGCTTGGGGAAGGGAGGAGGAAGAGGAAGGAGGAACAGAGGAGAGCCTTGCCTTAGTGTAGCATAGTGTAGAGAGACACAGCTCTAGTCCCTGCATGCAAGGGTGGCTCCCTACAATGCTGCAAGGTAAAGGAGCCACCCTGAAACAGGAAACCTGGAGCAGCAATCAGGGCACAAGCTTCAATAGGAAGATAGGCAAGGATTATAAAGAAGCTGCATACTCAGCAAATCATAAAATCAGCTGCTGAAAGTACCTAAAAAATGAGAGTTCAATATCACTTTTAAGTGAACCTCTTCGTATTCATTAGATGCTATGTTTGAATTGCCTAGATTAGTGCCTGGTTTACTTTAAGGTGACCCTGTTGTTATTTTTTAAGAAAAAATAGCTAGCAACCTGTTAAAGCAGAAGGTGAATACTTACCTGTCTGGCAGGTGGCTAGTCAAGTTTGAATTTTTTTCAAAAGATAATGGCGTGGCTACCATCTGACACTTCTGGGTGTTTGCGCTGTGGACCCACCCACCAACTGCCGTGTCGCTTTTGTGTCTTTATAGTGGGGTAGCTGTTGAATTAAATGAACCATCTCCCAGACAAGAAAGTATACGACTTTGTTTATTACAGGCTGCTTCAGGCTAATAATTTTAATCATACCAAACGGAGTGCTTTCAATAAAAAAATGAAAATACTGCAAAAACCAAAATACAATAAATTTAAATATAGTATCAATTCTTTGCTGCAGTTAATGTGCACACTGTTCAGCACAAGGCAAAAATTAAATATTCACTAGCTAAACAGAAAGACATTTTGGCCATTCAGAACAGTAAAATATACTGGTTCACATAAACAGAATTTTATGTAAAAGTGGCTTGGCTGTTTTGCTTCCTTTCAAGTAGAATGTTTAATAAAGTCTAGAAAGCCACAGACCTGTGTAATCTCTGATGTCATGGATGAGGCATGGCAGGGCATACCCAGAGAATCCTGAAGTTGGCTAACATTATCCAAATTAGCCATAGGGGTCTGCTTTTCGTAACTAACATGTCAGGTACCCAAATAGAAATATAGAAGTTTTCAAATGAGAAAAAAAATATTGGCTCTCTAAGTCTGTCTGCTCTAAAACTTGAGACAGAAATAGACTATGTGCCTTATTCCTGGAAGAAGCAAAAAAAAAAATTTTTTTTTTTTTTTGCCTTCTAGTTCCCATAATAATTTAATCATAGTAGTCATTTAAAAAGTGTACCAGAAAGCTGAACATAATAAATCAATCAACATCATGCTTTATTTTTAAAAGCAATATATTCAATAAAGTAGATTTTGGCTAAATGTAGTGCTGTTTGCCAGAAAATGAAACCAAATTCAAAGGATATTTTATGGTTGGGGAAAAAAAAATATGTATATGTGATGTTTCCCACGCACAGAAATTCCACATGTTGCTCAATTCTGCTGAATTTGGCAGGATCAGGAGATGCTCACCTAATGTCAATAGTTACTTGGGGCACTTTCAGAATCTTAGAGTAATCGGATTAGTGAAAAGCATAGTTGGCAACATTTAAAAAAAAATTTTTAGGGACACTTTTTTTTCCTGTATGTCCAGAAAAACAGTGTTGGCGGAGTAGTATGTTATTATTTAAGTATGGGGCATTCATTCATGATGTGGCCTAATCTGTAAAAGAAGATGGTGGCGTGCATAAACTTGGCGTGGTTTAAATTATGCTAAATATTGGACCTGGCTTAAAGGGGGTGTGGTTAAACAGAGTCTGAGATTTTCTTGTGCTCCCCCATGCAATTTCTCTCTCCACCCCAACATCCCAAAAAACAAATAAACACACACATAGCCTTATCGTAAAAACCTTTAATAATGTAAACATAAAGAACTGGTCCACTCACTGATTGGTTGCTAGAGCTTACAGCACAACATTACGGCTCACTGATTGGTTTCTAGAGGTTACTGCAGTTAGTACAGGACTATGGTCAGGGACTGCAGGAGTAGTACAGGAGTTGGTCAGGCTGCAGGAGTAGCAGGAGTAGTACAGGAGAGGGTCAGAGACTGCAAGTGTAGTATTGGAGACGGTCAAAGACTGCAGGAGTAGTACAGGAGAGGGTCAGAGACTGCAAGTGTAGTATTGGAGACGGTCAAAGACTGCAGGCTTAGTACAGGAGATGGTCATAGACTGCAGGTGTAGTACAAGAGAGGGTCTGAGACTGCAGGAGCAGTACAGGATTTGGTCAGAGACCGCAGGCATAGTACAGGATTTGGTCAGAGACTGAAGGCATAGTACAGGAGAGGGTCAGAGACTGCAGGGGTAGTACAGGAGTTGGTCAGAGACTGCAGGAGTAGTACAGGAGTTGGTCAGAGACTGCAGGTGTAGTACAGGAGAAGATCAGAGACTGCAGGAGTAGCACAGGAGAGGGTCAGAGACTGCAGGAGTTGGTCAGAGACTAGTACAGGAAAGGGTCAGAGACTGCAGAAATAGTACAGGAGATGGTCAGAGACTGCAGGAGTAGTACAGGAGATGGTCAGAGACTGTAGTACAGGAGATGGTCAAGGAGTAGTACAGGAGATGGTCAGAGACTACAGGAGTAGTACAGGAGAGGTTCAGAGACTGCAGGAGTATAGTACAGAAGAGGGTCAGTATTACAGGAGATGGTCAGAGACTGCAGGAGTAGCACAGAAGAGGGGGTCAGAAACTGCAGGAGAGGGTCAGAGACTGAAGGTGTACAGGCCAGCTTTCTCCCCCCCACAAAAAAACAAAACAAAAAAAAGGAAGGACATCAGCTATCTACCTGTCTCCTCTGCTGGTTTTTTCCCTCCGGCTCCTCAGTCCTCTGTGTACTCGGGTCCCTGGTGGCCTCCTGTGTCTGTTCCTGTTCCTCTCTGGTCTGGTCTGGTCTGGTCTGCAGTCTGCCAGCACTGAGAGTCTGTGTCCATTCTGTTCACTGACCTGTTCAGCAGAAGGCTCCTTTTCCTCTCTATGTGAGACAGGAAATGATCACCCTCTGCTAGCCACATCCCCTTGCTAGATCTAACTAATCATGCAAGGAGAATGGCACATGTGACCTCCTGCAAGAAGAGGAGATGGGGGAGGATCTGACTCCCTGAAAATTACCCTCTGCTTACCCGGTGTGTCAGTGCCAAACTTCTCTGCTGTTCAGGGCAATTTTTGTGATTCTGCCTGGGACATGCAATGAGCAGGACATCTGTCTGATTTCCGTGAATGTCCCAGGCAATCCATGACTGTTAAAAAAATAAAATTAAACCTGCGCCAAAGAAAACTCCAATGAATAAATGCTGCTGCTTAAGATTAAAAAACATCAAACCATAAGAACAAAACTGCAGTGCAAAAAGGGTCAATTATTAAACATATAATACAAATAAAAAATATAATAATTGATAAAAATTTATAAAAAGTAATAAAAAAGTCCAAAGTCCAAAAAAGTTTTTTTGTGCTCCAATCAAAGAAAAAGTGCTTGAAAATAATTTATTTTCCAACGCGCCCAAACCATTCATGAAAACTAATCCCGCACTCACCAGATGAAGTGGACCCTAGCTGTTAAGGCTAAAGAGGCTTATGGGTGAGGTGTAACCTCCACAGATGAATCCCACTCTGGAAATCTGTCTTAGACAACTTCCCAACGATCACTCATGGATGGATAAAAATGCAAAAAGAAAAAAAATACCAATAACGTGATACTGAATAAACCTTTCAGTAATTAGAAATATTGGCCATAATTGCACTCTCATTTGGTGAACATATAACCAGTTTTATGGTCTGAGAGTCTTTCAGTCAGGTACCAAATATATGCCTACTCCATTTCTGTTCCACGTGCTCCCCATGGATGGATGGCAAATGCATAGAAATGACAGGAAAACCAATAGTTGATACTGTATAAACCCTTTTAATAATATAAAACGATGCCCAATTGCACTCACATATTAACCTCCCTGCGGTATGCCATTTCATTTTTTGCTAAAGATTTTTTTGCATGGAAATAATCATTGTAGGAGTAATTTTTAGGCAAAACCATGTGAAATCTGTCCGAACAAGAGTCTATTAAACATCCCGGGTATGATCTTTGAAACACAAAATCTAAAAATTTAATTTAACCTCCCTGACGGTATTCCCGAGTGTAGCTCGGGGTAACATTTCAGTACCAAACGGTAACCCCGAGCTACACTCGGGCTTACCCTGCGGCACTGCTCCGGCAATTTGTCTTCACTTACCTTACCCTGCGCTCCCACGATGTGTCCCCTGCACGTCCCCGGCCATCTCCTCCGGCCGATGCATCTGTTCTGTGTTGTCCGTGAATGTCGGGACGTACGGGCGCCGCCGCCGGCAAATTTAAAAATTTTAAAAAATGTCATTTTTTTTTTTTTTACATTTTACACAGTTAAAACATGCTGTTTCAACATTTCACAGAAATTGTCCCGAGTGCTCCTGCGCCCTGAATGCAATTCTTTCTGCTTGAGAAATGATTCCAAAAACATCAAAAGCGGGTTTAGATCACAAAACTGCGATAGTAAATCAAACCACTTTCAGAATTGAGTGATAATGATTCGTGGGGGAAATTTATCGTCATCAGAAACTGAAAAAATTTTGCGACTGAGCTCAGCAATGTGCGAACTTGGCGCTCTATTTCACATTTCAGTGTTTTTGGTTTGATTATATTATTGAATTAAATTTTTTATTATTTTTATAAATTCCATGAAATTTATTAAAATAATTTATGATTTTGTGTTTCAAATTTTATTATACCCGGGAAAACTCTGTTCGAAAATAATTTAGTTTTTCCTAAAAATTTACAGCGCCCAAAAAAAAAATACATATTTCCATGCAAAAAAAACCCTTTCAGCACTCACCAATCTGATGAAATGGACCCCTAGGTTAATAAATAATCATAAAAATAGGCTATAAAAATGGGTAAAAAATGTAATTCCAATAATATGAATCCCAAAAACACTGAAATCTGAAATATAGACAACTTGGCCAACTGATCAGTCGCAAAAATCGTTTTTCAGTGTCTGATGACGAATTTCCCCCACAATCATTATCACTCAATTCTGCAAGTGGTTCTGATTTACTATCGCTGTAGCTGATCTAAACCGCTTTTGACCTTAGGGACGCTTTTGGACGCCATGGACATTTCTCAGTTTCCAGGCAGAAAGAACACAAAATGCAGGCAGGGCGCAGGACAAAGCACTAACAATATTTGTGAAATTGGTCATGACAGCAATGTTTTACTATGTAAAAAAAAATATGACTTTTTTAAAAAAACCTTCGGCGCCCGTGACCCGACGTCCAGGGACAGGACACAGAAGCCGGATGCCCATGGAGGAGATGGCAATGGGGACACATCGAAAAGGTACAGTGAAAAACACATGCCTATAGTGCCGCATAAGCTGTATAAACCCTTTTGGTATAATATAAAACGATGCCATATTGAATACACGCCATATTAAAAGTTAAAACCAAGCCTTATTGACATGAAAACCTCTTAAGCAGATAACAAATCCTCACGGTTACTCCATGGATGAAAAAATGTCAAATCACATTAACATTTGAGAAGATATACTGGCAGCAGTTTCTGGAGATGAACTCTCGTTCCACCAGCGTACGTTCCACTCACCGGACGTAACGTCACAAACCCATAAAATACACATAAAATTAAGAAATTTATTTCATGTGACAGTAATCATGTAACACACCTTCTGGAATATCCTTGTCATTTACAATATGTGGGGAGGACAACTAGGAAACTTTCTGTAAGGCTCGGTGAACACATTAGGAACATTAAAAAAGGTTTCAAACATCACAGTTTGTCTTATCACTTTAAAAAAAAATTCATAATTGAGATCCATCTTTGCTCAAGTTTTGTAGGACTGACAGTATTGAACCCCATTGGCGTGGTAGTGACAAGAGAAAGTCAGTCTCACAGAACGAGACAAAGTGGATTTTAAAATTGGGTACCCTGGCTCCTAAGGGATTAAATGTAGACATAGATCTGAATTGTTTTTTATCCAATTGGTAATCTGAATTGTTTTTTATCCAATTGGTAATTTTCTTAAAGTAATTGTAAATTTAGAGAAGTTTAATTGAATATTTTGCATTATTTATTTTATTTTTATTTATTTTTTTATTTCGGGAGGGAGAAGACCTCCAACACCTCCTGAAGAAGTGAGCAGCAGCACATCCAGGCCATGCAGCATTCCCTGCATGGTGGCGCCTCCCAGAACCTGAATTCCTTCTCCAGCCTCCTTTCTGCTCCAACAGTGACAATGCCTGGAGGACAGGCTGAGTGGGACGAGGACTAGCAGGAGGCCCAGGCGCCTACTGCTGGCACTGAAGGTACTGACACCATATACAGCTACCCACATACAGAGACTGGGGCAGAGGAGGGGCTGCAGACAGGGATAGGGGTTTCTCTCTCATTTCCCCCATTACCCCCTCCACTCTCATCTCCACCCTCACATCCTCTCTTTCTCCCCCCCCCCCCCTTATTTTATCTCTCCCCACACTCCCCTGTTTCTCTTACCCCCTCTCTTATCTCCCCTCTCACCCCCTCTCTCTCACCCCCCCCTCACCTCTCTCTCTCTCATTCCCCTTTTATCTCACCACTCGCTCCCTTCTCTCTTTAACCCCTCTCATCTCACCCCCCCCCCCCTCTCACCCCCCTTTCATCTACCCCCTCACCCCACGCTCTCACCCCCCTCCTCTCCCCTCCACCCTCTCTCTATCTCACCCACTCTCTCTCTCTCACCTTTCTCACCTCCCCCATCTCTCACCCCCTGTCTCTTACCCCTTTCTCTCTCTCACCCCCCCCCTCTCTCCCACCCCCACCCTCTCTCTCATCTCTTCCCTCACCCCCCTCTTTCTTACCCCCCTGTCTCTCTCTCACTCCCATCTCTCACCCCCCTCTCTCTCACCCCCGTCTCACTCTTTCACCCCTTTTTCTCTCTTTCACCCCCCTCTCTACTTCCCCCCCCCGTGCCGGCTAAGCTGTGTAGAAAATATGTATGCACCTATTTTCAGGCTGCTCCAGTCTGGTCACTCACGTTATCCCCTGTGTGAGCCAGTGTTGTATGCAGGGGAGAGGGGGGAGTGAGAGGGAGAGGAGAGGAGAGAGTGCCAACAACAGATGGGACATGGTAACCTATGGGTGATGTCACAGCTCCAGGCTTTTGGCGTTAAGCACTCTCCTCTCCCCTGCAGCCACAGTTGACTGACACAGGGGATCATGTCGCCAGACCAGGGCAAGTTGAGAATAGTAAAGTCCCTGGGTTAGGGGGCACAAATTACTTTCCTTACCCCGTGCACTGACAATCCACGCTACACCACTGTGCATCAGCAACCTAGGTATAGTAAAACACAAGGGATCAACTCTTAGAAATCAGATATCTATTGTGGTCATACTTCCACGAGAGGAACATTACAAGAATTAAGCAGACCATACAGCAGATTTCTGATTCAATGTTCATACAAACATTCATACGGAGCTATTTTAACAGCTCTTTCCCATCTATTTTCTAAAACTGGTTAATGATGTTTCTTTTTGTTAAGCCTTTGGGCTGAAGGAAAAAGTCCTAACAGATTTCTCAATCCACAGTATACATCACAGATGAACAAATCTTCCATTCTGACTATTGCTGTTTGACAGCCGGAACCACACCAGAATTTTCCAGCATGCTCCTTTGTCAAAAGTCAATCTAATAGAGTGAGGACGGCAAAGACACCCACTGAGCGAATTTCCGCTGGTTCTTTAGGAACTGGACAAAATTCACAATGTATAGTGGCAGCTTAAAACACAGCAACAAACCACACCCAAAAGCAAATGAAAGTACACTGAGAACATAAACAACAGTCACTCAGGAAACATTCAAAGCCCTTAAAAGCCTTAAAATCAACTTTAAACTTCCTTATACCACCATGATATTTTCAGTCTTATTGATTCCACTGCATTGTGCCTCTAGACAAAATGTTGCCAACAATCAGCAGCTTTACCAAAATTTGTCGAAAATCAATTAATTTGACTAATGCGTACTGATAAGGTAAGTAACCTCTGCATAAATACCATATGCAGGTATCTAAAATAATCTACTACATAAACCATAGGGACATTTATAGGGCTTCATTTTCAGAAAGTATTATTTTCTTTTTCCTTTTCTTTTTTTTTCCCATCATTTACTATTGAGTCTTACAGCAGTGTAGGTTTGTCCATACAAACGACTGAAAGAAAGCTTTAGCTTCACCCACACTTTTCTTTAATTCAGCATATGCCAAAAATATCACATTATTGTAGTATTTAAAAATGTATAACACCATAAAATAACATCAGTTTAATTATCCAGTATATTTTGTTAGCAATAAAATAAATACAAATGACCCTACAGTGCCCAACATTCTCAGTTACACATCTTATGCAAAATATAATAAATCAACTCAACCAGACAAATCCTACATTTATGGATATGACAGATCATAGCAATATATCTTTGAATGTAAGTGTCACAGGTTTTAATTGAGACGTGTACATATAATATAGAGTGTGTCCATGATTTCTAAGCAGGAGAAGTGTATCCAGAGTCAAATGTTTTTTTTTTGATTTTGGATAAATTATGGAATGGTTAAAACTCCTGGCTGTTTATTTTTTGATGTCTACATACAGTATCTTACAGAAGTGAGTACACCCCTCACATTTTTGTAAATATTTTATTATATTTTTATAAATATTTTAATAACCATAAATGCCAACATGTACTGTGACATAATGAAACAGAGCATGATCCCCTCCCTTCGGAGACTGGGTCACAGGGCAGTATTCCAACATGATAATGACCCCAAACACACCTCCAAGATGACCACTGCCTTGCTAAAGAAGCTGAGGGTAAAGGTGATGGACTGGCCAAGCATGTCTCCAGACCTAAACCCTATTGAGCATCTGTGGGGCATCCTCAAACTGAAGGTGGAGGAGTGCAAGGTCTGTCATCATGGAAGAGTGGAAGATGACTCCAATGGCAATCTGTGAAGCTCTGGTGAACTCCATGCCCAAGAGGGTTAAGGCAGTGCTGGAAAATAATGGTTGCCACACAAAATATTGAAACTTTGGGCCCAATTTGGACATTTTCACTTACGGGTGTACTCACTTTTGTTGCCAGCGGTTTAGACATTAACCTCACTAGCGGTATTCCCGAGTGTAGCTCGGGGTAATATTTCAGTACCAAAAGCGGTAACCCTGAGCTACACTCGGGCTTACCATGCGGCGTTGCTCAGGGATTCCCTGCAGCTCTTACCTTGTCCTTCGCTCCCGTGATGTGTCCCCTGCAGCGTCCCAGGCCATCTCCTCCGGCCGATGTCGGCATCCGGCTTCCGTGTTGCGGTCCCTGCAAGCGTCGGGACGTACGGGACGGCAATTTTAAAAATTTTAGAAACTGTCATTTTCTAATAAATGAATATGACATAGTAAAACATTACTGTTTCAAACCATTTCACATACATTTTGTCCCTACTGCTTTGTCCTGTGCCCTGCCTGCATTTTTACTGTTCTTTCTGCCTGGAAACTTCGAAAAGTCCATGGCATCCAAAAAGAGTCGCTTTAGGTCAAAAGCGGTTTTAGACCAGCTAGAGAACAGCGATAGTAAATCAGAACCACTTGTAGAATTGAGTGATAATGATTCGTGGGGAAATTCGTCATCAGACACTGAAAACGATTGTGGGACTTTGCTCAGTGATGTGCGAACTTGGAGCTATATTTAAAATTTCAGTGTTTTTGGTTTGATTATATTATTGAATTAAATGTATTATTATATTATTTTTTATGATTATT
Source organism: Staurois parvus (assembly GCA_951230385.1). Classification (NCBI taxonomy): domain Eukaryota; kingdom Metazoa; phylum Chordata; class Amphibia; order Anura; family Ranidae; genus Staurois; species Staurois parvus. Next base: position 61,932 of record CATNWA010018829.1, on the reverse strand, counting down.
TATTAAATTATAATTTATGATTTCGTGTTTCAAGTTTTATCCTACCCGGAATGTTTACTAGACTCTTGTTCGGACAGATTTCAGTGAGTTATTCCTAAAAATTACAGGCCTACAATAAAAAAAAAATACATATTTCCATGCAAAAAAATTTACCGCTTTCAGTACAGAAATATGGACATAATCATACTGCTAGGGAGGTTAATGGCTGTGTGTTGAGTTTTTTTGAGGGGGACAGCAAATTTACACTGTTATACAAGCTGTACACTCACTACTTTACATTTTAGCAAAGTGTCATTTTTTCAGTGTTGTCGCATGAAAAGATATAATAAAATATTTACAAAAATGTGAGGGGTGTACTAACTTCTGTGAGATACTGTACCATTGGGGAAATTTCCCTTCAATTCCTGTCTTAAAAAATAACACAATGTAAGAGGAAATCTTCCAGTGTGGAGAGAATTATGACCTTAGGCAGTTGTCCCCAAAACAGTTTACATTGGAAGATTTCTTGTTCTGGGGACAGCTCTAACATTTCAGATTTTCCATTACTTTCATTCTGACATACATCAGATACACTAATCCGTTAAGTCTAACATTTTCACCTTGAAAGAAGAAGAAATTAAAGCCCATGGGTATCCAGATAGATTTTGACCTCAATTTTATGAAGATTTAGCAGATGGAATAAATAGCTATCTATGGAAGAATTGTGTGGGGTCTTCATTGATGGTTTGGAGAATCTGTACTCTATTTTTGTAGTCAGGGACGTGCACTCTACACAGACCTATCGCTTTGTCCTCAATGGGCAAGTTGACAGGGTCTCTAGCAATATTTAGTGTTACAGAAATGTGCACCTTTTGCAAAATATGTAATCATTGTGACTATAATGTGCAAAAATGTATGGTAAGACATTGACATAAAGGAATCAGTGTTTGCCAGCAATATAGGAAACCTGTACTGAGAAAATTCTGGGACCTGCCATTGCTGACCTTCTAAGAAATTGCCTGGCTGCCTCTGGCTTTAGCCCATTGATCTGCACCTGTTTTTCCAGTTTAGTGACTTAAAAGATTTTGAAGCAATTTTTGAGCTAGAAAGCCAGGAAACTAGCATTTCAGGAAAGAGACATTGAAGTTGTTGGATCATTGGAAGCCTCCATATACTGTTATTACAGGTATCCATAAATACAATTTAGTATATGAAACCAAAGAACTCTATTACTAAAACAGAAGTTTGGAATGTTTCTACACATATTTCCACATGATGGAGAGAACTTTAGGTTAAAATGACATTTGGCACTAAAATCCTGCATTTTAAACCCATCTGCTGGAAGAGGAAGTCATCACTTCCTTTAATTATAGAGTTATGGTTATCCTGTAACCACTTCAATCAACAGAATTATAGGTTCATAATACCATAAGCAGACCTTGAATCTTTCTTTTTATTTTGCACTATTCGGTGTAGACTGTGGTTATTGTCCCATTGTTATTATTTTTAGGCTATTGGCACTAGAAGTTATGCAGACAACTGCAGCACTTCTGAGATGACCTTTCTTGGCTCATAAAATCTGAGGTAATGCTGAACCAAAATACTTACTTTACTCTAAATCCTAAAAAAAAAAACTGGGTCATATTGATAAAGTGGTAAAAGGTCAGCATTCTAATCCTTTGTCAAGTTTTGTAGTAGAATATTGTATCAGAATATCTTTCTGTCCTTCATGACCTGACACTGAGATGTGGCTTAGGTGTTTTTATTCTATGCCTCCAATAGTTGCTAAGAAGATGTTCTATTCTCTCTGGTTTGTGGTTGTCTTGTGGCACACTGTTGTCTAGGGATATTTGCACTCAATTTCCCCTGATGTCTAACAGTTTTTGTGTCAGTATCCCCTTGGAGTCTTGTGGTTTTAGCCCTTACTGCCTGGCACATAGTGATTTTATGTCCGTTATCACTGTGGCCAGTATTTATTTATTGTACTGCTCTAGACAACACTATAATCAGCTGCCTCCCACCCCACCCAGCCATTCCCCCCAGCAACCACCGCCCGCCCCTATTGCCCACCACAACACCAACCTCTGCCATCCACCACAACAGCCCCCCCCGCTGCCACCAGCCTCTATAACCACCCGATTCAAGCACTGACCCCAACCAGTGAGTGAAAGAAGTTGCAGCTGGCTATCCCTGCAGCCTCCAGCCCCAGCCTCCCATGGCAGAGCTCTGGCAGTGTCTCACCAGGATCTCTGCCACATGTGTCACTTGCAGAGCCGCCCCCCTGAAAATTGCCACCCAAAGGAAAACGCCTTGTTTGCCTCACGGTACGTACGCCGCTGACTCTGGCACCAGTGGATTTGTATCCATTTTACCCCTTGCATCTAGTGCTTTTATTCTACATACCAATGTCATAGAGAGAGTAATACAACATTTGTGGAACAACAATCCCAATCCTGCTATGCATACCCCTAATACTTAAATAAAAACGAATTCTCTGGGGAACATACACAGTATGTGAGTGTTGTCATATGTAGGGTTTGGCCATCCACCTCAAGCACACCTCCCTGTTTCTACCTGCCAAGAACTACTATGAACACAGCAAGGCTTGTTACAGCACCAAGATTTTCTAGCCTTTTACACACTTGTCTATACTTTTGTGCTCACTCTTGATGTATGTGGTTAGTTTACTTTCTTTGCTCCACCATCACTCACACTACTGTAATAATTCACTGCACTTTCTACTTTGCATTCTTTATGCAGCTCCATTGCCCTTGTCATTTACTTCTGTTTTTCCTGCTGCGCCATCACTCACTACTCTTCTCTTCTGCACTTCTTTTGCAGTGTACTTGTATCCCTGCTCCTAATGCCAACCTATCACGTGCCTGGTAGCAGAGCCTGATATGACGAGGAAACCCTTTCTTACACCTCTGATTCGGGACCTCTGGTAGTGTAAACAGAAGGCGCAAGAATGCAGAGTGGCATTAGTGCCAGTAAGTCTTGCCAGTAGCAAGTAGGTTTCCATGCTGGGGAGGTGAATTCATCTGAGGTCTTCAGTAAGGCAGGCAGATTGGCAGGCAGCTGGGCAGTGGACTTAAGAAGATGTACTGGCGACAGCAGGTAGAAGAGATGGTTGCTTGTAGCAGACTGCAGAAGCAGCAGGGTGGTAGGTAGGTACCAGTGATGCCAGGCAGAGTAGTAAAGTCAGGCAGGCTGGATCATACACAGGTAGGGCATATCAGGTACAGGGGCATAGGCAAAAGCGTGGTCTAGGTACAAGCTTGCTCTGGAGCTGGTCAGTGAAGCAGAAGCCAATGGAACAGACATAGGCAAAGTTCAGTGGACAAGCCGAGGTCAGTGCAGGCAGAATTCAGGATTGTAGTCAGGACAGACCAGGTCAGCAACTAGAATCAGGATACAGGATCACATGAACACAGGATACACAGGAGGCTGAAGACAAAGCAGCCCTGAACTTGAGCACTGGCTCAGTTTAAAAAGCCCATTTGGTGCCACTATTTGTCACGGGTGCACGTGAGTATGCTGCCGTGTATGTGCACGGATGCGCACATCACCGCACGCATGAATATTCATGTTATGTGCATAATGTATTGCCATGTACCAAATTTCCATGGCAAGGAGTGTGGACTAGCCTGTGAAGGTGCACAGATGTCTGCCTAGAGGAGTCATCTTGTCTACTGGCATGCCCATCCTGACACAACCACTAACTTTACAGATTCTGGTTTTCAAGTATGTCCTGTATTTTTTTCCATTGATACAATATAAAAAAGTTGGCTGCTAAATTTCTAGCAAGAGAGAAATCTCTGATCATGAGTATAGATATACAGGGACAGGCAAAGCTTGGACAGGGGTTCTCCCTTACTGCCTATTCCTATAAATATTCCTATTTCTCCTTTGTTACCTTATGCTTAACTGTCCCTCCTACTATCCTCCAACATTAAAACTCCCAGAACGTACCAAGCAAAGTTGTGCAGTCAGTTGATCCTACATAGCTGCGAAAGGGAGCTGGATGGTGCACTAGCTCAGGCAATACTTGGGTGCCCCTAGGATCTTCGGCAGCTGAATTATAGAGCCTGGGTAGGGACACACAGAGGCAGACATTGTCTTTAGAGTTAAAAATAAATCCAGCAACTGGGTAGGACAGTAACACAGTTCCACTGAGTACACAAGGTGTACCTGGTAGTGAACAAAGCCATTTGGACAGTAGTGGAAAAGGCTGTTGCTAGGAGGAATACTTTAAATACTACAATTTTGGCCATATTCAATATATTTTCCAATATATTTCAATAAATAAATATATATACTTTATGTTGAAATGCGTTTTTATTACAAAGTATAAAGGAAATATTTTTCAAAATGCATTTTCAAATATACTGTTGTCTTTAAAAATACAAATCTACATTTTTGGAATGCATTTAAAAATATATGTAAAATTATATGTTAAAATTACTTTTTTATATGTTAAAGGAATCTGAAAAATATTAAAAAAAAATATATTTTGAAAAATATACTTTTTTAAAATATACTTTTTTAAAATGCCGTATGAAGGTCAAGAGATAGGAGCATAGCCTTCCGCTCCCCTCGGCTATCCCAATTAGATTTGAGTGCAGATATTATATCGATCAGTCACCTTGTTTGGTCAGGTGCTTGTCTATGGGGAACGAATCCCACTTGGTCCGGATGGATATTGCTTGCCAAAAAGGAATTCAATCTACACGCCAATATCTAGTCATAATCTTGAGATCTACATTATTGAGGGAGATTGGGCGATAATTCGCACAGTCACCATGATCCTTTCCCGGTTTAGGTATTACGGGAAGAATATTTTTAAAATATATTTTTCTTCCATATGGGAGGACAGGGAGAGTAGCTCCAACCAGAGTGTGGAAAAGGTGAAACCTGTAAGGATATGTGCCGATGTTAGTTGCATTGGTGCAAGACGCAATAGGGTTGATTTACAAAAACTGGAGAGTGCAAAATCTGGTGCAGCTGTGGATGGTAGCCAATCAACTTCTAACTTCAGCTTGTTTAAATAAGCTTTGACAAAAAACCTGGAAGCTGATTGGTTTCTATGCAGAGCTGCACCAGATTTTGAACTCACCAGTTTTAGTAAATCAATCCCAGTATGAAAATCCAGAGTGTAGGAGAGCCAAGTAAGAAGAGATCTTAGAAAACATCAGAACCTCATGGACAGCAAGAATAATGAACAGGGGAATCAAAGGAACCCACAACAGAGAACAAAACATTTTTAAGACCAATGTGGACTACAGACACCCTTTTTTGACTGTGCTATTAGCGAAGTGCTTACCTACATTCTATTTTCTTTTCTTGGCAACACTAATTGTAATGCAGTGCACTGCAAAGCTCTGCTTGCTGCATATCTCAGTCAAAAATAATTTTGTAATGTGCTAAGGAATACAACACTAGAGAAGACTGGACTATTTTTCAACTATTGTTTTTTCTGAAACAACTATTAAAAATGTTCTTTCAGTTCTATGAACGTTTCCCAAATGCTTTGCCCTTAGGACACTCATGAGCACATATTCCCAATATGACCTGCATATTCCTAATAAACTCCAGGAAAAAAAATGTTGCTGCTTGCATAAGATTTAGTTGCTTTAATTTCCTATAATGCAGTTTTACATACAGTAACCACTTTACAAGTTTATAAAGAATATTGGGTACAGAAAAAAATACTTTGGTTATTTATTTAAAGCTCATCCTTTTTTTTTCTAATGCAGTCAGGCTTCATATACAGTAATAAATATGGCTCTATTTTTCCTTTTTTTTTTATCAGCCAAGTGCTACAAAAAGGGTAAAAAAAATCTTGTACTGCCAGCACCTACAGTAAGAATGTTAGACTGTGGCTCTCACACACCCAGCTCTCCTGAGATTGATGCTGCCCTAATCAAGATAATTCTAGCCCCCTGAGCAGCTCCTGTAGGTTAGGCAGTGTTCATGGGATGTGTTGAAGCACCGCACTGCATCCTCAGCATGAGATTTCCCTATGCTTACACTTCTTTCATTTAAGTAATTTACATTTAAAGTAGAACTATAGGCAAAACTTTCTTTTTCCATTTTGGATAGCACAAGGGAGGGTTATAACCCCTTGTCAGATTTTTTTTGCCATCTGTGTCCCATTGCGGAGATATTCCTTCACTTCCTGTCCCATAGCCAAACAGGAAGTGAGCAGAAATCTCTGCAAATTAAGGGAATTCCTTGGGGACCCCCCAGGTGACCAGAATTAGTGTCCCCATTGGAAGATTTTCTCTCTATTACTACTCTGTGGATATCCCCAAATTTGGGTTTTCTTTTACTTTTACTTTCAATTGATAATGTTAAACAGGACAAACAGAAGCATGAATCTCTATAGATTCCATTACCTTGTGACGCAGGTCTTTTGACTGTTCTTTTCGGCTCTCCATGGTTCAGTATCTAGCCTGCTCAGTGCTTTCACGTGAGAGCTAACAAACTCAGTGACTATTTATACACAGACACTAATTGCAATTTAAAAAGCCATAGATGTCAGAAATTACCCTTTAATTGGCATTTTAACCTGTGTAGCAAGGCCAAACATTCCAGGGTATATAAACTTGTCATCATGGTCATTTGGGGGACTTCTGTTATTATAATTTAAAAAAGAGCCAAACCATTATGTAATAAATGGCTTCATATGATCACTATCCTTAAATAAAATATAGTTTTTTGGCATGATCAGTCATATTTTCAATATCAATTGCAAAATTTCACCATTTCTGCTAGGGTATGCAAACTTTTGCGCACAACTGTACCATACCTTTATTCTTAATAAGTGTCTAGTATAGATATCAAGGGGAACCCCATGCAAAAAAAAATGTGGGTTCCCCCAATATTTATCTTAGACCCATATGAGAGCATGCAGCCTGGATGGCACCTGGCAAAGCACCTTTTTGCCATGTTAATGAGGACAAGTGCCTCTTTTCCCCATCTTTCACACTGAACCAGAAGCTCATTGTAGTGCAGTACAGTTGTTAGAAAATGTGTGAATACTCAGCAGTTATTGCTGTATGGCAATACAGGCCCTATGAATGAAAACATTTGTGATGTTCTTAAACCATAGCAAAGGATCGCCTGCTTCACTTCACATAGGTACCTCGATTGAAAAAAAAAAAGCCATGATTTCAGCAAGTTTAACCAACATACTAAAAGGAGTTAAAAACCTTCATCCTCAGAACTCTAAGGGCTTGTTCACACCACAATTTCAGCATTTTTGCATACACGTTGAATTATTTTTATGTGTTTTTGATGTGTTTTCCATGCGTTCCAGTGTATTTTTTCCTCTTTTTATTTTGAAGCATGAAAAATCTTTTGTTTCATTGTGGCAATGTGCATTTTGATGAGTTCCGGACGAAAAAAAAAATTCAGCGGGTTGTATTTTTTAAACCTCTGGAACTGACTGCATTTGTATGAACTAGGGCCATTGGTATACATAGCAAACACTGGGCATGCAAGTTGAATGTGGTTTAAAAACACTCTGGAAAGCATCTGGTATGAACCAGCCCTAAAGGAAAGTAAAAAACCCTTTTCCCCTTTGAAATGTTTTTTTTACCGTGTAACCCAGGGCTCAACAAATCCCAGATGCCAGGTTGCCATGGTGACTAGAACTTGCATTCTGGTGCCTGGGTTCACACACTGTCTCCGATAGACTTCAATGAAAAGTTGCGTCCCATAGACTTCAATGTAAAGTCACATAGTCTTAATGTACTTCCCATAGACTTCAATGCAAAGTTGCCTCCCATAGGCTTCAATGCAAAGTTGCCTCCCATAGACTTTAACCTCCCTAGCGGTATTCCCGAGTGTAGCTCGGGGTAAAATGTCTGTACCAAAAGCGGTAACCCCGAGCTACACTCGGGCTTACCATGCGGCGCTGCATAGGGAGTCCCTGCAGCACTTACCTTGTCCTTCGCTCCCACGATGTGTCCCCTGCAGCGTCCCCGGCCATCTCCTCAGCCGATGCCGGCATCCGACTTCTGTGTTGCGGTCCATGTGACGTCGGGACGTACAGGCGCGGCGGCGGCGGCGGCGGCAAATTTTAAAATTTTAAAAAATGTCATTTTTTTCCAAACAAGTTTTACATAGCAAAACATTGCTGTTTCAACCCATTTCACATACATTTTGTCCCTAGTGCTTTGTTCTGTGCCCTGTCTGCATTTTGACTGTTCTTTCTGCCTGGAAACTGAGAAATGTCCATGGCGTCCAAAAAGAGTCCCTTTAGGTCAAAAGCGGGTTTAAATCAGCTAGAGAACAGCGATAGTAATTCAGAACCACTTGCAGAATTGAGTGATAATGATTTGTGGGGAAATTCGTCATCAGACACTGAAAACGATTTTGCGACTTTGCTCAGCAATGTGCGAACTTGGCGCTCTATTTCAAATTTCAGTGTTTTTGGTTTGATTATATTATTGAATTAAATGTATTATTATTATATTATTATTTTTTTTATGATTATTTATTAAATTATAATTTATGATTTTATGTTTCAAATTTTATCATACCCGGGATGTTTACTAGACTCTTGTTCGGACAGATTTCAGTGCGTTATTTCTAAAAATTACAGCCTACAATAAAAAAACTACATATTTCCATGCAAAATAATGGCACCGCTTTCAGCACCAAAAATCTGAAATAATCATACCGCTAGGGAGGTTAATGCAAAGTCGCCTCCCATGAACTTCAATACAAAAACACCTCACATAGACTTCAATGCAAAAACACCTCCCACAGATGTCAATGCAAAAACACTTACCATAGACTTCAATGCAAAGTCGCCTCCCATAGACTTAAATGCAAAAGCCCCTCCCATAGACTTCAATGCAAAAGCCCCTCCCATAGATTTCAATGCAAAAAGCCTTCCATACACTTCGATGCAAAAATGCCTCCCATAGACTTCAATGCAAAAACTCCTGTTAATAGCAATCTTGTGTGAACACTTACCTCCGCATGCCATTCTATCACTTGCAAGTCTTGAACGCACCGCTACAAACTCTCACAGGACCCTTTTCATAATGACACTCAAAGCACAATGCGTGTGGATAGCATCTGTGTGAACCACCTCAATAGGAACACATAATATCTAGCCTGTCATGCAAATCTGTGAGTTTGAATACGCACCCTGAATTGCATAAGTGTAAACCAGAGCAGCTCCATAACAAGTGGGCATTTTGGGATTGCAGCAGAACCACTGTGATTGCACAATGCAGGATCAGGTGCAATTATTTTTAATAGTGCCTAAAATGCGGTGCGGTTTTGCTGTGATTGTTTTGCCACGAATCGCATTGCATGAAGCGTTTTGCCCAAAAGTTGCCTTGCCCGGGCCATGACAACCCATGCTACGCTAAAAAAAACCCTGGCTTCTAACTTTTTTAGCTGGCTCCTAGATTCAAAGCAAATTTGTCAAGCCCTGATGTAACCAGATATTCGATTCGTCTCTGCTCAGGGTTAGAAAGAGATTTCAGGTAGGAGGACAAGTTACTGGGGAAATCATGTGGATATTTAACACCAACATAATAGTGACAATAGTGCTCATAATAGTGACAATGAGATCAATAACAAAAAATATTTCTGCATTTAATCAAATAATGTACCTTTCAGTAAAGAGCATGAAAACGTGCATGTAGATCCTACAGTATGTGGTGAACAAATCCAGACCTGTGCTTAGAATAGCAAACAGATACTTTACATGGCGTGCTTCGGCAAATCTTTACTTTTTTTTTCTTAGCAAGCTTAGCTTTGTAAAAGCTTTGTCATGACCCTGGCAAGTTATCATAATGATGGGAATGTTTCTGCTACCAGCATTCCAGGCCTTTGAATCTGCATAATTACACCAGCCTTGCACCTATAGAAGTGTCTCAACTTTCCATAGTAAGACACACAGACTGATATGTCTAACCCCATATGTATATTTTCTTGTTGCCAACACAAACTCCACATACCTGCATCACCAGACACAGCAACCAACAAACTGATGCAGGCACAGTTCATCATGTATCTTCACATGTATAATGTTTAACTTCATGTTTCATTTACCAAGTTATACTAGCATAAATGTTTATTGGAATGTAGAGCTACCCCAGCATGAGTTGCTGGTAAATTTTGCCCTATCGCCTTTAGGGCACATGCAGCCAGGCACACAGCATTTTTAGCATTCTTCCTCTGTCTCAAAGATCAGTCTAGGGCAGGAATGTCAAACTCAAATTAATTGCGGACCGTATCAGCATTATGGTTGTCCTCAAACAGCTGTTGTATCTGTAAGACTAGATGCTCAGCACACCCCCCATTGCATCAGATGTCAAGAGCCACCCTACCATCAGAAGCCAAGAGGCCCCCACCTTCTCTTATATTACAGTGCACCCCACTTTTACCTGCTGCAGGGAAAAAGCAGGGGGTGGAGCTGGGAAGCAGAAAGTGCAGGGTCTGGAGGAGGACCAGAGGAGTGCTGGAGTCAGCTGCCTGAGCCTGCTGAATGCTGAGACCAGGGAAGGCGGAGATGAGGGGGTGCTGTGGCTGCATAGAGGCACAGGATTGGTAGGAGGAGTTCTGTCTTCCTTTTTGTTGCCAACTGCTGAGACAAGAGGGCAGAGAGGAGCCTTCCTGCAGCTGCACAGAAAAGTGCAGGATCTAGCAGAGGAGTTTTGTATTCCTCCCTACTGCAAACTGTTGAGACAAGTTGGGGGCGGAGATGAAGGGGGTGCCGCAGTGCAGGAGAGGTACAAGTGCCACAAAAAAAAATGGCCTGGAGGGCCGGATTCGGCCTGCAAGCCTTGTGTTTGACACATGTGGTCTAGTGGTTTCTTTTTGTGTTTTTAGAATGAACTTGGATAGGGATGGGGAGCATAGGATACCCCAGGACTGCAAAACTGTACAACTTGAGGACTGCCAAACCTCTGGCTTTATTGCACCACCTCGGGCTGCCCTGCACAACTCCTGGTTGTATTGCACAACTCCTGGCTGAATTGCACTTACAAAATAAATGTCCAACAGGATCTCTAAGCTGACTTGTACTCTTTCCAGATTTTCAAAGCACCACGCTGTCACATTCCTCAACACTAGGGTCTTGTACTCACTTAGCTATAGGATCATTGGTTGCCTCTTTCCAATATCCACCAGGCTCTTTCCCAGTGAGGGAGATGTAGACAACTTGAGCTCTCACCCACAACTTCCTCCCGGCTCACTCCCATACTCACTTAGCTATAGGATCATCGGTTGCTTCTTGCTAATATCCACCAGGCTCTTCCCCAGTGAGGGAGATGTAGACAACTTGAGCTCTCACCCACAACTTCCTCCCGGCTCACTCCCATACTCACTTCCATACTCACTTAGCTATAGGATCATCGGTTGCTTCTTGCTAATATCCACCAGGCTCTTCCCCAGTGAGGGAGATGTAGACAACTTGAGCTCTCACCCACAACTTCCTCCCAACTCACTCCTGTATACACTTAGCTATAGGATCATCGGTTGCCTCTTGCTAATATCCACCAGGCTCTTCCCCAGTGAGGGAGATGTAGATAACTTGAGTTCTCACCCACAACTTCATCCTGGCTCACTCCTATGAGCTTCTCCAAATCCAACTGGATCTTATGGCCAGAACCTGTAAACTGGAACACTGCACTTTGCTGCCAAGGCATCAGACTACTCACGCCAACCCCCCCCCTTCACCCACTGGGCCATAGAGGAGCTGAACCAAACCCACTCAGCAGCCTACTCTGAACTAGGAGGGCGTTACAGTAACATCCGCAGATCTGTTTCTTATTTACAACATAGACTTTGTTGATGCAGTAAGCTGAACTGTAACAGGACCTACACTTCTGCAGTGATAAACAATTTAGTAACTGCCCATCCATTCTTTTTATGTAATGCTCCTGTTAGGATCCCATGGTGAAGAGAACCACTTTTACAGATTGAGCCTTTGTATAACACTTGATGTGTAAGCCGTGTACCGGGGTGGGCTCCCCAGGATACAGTGAAGTCACGAACGAGAAAAGCAACCCCAACACCAGCTTTTGCCACAACAGAATTTTACTTAGATGTGGCAAATAAACACAACCACAAATGCTGGGAACATACAATAAATTTACATACACCCAGCCCAAAAGGCGCCTTCTGATGGATGAAGGTAGAAAATGAACTAATTTACCTACTGACGGGCACAACTAAGCTGCTACACCTTACCTGTTATTACCCTAAAACCATAGTTTACATTGGTACCCAAACCATGAACTAAAAGAGGTGACACCAAAAGCCCAGAAACAGATGGCATCTTTGTTATAGTTACATTGAGTTGGCTGTTTGAAAGTGTTGAGTGAAAAAGTCTCTGACATGACCAAAGCTTTCTTAGCAAGGCAGGAATGTATAATAGTAATTTCATAATATATTAGTTTTGTAACTTGTATGGAGTTTGGGGATGATTACATGATACTAGAGCCCGGATGATGATGTCACAATCCAATCTTATGAGCAAGTAACCCCAACATTTATTATTTATGTAGAGGATTATTACAGCTTAGTCCAGTTGACAGTAGACCTACCTATTTGTTAAGAAGCAGCATCGGCACCATGAAGGACGGAAGATACTGATTTTTATGGGCCTGATTCTCTGCTGGTACTTCAACCACAACTAATCAAGCAAAATAAGAAATAGTCAGTAAGAGTAGCTGGCAAAATGTGACTGGTAATGACATTGGGTAACAAATGAGACAAGCTTGCAGTTCTATAAACTGTATAAAACAACGTAACATTCTACAATTGCACATACTTCCTTCTATGGACATAATTTCATGTGTTTGACAAACACTGGTTCATGGCATGTAACAATGCTAATACATACTAAAATTGTATCAGTCTCTTTTCCTGCTCATTGAATCCACCAAATCCATGGATCAGAAACTGAAAGGTGAATGTGTTTTTAAGCTTTGCTTAGCATGGAATAAGTAAATGGTATACAGTAATATCCAGTAGCATTGAAAACTGAAATGGGCAATGTGTATAGTTTTCAGTAGCACAATTTCCTTTTTTTTTTGAAGCAGAACTTCAAGAACCATCTCCCCCCTACATAATAATAATTAAAAAAAACAAAAACAAAAAAGGAACCCTCACTCCCATTGTTCATTGTACATTTAAAGTGAACTAACAGTTTCAAAAGGAATGGTCTAGGAATGGTCTAGGTTCCCAAAATTGTGTCTCAGATCTGGGTTATCAATATCTCAATATGTCCAGAGATAGAGACACAGTTGTCTGGGACTCCAGCTTCCTACACTTTTTCCATAACGCCATATTTTGGGAGTTGCATGGCAATTCCTTAGTAGCACAGAGCTATTGCAAACTTCCACAGTAATGGCTACAATATATCTGAAAGTCCTAGAAACAGTAGGACCAAGATATAGCAACCGATTACAGCATTTAAAAAAAATCCCCCACAGTTATTACCTTTTTTACCACCAGCCCCTCCTTCTTAGATTGTAAGCTCCAAGGAGCAGGGCCCTCCTAACCCACTTGTATTAAACTGTATCGTCTCCCTTTATATTGTAAAGAGCTGAGCTAACTGTTGGTGCTATATAAATCCTGTATAATAATAATAGTCTGTTTATCCCAAGTGGAGAGGGGAAACATCACCATTTTTAATACTGTCTTGGTAGATGAGGTTTTATGCAAATATTGTGCTTTTGATGAGTTTGGAGTTTAGTTTTAAAATACAAATTCTATGGGAAAAAAGAGAGGCAAGGCCCAAAGCTGAACTGAATTTTCCCTTCTAGGTTATATTTTATAAAGAATGCTCATTATTGCTCATGTATAGAAATATGTCCTATGGCAACCAAAACACAGTACAGGCTCAATTTACAAAGCTAACACATCAGGATGAGTATTCGTATCTTTAAAAAAGACATAATATTTAAATTTCTTTGGACTGAAAAATAACTGACATTTTTTAATTAAGGATACTGTACTTATTCCTGGTGTGTTAACTTTGTGAATTGAGCCTATAATGTGCTTTGGGTTACATGCAACATATTTCTATACACAAGCTGTTTATTAATAAGCATTTCTTGTAACATACAAACTACAAGGATAAATTTAAAGTCCAGTTCAGCTTCGTGCTAAAAATATAGTACCTTTGAAAAGTGAGCCTTATGTGTCTGATAGGCTGAAGCTGGAAGTCAGGACAGCCTGTACTCATGTAAATAATGAGTGTAATTGTTGTCATGGGCTGCTTACAGAACAATTAATTATATATGTAACGTATTAGTTTTACAATTTATTTAATCATGTCATTACTATCAGTTTTTACTTTTAATAATGTTTCCATTTGTATGGCTTGCATCCTATGTTAACCAACACCAGTCCTAATTTTATTACCTTTATCATCTTTGCCTGTTGTACTGTTTAATGTTCTGTTGGCACTTGAAGTCTACTGTTCCCCGCATCACTAAGCTCTACTGTGGTGTTTGTGCCATCTCATTGTTTCCCGTTAAGCTGTGCTTATAAGCCAGCTATCTCTCCATTCAGGCAAGCTTGACAAAGCGATCGTGGCTGCTGAAACGTGTTGTTGCCCGCCCATTCCCTTGACTCTGTGTTGCTACTGTATAGCGAAGTGCATGCAGGACAGCCGTAGATGCCACTGGTTTCCATCTCCTTGGCGGGTCCAGCTTCCACTCCACTGAGGTTTACGGTTTTGTAGCCCTGATGTCATCTAGTGGGTTACACAGGGTTTCCCTTTGCACTTTTGGCAGTATACAGGCAACTTTGATGAAAGTGTGCTATGCTTTTTATCAATACAGTGTTAAGTCTTTTACTGATTCTTTTGCCCTTCTAACTCTGCTTTTTTTTTTACATGTGTATGGATTGGATTGGTCCCAGGTCTACCTAGGAGCTGCATGATCTATTTGCATCATTTATGGATTTTGGACTTTTCTAGTTCACAAGAATTATTGAACACTGAATACCTGTGTGCAATATTGTATATACAGTATCTAGTGGGCAGCCTGTACTGGCTCTTCATTTTTATGCTGCAGTTCGATTGTGGAACTCCAGCATAACAAATTCTATGATCTCTATGACTTAGCCCAATCCAGGTGAAATGCATCAGAGCGGAGTGGCCAATGGGTGGGATCCTGCTGATTTTGATAAGAAAAATTCATGCATGCATGGAGCAGGACATGTCCCTTTAGTGGAGTGGCACCTGCAGCAGTGATAGATGTCGCCAGGATTCCAACACAGCAAGCTTGGAGTTACACTGCCAGCATTAAGTGTTCTATATACACTCACCTGCCACTATATTAGGTACCCCTGTTCAATTGCTTGATAACACAAATTGTTAATTAGCCAATCACATGGCAGCAACTCAATGCATTTAGGCATGTAGATGTGGTGAAGACAACAAGCTGAAGTAAAAATTGAGCATCAGAATGGGCAAAAAAGCAGATTTAAGTGATTTTGAACGTGGCATGGCTGAGTATTTCAAAGACTACTGGGATTTTCACACACAACCATTTCTAAGGTTTACAGTAAATGGTCCGAAAAAAAGAAAATATCCAGCAAGCTGCAGTTGTATGGACGAAAATGCTTTGTTGATGTCAGAGGTCAGAAGAGAATAGCAGACTGGTTGCTGTGACATTCAGATGGTAGGGTCAGAATTTGACTTAAACATCATGAAAGCATGGATCCATCCTGCCTTGTATCAATGGTTCAGGCTGGTAGTGTAATGGTATGGGGGATATTTTCTTGGCACTAGTAAGGTGTACCTAATATAGTGGCCGGAGAGTGTATATTGCCAATGTGTTGCCTATTATTATTATGTCTGATTTTCCCTCTTACCAGCATGTTGATTTAAGACCCAACAGGGCCTTAGACAAGTTATGGCATTGGCCCCCTCCACTCATCATTTAATGGGCAAAACAGGTTTTCACATTTGTTTATCTTTAGCAGAAATTGGAAAAGGCTTATTATACACAAACTGATTACATTGGATTACAATACAATCCCTGTTTACAATTAGCAATGAGATGCATGAAGATCAGATACAAAGCCTTTGTTTAACCACTTGCCAAACGCGCTATAGCCAAATGAAGGCTACAGTGCGGTTTTCCAGTTCTGGGACAGCTTCATATGATGCCCTCCCATATGCCCCCAGCGACACGCACCCGGCAATCTACGTGATTGCTATGGACACAGCTGATCACGTGATGTGGTAAAAGGCCAATCACAGCAACCTTTTACCACGTGCTCAGCTGTGTCCAATGACACAGCAGATCACCGGGTAAATGCAGTTGCCAGTTATCAGAAGCACTTTCCTTGTGGTGTCACATCATGAGGAAAGTACTGCTGATAACCGGCAATTGTCATAGAACATATTGGCAGATGTCATCAGGGCACTGAACATCAGTTCCTTGATGATCAGCGCCACCCATCAGCTCTGTACAGCAATTGCGCCTAGCAGTGCTGCCCATCACTGCCCAGCAGTGCCGACAGTCAGTGCTGTCAATCAGTGCCACCAGTCAGCACCGCCCGTCAGTGTCATCCATCAGTGCTGCCTATCAGTGCCTATCATTGCTGCCTATCAGTGCAGCATCATCAGTGTCGCCTCCTCACTGCCACCTCATCAGTGCAGCCTATCAGTGCCCACTAGTGCTGCCTACCTGCGCCACCTCATCAGTGCCCATCAGTGCTGCCTATCCGTGCCCATCAGTGCATCCTCTTGAACGCACATCAGTGAAGGAGAAAATTTACCTGTATGTTTCTATTATAGCATTTTGCAAAGAAAAACTTTTTTTTTCTTTTTCCTTTTTTTCTGTTTATAGTGCAAAAAATAAAACACCCAGTGGCAATTAAATACCACCAATAAAAAAAGCTCTATTTGTGTGAAAAAAATTATAAAAATTTCATATGGGTACAATGTTGCATGACCACGCAATTGTCATTCAATATGCGACAGCGCTGAAAGCTGAAAATTGACCTGGGAACGAAGGGAGTAAAAGCTCCCGGTAGGCAAGTGGTTTTATCTTAAACATTCTCATACTTGTTCTTATCATATTTGCATAGAATGAAAGGCCACTACTACATTAGCCATCCTGTCACTGGTGGCAACACTACAGCAAAAGAATCACCAAAGAGACTTCACCTGCTCCTGAAGTGTTGCTAACTCGCTAGAAAAAATGTGTCAGAATTTCACTAGTCACTAGTTTCACATTGGAGGAGCAGTCATCTCTGTTTCCTCTCAGCCTGCCTAGAGAAAAAAAAAAAATACTCATAATCAGGGCTCATGCTACCACTAGGCAAACTAGGCAGCCACCTAGAGCGCACTGCCACCTAGGGGCACAGCCACGGCTGTTGGTTTCCTTACTCTAAGCCATCACCAAAGCCCATCTAAGGGGGGTGCTGCGATGGACTTTGGGGGGGGATTTGGGTAAGGTGAGAGGATTTTATGCTGGGAAGGGTAATTTGAAGGGGGTTTAGCTAGAAGAGGGATTTGGGGGAATTTGTCCTAGGTGGGGGGATTGGGGGGATTTGTGCTAGGAGAGTAGGATTTGTGCTAGGAGGAGGGGATTTGTACTAGGATAGGGGATTTGGGTGGGGAGGAAGGATTTGTGCTGGGAAGGGTAATTTGGAGGGGGTTGTGCTAGGAGGTGGGATTGGGGGGGATTTATGCTAGAAGGGGGGATTTGGGGGAGAGGAGTTTGTGCTAGGGTTAAAAATTTGAGGGGAGAGAGGCAGGGCCTAGAAGCAAGTGGAGATCTTTGAAGTAGTGGTGTTTACTTCAGTAATTTCCAGCTTCCAAGCTGGACCAATGTCACTATGTATAACATGCCAATACCTGGATTTATTCTTTAAATGTGCTGGCTGCATTTTTTCTCTTTTTTTTAGTATTTTGTTTCTTTATTTTCACCTGGTGATCTGGCGAGTAGCAAATTTCCTTTCCTGGGTGCCTCCACTCTGGGTAGAGTGCAGGGTTGCTAGTTTGTAACATCCATGATTTTTACACTTGTGCGTTAATGTTCATTACGGACATGAAGTCTGCATGTCCATAACGGACATTCATGCACAGATATAAAAATCATGGATTTTCCATAAATTTACTGATGGTTGACAACCCTGGATGGAGGACAACAGAGACACCATTGGACAGCACTGTCAATTTGGGGAGAAGGTAGCCAAACTCCAGCTAACGCTTTATACGCAGTTACAACAGCTTTTCTTACCTTTTGGGATAGAAAATTATACATAAACAAATAAAAGCTGACCATTGTAAGTACCCCTGTCAGTGTTAAATGGTTTGTCTCAAAACCCTAACTGCCACTTTGTCTGGACAGCTCAGTCTCTTAAAGGAAATTGAAAAAGAATAGACTAGGCTGGATTACCAGGTGAGAAGGAAAGAAAAAAAAAGCTTACAACAAAGAAAACTAATGCAACCACCTAGAACTGGCAAGCTGCAATTTATTACACTTCTGTTTAACCGCTTCCCATCCAGCCCATGTACATAAACGGCTAGGCGGGAGCAATGCAGGAGCAGGTGGCCGTTTATAAACAGCCCCCCGCATTCACTGCCTGTGTACGCTCCCTGGGCGATCGCTGTATGGGACCTCTGTGTGAGGTCCCGATTCATGTGATCATTGATTGGCCAGTCAGTGATCACATGAATAGTAGTAAGCAAGATGTCACTTCCTGACATCATTGCTTACTACTAGTGAAATCTGTGAATGATCACAGAGGTCACTATTCACAACAGCCTTGTACCATGTGACAAGCTGTGACCAATCACAGCTCTCACATTATTTCTCAATGGCTGCAAGAATGCATCCAGAGAAGGAAAAATTATTGCTTTTACAAACTTTATGGGTGTAAAAGCAATCAGTGTAAAAAAGGAAAAAAAAAAATCTTCATCACCCCCCACAGGCAGTACAGTGTTGCTATGGTGACACTGTACTGCTAGGGTGACAGTATGTTAAAAAATAAATAATATAAAAAATAAAATATAAATGTAAAAAAAATTCGAAAAATTATAATTTTTGGTTATAAACTAATTTGGGTTATTTTTTTTACTAAAAAGGGTGATGGTATGTTTAAAAAAAAAATAAATAGTAATATTATTTATAATAAAAAAAATTAAATAAAAATGTAAAAAAAATTAGAAAAATTATAAGTTTGGTTATAAACTAATTTGTTTGTTTTTTTTTACTAAAAAAGATAGATTAATACATTTTGGCCAAGATTTATGAAGAAAGATTATTTACTTGCAAACTTTTATAAGAAAAACACTTTTTTCTTCAAAATGTTTGGACTTTTTCATTTATATA
This sequence comes from Staurois parvus, assembly GCA_951230385.1. Taxonomy (NCBI): domain Eukaryota; kingdom Metazoa; phylum Chordata; class Amphibia; order Anura; family Ranidae; genus Staurois; species Staurois parvus. The sequence continues at coordinate 42,616 of CATNWA010018829.1, read as the reverse complement.
GCACAAAAAATAAAAATCCCAGTGGTGAATAAATACCACCAAAATAAAATTTTTTATCTGTCTCAAAAAATGCTAAAAAATTCATATGGGTACAGTGTTGCATGACCGCGCAATTGTTATTCACAATGTGATAGCACTGAAAGCTGAAAGTTGGCCAGGACTGGAAGGGGTGAAAGTGTCCGGACTTGAAGTGGTTAATACTTTAAAGTCAACCTGTCAGTACCATAAAGGCATAGAACAGACATGACAGTAGAATACAGGCACCTTGTCAGTGCCTGCACATATTTCCAAATGACTCTTCCAGCATCTGGAGTGACCAGAATCCTAAATGCCAATTTGACACATTTTGTCTTGTAGGCACAATTTGTCTTGTAAGCAAATCGAAACATGCAGGAGACAAAAGACCAAGCTCATGACATTACCAGGATTTGTATGTTTGAGCAGCATGAGCTACTGGGGCACCCTGGGGTCTTGTTAAAGTATATACCTGTATTGTACTGCTGTAATCTGTTTATTATCTTTATGGCACTGACAGATTTAATTTAATCAATCATTTATGTCCAGGTGCCTGGGGAGTGCTTATTGGGCTTTCAGAATGTGTGCCAAGTGGCCTCTCCTCCCACCAGTGCTCACCAAGCCTTTACTCCTGTCACGGCAAATGTGATATGTTACTAATACTCATACTAGAATGAATATGCCATAGTTTGTTGCCAAGAAACATTGCTGTTTTAAACACTTGTTTGTCATTGGAACTATATGACGTCTGTTTAGGCACCGCAGACAGGATTACACAGACCTGACACAGGCTTAAAAACCTTTTGATAATAGGAATGGAGCAGAAAGAGAGTGCGGCTATGTTTACACATCTGTTAAGGCTGGGGCCTGTCTGCCCAAGATAGGGGACTTTTCAACATAGCCCCTAAGGGACTTTGTCCAGAAGACTGTTCCTGTGGAAACAAGATACTTACACAATTCATACATTATAACTCCAGATGGCAATAGGCTATGCACACTTATGTTTTCATTTTGCTTATGCAGACTCCAGCTCAGATAACCCTTTCAGTGTCAAAGGCTCGCAGGCTAACCTCAGAATTTGGAATACCTTTTTATGAAAACAAATATGGAGAGCTTGGCCAGTCATGTACTGCCATCAGTACAAATAGAGCATGAAATTGTAGCATACAATTTATGACTTTATGTTTTGAAGAATGGGGATAGAGATGAGGGAGACGAGTGGGATACTCCAAATTAGGAACCATGTTCATTGAGGACTTTGTCTAATCTTCAGGACAAGCTGTAATGGAATCCACACTTGAATCAAACAGTGGACTTTTGCTTAAGGTCATAGTAGCCAGCAGTAGCAGTAACAGCAGTAACTTCTTTGGAGCCCCAGAGCAGCGTCCCTTTAAGTGGTAGTGGACGGGTGGACAAAGCTCTTCAGAACACCAGCACAGTGGCTCAGTGGCTAGCACTTCCACCTGGCAGCACTAGGGTCGTTGGTTTGAATCCCAACCACAGCACCACCTGCCTGGAGTTTGCATGTTCTCCCTGTGCCTACGTGGGTTTCCTCCCACACTCAAAAGACATGCTGGTAGGTCAATTGGTTCCTGACTAAATTGTCCCTAGTATGTATGAATGTGAGTGTTAGATTGTACACCTCTTGAGGGTTAGGGATTGATGTGAATGTACTATATACAGTATATGTAAAGCGCTGCATAAATCGATGGTGCTATATAAGTACCTGAAATAAATAAATATAGATGTTTTTTCCTTTGCTAGACCCATAGCTGACTCCCTAGCACCGGGGAGGGGGGGGGGGGGGTTATTATACAGCACACAGTCTCTAAGATCCTTAGGGATGTCTTTACTCACAAGGCCAAAGAGCAACTGGATGCCTTCCTCTGTGATACTAGACCAGTTCTTCAGGAGACAGACCCCCAGTCAGCGTAGCAGAACCCGGGTCTCAGCAATTCAGGCCCCCAAGTAGGCCTACAGCAGCAACTGCCTGGGAGGGCAACATGCACTCTCCCAGGCTTAGGCAATCCTAGCCAGCAAAGACCCAGAGCCCTGTGTGCTCACTGAATAAATACAGTTACCCAGCATGCCTTACAGGCCCTTTCTCTGTGATAAGTTGAAGCTGGGTGACTAAATTCATTATCCATGGTCTCACTGTATGTAGGAACATGGCCACCCTCTGTTGTTCACTCCCAAGAAGGACTATGGACTATGGGATGTAGAGCTACTCCCATAGGAGCTGCGGGAATACCGTCCAGGTTCTCCCCAAATACTTTGCCCCACAGTCAGGAACATGGGCTCATTCACTCATTTCTCCAATAATCAGTCTAGGGGTGTTGTTTTTATGTTTTTGGGATAGGGATGAGGGAGATGAGTGGGATACTCCAAATTGGAAACTATGTTCATTGAGGACTTTGTCTAATCTTCAGTACAAGCTGTAATGGAATCCTTGCTTAAATCAAACAGTGGACTTTAGCTTAAGTCCATAGCAACCAGCAGTATACGTATCAGCAGTAACTTCTTTAAAGCCCCAGAGCAGTGTCCCTTTAAGTGGTAGTGGACAGGTGGACATAGCTCTTTGGAACACCAGCACAGGGCTAAATTGTTAACACTTCCACCTGGCAGTACTAGGGTCATTGGTATGAATCCCAATCATGGCACCACCTGCCTGGAGTTTGAATGTTCTCCCTGTGCCTGCATGGGTTTACTCTGGGTATCCTGGTTTCCTCCCACACTCCAAAGACATGCCGGTATGTTAATTGGCTCCTGCCTAAATTGGCCCTAATATGTGTGTGTGAATGTGAGTTAGGGACTTTAGATTGTACACCCCTTGAGGGTTAGGGATTGACGTGGATGTACAATATACAGTATATGTAAAGCACAGGGGCGGACTGGCCATTTGGGAACTCGGGCACTGCCTGAGGGCTCGGAGTCAGTAGGGGGGTCCGATGAGATGTCCCTTGTACCATTCATAGGCATTTTTGGGTGTAGTTTGAGTGTGGGCGAGGACACAGGGGCTCCATGATCCCCTATTGCCTGGGGGCCCCATGAATTGTCAGTCCGCCCCTGGTAAAGCACTGCATAAATTGACCGTGCTATATAAATACCTAAAATAAACACCAGATGGTTTTTCCTTTGCTAGACCTGTAGTTGACTCCCCAGCTCCAGGGGGGGGGGGGGGTTAAACAGCACGCAGTCCTAAGATCCTTAGCCTCTTCACGCTGGCAGCACACAAATGTGCAACCTCCCGGCGTCTGGGCCTAGACGCCGAGCGGCCGCACATTTGTGTGCAGATAACAAAAAACATATGTGCTGAGAGCGCGCACCCTGCGCACTCCCAGCACACATGTCCAGTACTCACAGAAAGGTCCCGGTCTGTTCTTTCGATCGGGACCTTTCCCGATCATGTGACCACCATGATGATGCGTCACGGTGGTCACATGATCCCTAAATCCCACCCGTCCCACCTCCCGGCTTCTGAAACTCTTAAAGAGCCAGGAGCGCGGCGGGAAGGGGTTAAGGATGTCTGTACTCACAAGGCCAAAGAGCAACTGGACGCCTTCCTCTGTGATAATAGACCAGATCTTCAGGAGACAGCCCCTCAGTCAGTGTAGCAGAACCCAGGTCTCAGCAACTCAGGTCCCAGGTAGGCCTACAGCACCAACTGCCTTGGAGGACAACGTGCCCTCTCCCAGGCTTGAGGATTGACAGATGCAAAGAAGGAGAAAAAAACTAAGCAATTTCATGAATAATTAATTAAAGGACCATTACGTAGTGGTGGTGTATGGAATATTTTGAAGAATAAGGATGATGTGTAATGTCACTAACACTTACATGTGCAATGGTGCTGCAGACACAGTATGTAATGATCAAAAACAGATGAGTTGCAATGCAATTTGGAGCATGGAAACACTTTTAAAGCCCAACTCTAGGAATTTACAACAGCTCTCCTTTGTAGTGGGCCCCTCAGTTCTGCAAGGGTTAAATGCTTGCTATGTCTAGGGGTACACATAAAAGATGTAACTACCTACCTTATTCCTGGCTCCAGCAGTCTCTCTCCAGCATGCTGACTGGTCCTCCACAGCTACTTCCGATGGCACTCCAGACTCCTTAGGGCTTGTTCACACTTGAATAAATTTCTAACTCTTCAAAATGCCCCTACAGCATTAGGTGGGCCATAAATGGGGCGAAAACAGGCCGTTTTTTTTAAAAAAAAAAACGAAAAAATCGGTCTTCAATCGGCCAACGTTTACCACCATTGGTAAAAAAAAAAATCGGCTGATTTTCGTCCCGTCTACGGCCGGCAAATATAATAGCAGTGTCCCTGCAGAGAGCTTTGCTATTATATTTGACATTTAAAAGTATTGCGGTTGCAACATTGTATCTATTTGTATCCATTTTGGATACAGATGTTTCTATTCGGATACAAATAGATACAATGTTGCAACTGCAATACTTTTAAATGTCAAATATAATAGGGGAGCTCTCTGCAGGGACACGCAGCTATTATATTTGACATTTAAAAGTATTGCGGTTGCAACATTGTATCTATTTGTATCCGAATAGAAACATCTGTATCCCAAATGGATACAAATAGATACAGATGTTCTTTTTCTTTGTCTTCCTCTTCTTTTTCTTCTTTTCCTTCTTGCAGGTCACGGCTCATGCACATTTTTTTTAATCGGTAAAAAGATCGGCCGATTTGCCCATCATTGCCGTGAAAATCGGCCGATAGACAAAATCAGCCTTTTTTTTTTAACATGACCGAAAAAAATGTGTCAAAATCACGAAAAACGGCCAACAAATTCACCCACTAACATCCAAAAATCTGCCAATTTTCGACCCATCTATGGCCTGCTATAGTATTGGAGTTAGGCAGGCATTAATGAGTTTTTAGTATGGGTGTTTTACAAGCATTAAAAATGCTCCCTAAATGCCCTATGTGTGGTTTTGAGGCATTTTATAAGCATTTTACAAACATTAAAACTGCACCACAAATGCCTATAATAAACTCTAATGGTATTAGGCTTAGTTCACACTAGCTTTGAAAGCAGGCATTTGAGGGACATTTTTAATGCTCCTCAAACGCCTATGGAAATGATACTATGGGCAGCACACAGTGCTGTTCACATCAACAAAACATGAAGCGTTAGCATGGCATCCCTTCAAAATTGAAGCCTCATGTAGAGTCAGGAGGAGTTGAAGCCTTTCAACACCTCCCATTCAAGTCTGAGGTGATTCGCTTCAAACGCTTGTCAGGCGTTTGCGGGTGTGTTAATACCATTAAGAGTTTATTATAGGCATTTGTAGTGCGGTTTTAACAATTGCAAAATGGCTATAAAACGCCTGAAAACTGCACATAGGGCATTTGGGGAGCGTTTTTAACGCTTGTAGAAAGCCCATACAAAAGCTCATTAATGCCTGTCTAACGCTAGGGACATTTTTGAAGAGTTAGAAATTTATTCAAGTGTGAACAAGCCCTTAACATGCCACTGCAAACGCCCCGCAAACACCTGCCAGTGCATTTGAGGAGCTTCACCATAGACTTGAATGGGAGGTGTTGAAAGGCTTCAAACTCCTCCTGACTCGACATGAGGCTTCAATTTTTAAGCAACGAAACGCTAACGCTTCATGCTTTGATAATGTGAACACCACTGTGTGCTGCCCATAGTATCATTTCCATAAGCGGTGAGGAGCGTTAAAAACACCCCTCAAGCGCCTGCTTCCAAAGCCAGTGTGAACTAGGCCTTAATTTACCATAGTGTTAATGTCTCTGTATTATGCATATTGATGCCAAGGCTTTGCCCACAGACTGAAGCTTCAGGCAGAGGAGGAAGGTGCTGGAGCAGGGTAGAAGGTAAGTGACAGAGCCTGCATTGTCTTGGTTTTTGTTGGGGGGGGTGGTCAAATTACAAGAAAAACATAGCACCAATTGCAAGTTTTTTTTTTTTTATAAAAAATCATTATCCATATCCAGATGTAGCACTCTCTAGCTTAGCTAGCTAGGATTTTTGTTAGTTGGAGGCTTGTTAGAAGCCTGGGACGAGTCAGCCTGGGAGTGAGGTAGAGAGGTCACCTCAAGACAGCCTGGCAGGCTTCACAGGTCAGGGCTTCTGGAGCCCTCCCACCCTTCAAAAAACTTTTGGCACTTTCTGGAAGAGGAGGGAAGGCGGCCAGATCTGCATGTTTAGGGAAACTTGGTCAATCCCCAGGGAGGAGGCCAGGCATGGTGGCCAAGGGCAACCCTTAAATACGACAGAGCCTGTGCAGCAGGGAAGTCAGGTGGAAGATGAACTGAAGGTAGGTGCCGGGAGGGTGGAGCCTTGGAGGGATCCCTAGGGAGGAGAGCCTACCTACAGGCTGGTTGCTGGACAGAAGGATCTCCACTGTGCCAAGTCTCCTGGGGAGGACAATCCTGTCAGCAGGGAAGGAGCCAACCCAGCATAAGGCCTGAAAGCAGCTGCAACCCACCAAGCTGACAGGACAGTGTGAGTACTTCTACACCCCTTGAGCCAGACAAAAGGAGAGGGCGGTCAGGTGCAAGACCCAACTAGCTCTCATCTAGGACTACTCAATTGGCAGATCTTGGAATCCCTTGCCCATGGATACCCTCAGTGCAGCCAGGTGAAAGAGGAAGGATTCATCTGGGGTCTGAGGAGGTACATCATGGGGACGTCAGTGCCTCTTAACCATCTCCTGCCCACCATATAAGGTAATGATGGGAGGGCGGTGGTACTCATTCTAGGAGGACAGCATATGACGTTTCCCCACTTTAATGTTGTGTGCTCCCCCCGGGGGGCATGCAGCGTGGCGATCCGGTGGTGCACTGTGTCCCTGGTACACAGCGGATCACCGATCAGCGGAAAGAGCCAATGACGTCGGCTCTGTCATGTGATCAGCTGTGTCCAGTCACAGCTGATCACACGTAAAATAAGAAACGCTGGTTATTGGCATTCCTCTCCTCCCGCTGACAGCTCATGAGAAGGGAGAGGAGAGTCGGTAATTGGCATTTGTCAGAGGGGACATGTACACTGATCATCAGGGCACTGATCATCAGTGTAGCCCCATCAGTGCCACCTGCCAGTGTCCATCAATGCCACCTGCCAGTGTCCATCAATGCCACCTGCCAGTGCCCATCAGTGCCATATATCAGTGCCTACCAGTGCACATCAATGCAACAGTTTTAAGCCCCCCACTACACCTGAACAGTTTTAAGCCCCCCATGGTATATTTATATAATGGGGACGCTTCTACAAAATAGGAGTTTTTTAGCCCCCCACTACACCTGGACAGTTTTAAGCCCCCCCATGGAATACTAATATAATAGGGAAGCTTCTAGAAAATAGGAGTTTTTAGCCCCCCACTACACCTGGACAGTTTTAAGCCCCCCCCCCTCACCCCCCCCATGGAATACTAATATAATGGGAAGCTTCTAGAAAATGGAGTTTTTAGCCCCCCACTACACATGGACAGTTTTAAGCCCCCCATGGTATACTAATATAATGGGGAAGCTTCTAGAAAATAGGAGTTTTAGCCCCCCACTACACCTGGACAGTTTTAAGCCCCCCCCCCCCCCATGGAATACTAATATAATGGGGAAGCTTCTAGAAAATAGGAGTTTTTAGCCCCCCACTACACCTGGACAGTTTTAAGCCCCCCCCCCCCCCCCCCCCATGGAATACTAATATAATGGGAAGCTTCTAGAAAATGGAGTTTTTTAGCCCCCCACTACACATGGACAGTTTTAAGCCCATCATGGTATACTAATATAATGGGGAAGCTTCTAGAAAATAGGAGTTTTTAGCCCCCCCCCCCCCCACTACACCTGGACAGTTTTAAGCCCCCCCCCCATGGAATACTAATAGGGAAGCTTCTAGAAAATAAGAGTTTTTAGCCCCCCCCTACACCTGAACAGTTTTAAGCCCCCCATGGTATACTAATATAATGGGGAAGCTTCTAGAAAATAGGAGAGTTTTAGCCCCCCCCCTACACCTGGACAGTTTTAAGCCCCCCCCCCATGGAATACTAATATAATGGGGAAGCTTCTAGAAAATGGGAGTTTTAGCCCCCCACTACACCTGGACAGTTTTAAGCCCCCTCATGGAATACTAATATAATGGGGAAGCTTCTAGAAAATGGGGTTTTTAGCCCCCCACTACACCTGGACAGTTTTAAGCCCCCCCATGGTATACTAATATAATGGGGAAGATTCTAAAAAATGGGAGTTTTTAGCCCCCCACTACACCTGGATATTCCTGGAATAAAAAGTGACCAATAGGGAGAAGAATTAGAGAGAGGAGAGGGCTATAAAAGGGGTTCCTTTAACTGAAAAAAAATAGAAACCTAGGAGGCATCTCTGTGGTGCTCCCCTCCCACCCGCCCCTTTTTTCGTTGTGGCCAATTATTATTGATAAGTATCATATTAAACGATGGTAGATTACGCAAGTATGTTAATTGCAAAAAGCTGTATGGTTAATATGTATGGTTGATAAGTGTTGTGTTAATAAGTACAGCTTGAGTTCTAGTGATTAAGCTGGGGTTTTGAGTAATATTAATTTAAGTAAAAATGTTTTACAATTATTAGTAAGCTAATATGTAAAAATAAAGAGTTATAAAGAATGATATTTACAACAATAATAAAAGGGCCGCGGCCAAGTTATCACCAAACAATAAGAATTGTGGTCTTTTATTATTATAGAATAAAGAATACGGCCTACAGTCCCATAGAATGTGGGGAAATACAGCACTTCTTATAGTACTGGATATATCTTGTATAGCAGCAACTTTCCTGTCCTGCAAGTACCTTGTCGGCTTTCCCAATCTAATCCAGGTCTCTACAACACACACTGACATAAGGATTCTGAGAAGCCTGACTTTTAGAGAGAGGGGGCCAGAACATATGAAAACCCCCATGGTTGGCCTTTCTAAACCACCTGCCTACAATTTATAGGCCAGTAAGTGCACAACTGGTCATTAGTTGCTATGGAATGGCCGCATTGCGAACAACTTTGGGAGGAACTCATTTTCAACCCGAACCTGAAGCTCATCCCTAGTTATGGTCAGAACCGTTCACATGCATCTTTATGAGCTTGCCAAGCAGGGGTTAATAATGAAGTCAGAATTCATTTCCCTGACCGTCTTAGATGCTATCTGCTCAAGAATCTTGGAAGCTAGCCAAGATTCCTCCATTGTAAAGAAAAAGAAAAAAAAAAATTAAAAAGTTAACTATTGCAAGATGTGGGGAGCATCTGGAGCACATGCAAGAGGTCCATTCATGAGACACAACCAGAAATAAGGTACTTGGAGGAATGTAGTGGAGTCTCTTGGGAAAGGTCAGAGGTCACTGAAAATACTGCCGTTCTTAATGACCTGTTTTATTGTTATGTTTTTAATTCTGGTGTACAGCAGAATGCCAATGCACACTGTAAAAGGAGTCAAAACACTACACATAGCAAGTGTATGGGAACCATGAAACGTGATTAAAACATGAAGTAAGTTCATACAGCTGTGAAATTACATACTAACCAAAAAAATTGGTCAAAAACATTTAACAGCAACATCACATGAATGTTGCACTTGAGTCCTTTATTTTTAATTAGGAAACATCTTTATTTAACACTGCAATCCAGTTTATACACAGACTGTCTCTAGATTGCTGTCCTCCATATTTACTTATTACAGCGTTCCATAGCCAGCCTAAATATGAGGTAGATACCTACAGCAGGATTTTCTCCTCCTAAAACTCCATTCATGGAGGTGCGTCACATTTAGGGAAGCCCATTAAAATCAATGGGTTGCCCTATAAGCTAGAAAAATCCCAAAAAGGTGTCTGCACCACTTTATAAATTGCATCACACCAAGCTGCATGGCAATGCAATACCATGTGTTTTGCATGGCATGTGTTTGCACGAGGTTTAAGGGAATGTCTACAAAGGAGAGCTGCTCATTTTTGTGCGCTGTGAGAAACTGCCTGATTTTGCACATTTTCCCACAATGCACTGGTGTGAATGATGCATAATAAAACAAGAAACAAAAAAATAGCTATTGACAGCTATTTTAAAAAAAAAAAAAACAGGCTGATTTCATTCATAAGAAGGGTGTTTTTAAAGTTATATGTGGACAGTTTATTTTATTTTTATTTATTTCAGGTTCTTATATAGTGATGTCAATTTACGCAGTGCTTTACATATATATATTGTACATTTATACAGTTAAGTGGTACAGTGTCGATTTTTACTATTTATGCACGGCCTTTTGCGTAATCTGCACCCTTGAAATAATGCCCGTTCTTAACCTCTGAAACCACTAAGCAACTTATTCACTCGCTGGTTATCTCTCGCCTTGACTATTGTAACTCCCTCCTCCTTGGCCTACCTTATCACAGGCTATACCCTCTTCAGTCTATCATGAATGCTGCTGCCAGACTTGTCCACCTTACTAACCATTCCATATCTGCCACCCCTCTCTTCCAACCCCTCCACCGGCTTCCCATTGCCCAACAGAAAAAAATTCAAAACTTAACAATAACATACAAAGCCATTTATAACTCTGCCCCAAATTACATCACCAATCTTGTCTCCAAATATCATCCAAACCGTCCTTTCCACTCCTCGCATGACCTCCTGCTCTCTAACTCCCTTGTCTCCTCCTCCCATGCTCATCTCCAGGGCTTCTCCAGAGCTTACCCCATCCTCTGGAACTCTCTACCCCAATTTATCAGACTATCACCTACTCTGCTCACTTTTAGGCGACCTCTGAAAACCTATCTCTTCAGGGAAGCCTATCCTGCCCTCAGCTAATAATGGAATCTTCTATTCCTCCTACCAGTCCATCCCCCACAGTTATTACCTTTTTTACCACTAGCCCCTCCCTCTTAGATTGTAAGCTCCAAGGAGCAGGGCCCTCCTAACCCTCTTGTATTGAACTGTATTGTTGCTGTATTGTCTTCCATTACATTGTAAAACGCTGAGCAAACTGTTGGTGCTATATAAATCCTGTATAATAATAATAATACATTTATTATTAAGTTAATTATAACATATAAAGTACAAGCACCACTAATAAACAGTTCCTAATTGTAACTGTAGTGATGGTTCCCTTCCCTTGTTCCCTATTTTCATTTCATTCTCTCTGCTTTTTTAAACCACTTTTTGGCCCTGGAAACGTATATGCAATAATATAAAATGGGAAGAATGTATATACGCAGTGAGGATATGGGGGCTCTGGGAGGAGTATTGTATACAAGGCTTATTTATTTAATTATGCCAGTAGCAATGATGACATGCAGAAGAGCAGGTTAGGCTACTTTCACACTGATCCCCCGCAAAAACGCATAGGTGTTTTTTACTGTGCTTCTGCCGTGCTTTCTGAGCATATTTAAAAGACACATGACTTAAAAACTGCACCAAAAATGCTTTTCTCATATAGGCAGTTAGAGCAGTCTTGTGACTTCAGCAGAGCACTGGTTAAAGCTTAGGAACAATGTCCGGTAAATGACAAATGGATGAAATGGTGACTTTGTTACTCCCAGTGTGGCACTCGTCAAAACCGTGTAGGAAATATAAGAAATGCGCACTCACCAGATGCGCATTAAGTGAGCGCAATATTAATAGCCAGAGGTCCCCTCTTATCCTGTGGAAGGTGCAGTTCACACTGGACAGGCTGTCCCACAATACTGGCGCCTCGAGAGATCTTCTCTACTGGTGGAAGCTGCAATGGGGGTCAGCTTATATGAGTCACTCTCCTCTGGGACTCAGGGTGGTCACCATATGGTCCTGGGGGGTTAAATGCTCGATGTGGAGCAGAGAATAGTGGCCATAGTGTAGTAGGTCAAAATATAAATTCTTTTATTAATGGTTAAAAGTGATGAACATACATAAAAGCAAATGGAGGCTATCGCCAATGAAATGTAGACAAATGTAGACAAAGCATGCTTTGTCTACATTTCATTGGCGATAGCCTCCATTTGCTTTTATGTATGTTCATATTGTATATAGTCAAGAGGTTATATGGTTTCCTTGTAGTGTATCAGCAGCTTATGTTCTCATTATCTTAGCGCTCGCTGAATCACCTTTATACACTGGTTAAAGCTTGTAGGAGGAGTTTTCTTTCTGCTCTAGGAGGATGTGAAACGCTTGACCCTCTGTCTGGACAGTGCTGATTGGCCCTGTGCTGATCACATGCACTCTCCCAAGAAAAAAAAACTCTCTAGCAATACACTCCAAACCAGGGGCGGACTGACAACTCATGGGGCCCTCGGGCAATAGGGGATCATGGGGCCCCTGTGTCCTTGCCCAAACTCAAAAATGCCTATAAAAAGGTACCAGGGGCATCTCATGGGGCCCCCTACTGACCCCGGGCCCTCGGGCAGTGCCCGAGTTTCCAAATGGTCAGTCCGCCCCCTGCTCCAAACTGAACATGTGAATATGACTACGGATTCAGCCTGTATCAGGTAGTCATTTCAACAAGAGGAGGGGTAGAGCAGTCAGGATCAAACATCCTTTTTACACAATGCAGAGGAATAACCCCTTAGGTTCCACAGTGAGTATAACAAGCCTGCTTTACTGCATATACAGGCTGATTTTACTGTTGTGGGTTTAGTAACACTTTAATTGAACAAACATGCTACAAAGATGCTACAAGCAGGAGTTTTAACACCCCGGTCACATCGATCCCGACTATTAAATCATGCGACCTACAGTGAACTCGCACGATTTCAAAGTCAGATGACATGCCGATTTGAGGTGCAATTTGCAAGACACCTGGCACAGATGTCTATGCAAATCGCACCAAAAGTAATGCATGCACTACTTTAGAAATCGGTGTGGCTCCGACAAAGTCAGAACCATACCAATATGACCACTGTAATTGCAGAAAATAGGGTGCGACTTGCCATGCGATTTGCAAGTCGTATGGCATGCAAATCGCATGCCAAGCCGCACCCAGTCTTACACTGCAACGGTAGCGCAACTCCCCAGTGTGAAAACATACATAGACATACCTAGACATAAATACTACCCGCCATTCGTGGCCTTGGCTGTCAATCACTGGGTCCCGGCACCTGGTGATTGCCAAGTATCTCCGACAGGGGAGAGACCTGTATGTAAACAATACGGATCTCTCCCCTGTCAGCTCCTGCACACTGTTTTGTATGGTTCTGCATAGCAGAGCCATAAAAAGCAGTGTGCTTACAGTGAAGCACACACACAGCCCCCATAGTGAAACAGCACACAGTTAACCTTTTGATTGCCCCAGATGTTAATCCCTTCATGCCGAGTGTCATTAGTACAGTGTCAGTGCTTTTTAATAGCACTGATCACCGTATTTATGTCACTGGGGATATCACTGACACCAAGTTAGTTCCTCCCAGTGTCAGAATGCCCGCCGCAGTCCCACTATAAGTTGCTGATCGCCGCAATTACTAGTAAAAAAAAAAATTAAAAAAATTTTAAAATTCCAGTGTAAATACCTGCATTTGTAGATGCTATAACTTTCATGTAAACCAATTAATTTACACATATTGGGATTTTTTTTTAGCAAAGACATGTAGCAGAATACATTTTGGCCTAAACTTATGACGAAATTTGATTTTTAACATTTTTTTACTGGATATGTTTAATTGCAAAAATAAAAAATAATGTTTTTTTTCTCAAAATTGTTGGTCTTTTTTTATATATAGTGCAAAAAATGAAAAAAAAACACACAGGCAATCAAATACCACCAAAAGAAAGCTCTATTTGTGGGGGAAAAGGGGCGTAAATTTCATTTGGGTACAGTGTTGCATAAAAGCGCAAATGTCAGTTAAAGTAAAGCAGCCCCATATCACAAAAAATGGGCTGCTCAGGAAGGGGGGTAAATCCTCTGGAGGTCAAGTGGTTAAAAAGAGCCCCCTTCAGGTGAAATGGTTCTTAGGTAAACAAAATTGAAGGTCAGGCTTTATAACATATAAAACCCCTCCCTTACCAGCCATGTTTCAGTTTGTAGTAAGTAGTATGAGAATAAAAGCCATAACTCAATAAAAGGGGGAATTGCTTTTGGCGCCGCTCAAAGAAGAGATGAAAGCATATCCTTGTGTCTCAGAAAATGGGGTGCAAGTATGTCAAAATACCAATCCATGGGGCTAGTAAATATAAAAAGATAAGGATTGCCTCAACTCCCAACCAACCCAGATGAATAACAGCCACAGGATCCAAAAACTACCATGGAATGTCCAAAAAACAGTACCCATAAATGGGTGGGGCAATTCCAACAAAAAGACACTGCACCTAAAACTAAGGTGAGACAAAAAAAAAAGACAAAAAGACTCATGGGGCTGCCTTCGAAACTTTTCAACCAAAGCTGATATCTGCAGAAATAGAAACATCCACCAGAAAAACCTAGAGAAAGTGTGAATAAAGGACCAAACCAGAGCCTTTTAGATCTGAGATGCTGAAAGACTCAGGAGGTACTCATTGCTCTAGTGAGTTTTAACCGGAAAAGAGAGAACTTTATTTTTCAAGGAGGGCCCCTTGACATTTTTGCGTAGGGTCCCTCACAAAAGTGACCCTTAAGAACTGTTTTTTACCTAATTGTCACTTTTATGAGAGTACATCCTACAGGTGCACAACTTCACATGCAGAATTAAGGCATCCTCCAATAATGTTATTTAAAGGAATTTTGCATTTTTATAGTTGCCCCTTGACCTGCACTAAAAGACCTGTCCCCCACTAAACATTATTTTTTTTTCAATGGGTTATGTTTAACATATCAATTATGCTTTTGCATGGGTACATATCTATGGCAGTGTGCAGCTACCCATGCCCTTTTTAACAAAAACTTGCAAACTGAGATTAGACAAGGATAGAAAAAAAACAGGATTCAGGAAAGGATGTGAGCCCTAAAAAAAGCTGAGGCTCAAAGTCTCATCACATACCATCACATCTTTAACAGAGCACCCTGCAAGGATTGAAGGGCTTATAGTGGACAGACGGGTCAAAAACAGTCAAAAGGGATAGTCAATACAAGCTAAAGATGGTAACCAGAGAAGCAAAATGCAGGAACAGAGGAGTCACCATAGACTGGAATATTAGGCTAGGAAATTAACCTATTGCTTAGGCAACTAGTGTTGGCCTGAGCACAACTAAATAGTGGTTAGTTGACAGGTTGGACATGGACTGGCTCTGTAGCGGCTTTAACCACTTCCTGTCCGGACACTTTTACCCCCTTCCTGTCCAGGGCAATTTTCAGCTTTCAGCGCTATCACACTTTGAATGACAATTGCGCGGTCATGCAATACTGTACACATATGAATTTTTTACCATTTTTTTGAGACAGATAAAGCTTTATTTTGGTGGTATTTATTCACCGCTGGGACTTTTATTTTTTTTGCTACGTCCAAAAATTTTGAAAAAAAGTGTTTTTTTCTTATAAAAGTTTGCAAATAAATAATCTTTCATCATAAATCTTGACCAAAATGTATTCCGTTATATTTTTAGAAAAAAAAAAGCCAAATTAGTTTATAACCAAAAATTATAATTTTTAAACATTTTATTTACATTTTTATTTTATTTTTTTTATATTATTATTTATGGGGTTTTATTTTTTACATACTGTCACCCTAGCAGTACAGTGTCACCATGGTGACACTGTACTACTTGTGGGGGGTGATGAAGATTTTTTTTTTTTTTTTACAGTGATTGCTTTTACACCCATATAGGATGTAAAAGCAATCATTTCTCTTTCTCTGTCTGCATTCTTGCAGCCATTGAGAAATACTGAGTGAGCTGTGACTGGTCACACCTTGTCACATGGTACAAGGCTGTTGTGAATAGCTTTGTACCATGTGACCTCTGTGATCATTCACAGATTTCACACGTAGTAAGCAATGATGTCACAAGTGACATCTTGCTTACTACTTTGCATGTGATCACTGATTGGCCAATCAGTGATCACATGATCGGGACCGAGGTCTTGTCTGACGATCGGTGTTTCACTGTGTCCGGAGGACACAACGAGCACTGGATCGCGGTGCTGCGCGCTCCCAGGGAGCGCGCACAGCTAGGAAAGGCGGGTGCCGTGTATGAACGGCAACCCGCCCCTGGAGTGCCGCCGCCCTGCCGTTTATAAACAGCAGGCGGACGGCAAGTGGTTAATAATTAGCAGGTACAATCCAGCCTTTACCTCCTAGTCATGTAAAGCTGCCTGTATATTGATCACAATTCCACCAGTTTATAAGGAAACAGTCAAATTTTGATCAGTGTGTGGGCGTCCCCACTTGACAGAAGTCAATTACCGTATTTGCCGGCGTATAAGACGACTGGGCCGTATAAGACGACCCCCCTACTTTTCCTGCTAAAATGTAGTGTTTGGGCTATACTCGCCGTATAAGACTACCCCTCTTCCAATGCACACCAGTGGGAGGAATAGTGCCCCATCATTGATGTCAGTGGGAGGAATAGTGCCCCATCATTGTATCAGTGGGAGGAATAGTGCCCCATCATTGGTATCAGTGGGGGGAATAGGTGCCCCATCATTGGTATCAGTGGCAGGAATGATGCCCCATCATTGGCATCAGTGGGAGGAATAGTGCCCCATCATTGGTATCAGTGGGGGGAATAGGTGCCCCATCATTGGTATCAGTGGCAGGAATAGTGCCCCATCATTGGTGTCAGTGGGAGGAATGGTGTCCCATCATTGGTGTCAGTGAGGGGTGGAATAGTGCCCCATCATTGGTGTCAGTGGGGGGGAGGAAATAGTGCCCCATCGTTGGTGTCAGTGGGGGGGGGAATAGTGCCCCATCGTTGGTGTCAGTGGGGGGGAGGAATAGTGCCCCATCGTTGGTGTCAGTGGGAGGAATAGTGCCCCATCGTTGGTATCAGTGGGAGGAATAGTGCCCCATCATTGGTATCAGTGACACCAATGATGGGGCACTATTCCTCCCACTGAGACTTGCTGACCCTGTTCTCGTATGGTGCTGCTGCAGCCAGCATATGTGGTTGCAGCAGCACCTCTACACAGAGCACTTACCTGCTGCTCCGGCACTCAATTTTCGCGGGGCCGCTCGACTCCGCCCCCTCGCCGGTGATTGGCCGCCTGTGTGCCTTTCCTGAGCTACAGTTCTGGTGGCCAATCACCGGTGAGGAGGCGGAGCCGCGCAGCCGCACGAACATCCAGTGGCCGAACTGAAGGAGACGCCGCGCTTCCTGGACCGGATCGTCGTGGGACTGGATCCAGGTAAGAGACGTCAGCCCCTGCAAACCCCTGTACTTAATGCCGCAGCCCCCCTAACATGTGTACCGGCGTATAAGACGACCCCCGACTTTTGAGAAGATTTTCAAGGGTCAAAAAGTCGTCTTATACGCCGGCAAATACGGTAATTAATTTCATAGTTTTTTAAATTAATCCATTAAGAGATTAGCCTGGTCATAAAAGGATGGACTCTACCCTCAAAGTGTTACTAGACCTATGACCCTGCATTCACTATATCTGGGCTCCCACAGTACACACAACATGGAAATGCAATTATGTTAGTAAATATAAACTGCTAAATACCTTTTCTTATGAGCAGTTAGAGCAGTCTTGGGACTTCTATCAGTGTCCAGCAGAGCACATTTTAAAGCTTATAGGAGTTTTGATTTTGCTCTAGGAAGATGCAGGACCACTGACCTCTGTCTGGACAGTGTTGATTGGCCCTGTGCTGATTACAAGCACTCTCCAATGAAAAAACCTCTCTAGCGATAAATTCCAAACTGAGCATGTGCAGAGTGACTCCACACGATATGTCTTATCAGGAGATAAGAGGGGGACACTGGAAGAGGGGGAGGATCAGAGAAGTAAGGGTTAAAAACAGCGTTTTTGCAGAGGATTAACCCCTTCAGTGAGTATAACGAGCATGCTTTATTAATTTTATTATTATATAGGATTTATATAGCACCAACAGTTTACGCAGCGCTTTACAACATAAGGGCAGACAGTATAATTACAATACAATTTGGTACAAGAGGAAACAGGAAGATTCAGAGGGCCCTGCTTGTTAGAGCTTACAGTCCAAGAGGGAGGGTCAAGAGATACAAAAGGTAATAACTGTGGGGATGGGCTGATGGACAAAATACATGTACAGTTGTTAGGTGGGGGCAAAGTAGGCCTCTCTGAAGAGATGAGCTTTCAAGGATTGTATAAAAGTGGACATAGATAAAGTTAGTCAGACACATTGGGGAAGGGAGTTCCAGATGATGGGAGTGGCTCTGGAGAAATCCTGGATGCGAATCCTGGATGGGAGGATGTGACAAGGGAGCTAGAGAGCAGGAGGTCTTGAAAGGAACGAAGAGAACAATATGGTTGGTATTTTGAGATGGCTTTATAAGTTGTTGTAAGTATCTTGAATTTTATTTGTTGGGTGAGTGGGAGCCAGTGGAGGGACTGGCGGAGAGGGGTGGCAGACACTGAACAGTTGGTAAGGTGGATGAGTCTGAGAGCAGCATTCATGATGGACTGGAGGAGGGATAGCCTATGCAAAGGTAAACCAGTGAGGAGGGAGTTGCAGTAGTCAAGGCGGGAGATGGCCAGGGAGTGAGTTAGAAGCTTTGTGGTGTTGGTTAGGAAGAGATGTAAGAGGCGGCAAGCTTTGGACAATGATTGGATGTGGGGCCGAAAGGATTGTTCAGAGTCCAGGGATTACATCTAGCACCCTGGCATGTGGGGATGGGTTGATGGTGTAGGTAAACTTTTTCTTTAAGGGAGTGAGATGTGGTTGACCAAGGGAAGTGCCTTTCTTCACTTTTTTTTTTTCAAGCAATTTCCCAGCCCAAAGGAATTTACACATGTTCAAAAACTACTTTAAGGGTGTTAGCTTCAGTTTTTGTGTCAATTGATAGAGCTAGAGACGGTTGGAGCCCCTGACAGTTGTTTCCTTTTTTCCATATCCATATCCCAATTGAGAGGTTTCCATATCCATATCCCAATTGAGAGGTTTTCCTTTATTTCCTGTTCAGTAGACACAAGAAATGAGAGGAAATCTCTCAAAATTTTAGATATTGCCTCACTATTATTCCTAATAACACTGTGGGGTTGATTTACTAAAGGCAAATAGACTGTGTTCTCTGCAAGTGCAGTTGCACTCAATAGCTTAGTAAATGTGCAAGCAAAATGCTTTTTTTTTTTCTTGCATATGGGTATTCTTTACAAAGTGAAGCTTTACTACTAAGGAACATATGCAAACTGCACTTGTAGAGTGCACAGTCTATTTGCCTTTAGTAAATCAACTCCAGTGCCACCAATGTCACCAGGACAAACAAACAGGAAGAAAAAAGTGTAAAAAAAAACCTGTTTAATCCTCCCTCCAAAAAAGATTTTATCTTTAGATACACTTTCATTCTAACACCACCAAACATACTAAATATAATAATAAAAGGTTTCATTTCCAAAAATTCTTAAAATCACATATAAAAGGATTCTTGATGTTCAGAATATCAGCCATATCCAAATAATTTACATTTTTCTTCTTCCTCCCTTGACTTCAGAATGTAATTTTGTGCAGCAATACTGTGAGCCCAGGAATAGTTTTGATGCACACCATGACCAATGTTTGTGATGCTCTAGACCAGGGGTGTCAAACTGGTGGTCCTCCAGCTGTTGTGAAACTGCAAGTTCCATCATGCCTTTGTCTTTGGGAGTCATGCTTGTAACTATCAGCTTTGCAGTGTCTCATGGGACTTGTAGTTTGGCCACAGCTGGAGAGCCGCCAGTTTGACACCCTTGCTCTAGACTATGTAGAGTCCACTCAGGTCTCAAATTACACTCAGCTTTCATTTCTATGTTGTGCAGTGCGTGACATCAGAACTCCAACCCCTGCCTGCTGCAACTGAGAAATTGTCTTTGATCTGTGTGATTTGCAAGGCTGTAGAGAAGAGATTGCTATAGATAAACAGGTAAAATTTATTTAGGAGGATTTGTTTCATCTCTGTATATCACATGAGGCATTACACTTCCGTTTACAACCCCTTTAAAATTAGGTGTTGATGGAGAGATTACATATTCATGTATTTATTTTTGAAAATAGAGATTTTGTGGATGTGTGGGTAAGATTCCAGGTTAAGACATGTAAGTCTATACCTGTTTTACACTGGTTTTCAGCAGTAAAGCCCTGATTTAAAAACTACACCTTTTAATTTTTATCCTAATTGCACATCAGTCACATGACGCTCTCAGTATTTTCAGATGACAGTTCTTGCACTCTAACATCATTCATCACAGCATATCAACAGCAGCCTTTCAGCTCACAAACTAATTACTTCCTTTAATTCCTTTATTAATAGCTCCCCAAATCCCCTACTTACAGCATTTTCAACTAATTGTTTTTAAAAATGTTTCCTTTAACTCCTTCACTTTATGTCCCCTGTAAATCAGAGTTAAAATACATCAAGTTCAGTAGAAGACCACACATGGTGTAATGTTTAAGAATGTCCACATAGCGTTTTTTTGTGTTCTTGGATTAACTAGACTTGCTTAACTTGGATTGTGTCGCTTCTGGCAGAATTATAGAGATCTTTTTTAAAGGTGTAAACTCAATCTACCATTGAAATGGAATCTGGTGAGTGATGCTTTTATGGCTGGTATTTAGCAAAGCTCCAGCTTAGGAAACACTTTGAGGCCGATTCTGAAATGATATCAATTCTCACAACCAGGAACAGACCCAGCAAAAAGTCTAGCAAAGATAAAAAGGCAGACGGGGCATTCAGAGGTCAAGGATATATGTATATATAGAAGTTTTCAAGAAAATCTGTCACAAAAGAAATTTGGAATCTAAACTAATTGCCCAGTTGTCATGACTGGTTACCACTAGCTTTAATATTTTTAATCACTGACTCCTATGTAGCAAGTGAAGTCAGAACTTATCTGTATACTCTTGACAGGTCAATGGCTCAAAACCTTAAAGTCAAAGAACCAGCATGACAACCAGGCAGGGGCAGTGGCATTAGGTTTGGACCACCAGAGGGGTGACTCCAGGGGAAGACTGACCATTCAGGCACTACCCAGGGGCCCGTGACCAGTAGGAGGCCCCATGATAGACTCATTGCTGGATCTAGGGGGGGTGCTGCAGATCTCAATTGCATCCCTCCAAAAGCCATCTGCCCCCCCCTTCTGCCTCCACCCCAGCCACCATGCCCAGCCGTCATACTTCAGGTACTGCCCTGCTGTACTCTCCAGCACCCACATCATCTCTTCCCCATCTGTCACAGAAGTTAAACAGAGCTGAGGAAGCGTCCCCTAGGCTCCTCCCTATAATGGCCAGTGAAGAAAATGATGGTGGGCAGAAGTGAAGGAAAGTGAATCTGAAAGGAGAGTGGCAAGGATATAGGTAAATGGAGAATGTTCAGGCTGGACAGTATGCATTTATAGAGAATGATCACAGATTGTGCGAGAAGTCTCTATTTCTCTCCACCCCCTCCACTCACCCCTCTCTCCCCCCTTCTTTCTCTCTTAACCCCCTCTCTCTCTCTCATCACTCCTCACTCTCACCCCCCCTCACTCGCCCTCCTCTCTCTCTTGTACCCCATCTCTCTCTCACCACCCTTCTCTCACTCGCCCCCTCTCTCTCTTATACCTCCCTCTCTTAATCCCTCTCTCTCACCCCCCTCTCTCACCCCCCTCTCACCTTTAATGGGGGGGTGACACCATGCTTTATCACACCAGGTGACCCCAACCCTAGTGATACCACTGCGGCAGGGTTAGATATAAATTACACAAATATATTATATTTCTTAGAGGGGGTTTAAGAAAGAGTTCACTGACTTTATAACTATTTTTGATTTTTTTTCAAGCTTTTTGATTGTGATGAAAGGTTAACTGCTGGTTTAAACACCTATATGCTGTAAAATAGATACTTTCATCTCTCCTTCACAATTCTGAACTAATTTGCATGGGAGTAGAACAACCATTATGTCTGCATAGTCTGATCTTGATGACAGATGCCAGGAAACAAGCCCAGGATGTTCGACACAAAAGGATCTCAAGTTTGGCTTTAGCTATTTGTAACATTTTAAATGTTTCTGTATTGTTAGTATAGATGTGGTAATAGACGGATCTGCATTGATCATTTGCAATAGAAGAGCTGCAATCAATAGTTCTAATTGAATGAATAGTGATGAAATTATGAGGCACCATAAAAGACCAGGTACCTTTTTGCTCTGGCATGCCCTCTGAGCAGACTTTTATCAAATGTTGCCTTCTGTAATGCACAATACAGACTGCTAGAGCAGGGGCGGACTGACAACTCATGGGGCCCCCAGGCAATAGGGGATCATGGGGCCCTATGTCCTTGCCCACACTCAAAAAAAGCCTATAAAAAAGGTACCAGGGGCATTTCATGGGGCCCCCTACTGACCCCGGGCCCTCGGGCAGTGCCCGAGTGCTCGAATGGTCAGTCCGCCCCTGTGCTAGAGTAGATGGTTCAAGTAAAAAGTTAAAGCAAATATATCTGCGCAGAACATTGCCACAGGAGGAAAATTACAGTCCCAGAAGACAAAAGTGATGGTAAAACAGCAGCTGGTAAGTTACTACAGTAATTAATGTATGTTATTTGAAGTCACTTTAAAGTGGTATTAAACCCAAAAGCCAAAATGTATTATACTGCAGCTTATCTATTTTTAGATATGATAGCTGCATTAGTTTTCTTTGTTATGCTTTCTTTTATTTTCACCTGGTGATGTGAGAGAATTGTATATGTATTTTCATAAAAAAAATTTATATTTATTAAATATTTTTTAAATCAACTGGGGTCTTTATTGGTATTTTTTGTTGTATATTAAAAACTGACAATCATTTGAACTGCATAAGTATTAACCTAAACATCTCTAACAAATTAGCCTGACAACTGATATTTGTCCAGTCCTAAAATGACATACATAGATTTTACAAACTGAGCTCTTTTGGACTTGTGACAATAGTATATTTATGCATTGCAACCACAGGATCTAGAGATTTTATATTGCAACATCATTTACATCCATCTTCTCATCCAATTCCCAAAAATGAGCCATTACTACATAGGCATGACAGTCTATTCCATCAACATGCATACTGTGGTAATAAGAGTCAGAGCACTGAATTGCCTAAGTAAATAAAGTTGTCATTTTCTATCTTTCCCTTTTTTCAAAGAGGAAATCCAAACCACAATGTCTCAAATATTCCACAAGAAAAGAAAGTTTTCTCAGACATACCAAAACACTGTTGGTAAGGAAACCTGCCAAAATGTCAGTGAATTAAATTATGCCCCTAAGTTTGTGAGCTTGGGGTACTCTCTGAATTAGGACCATGTAAACCTTGCTGAACCCTTTACAACCACCTTTACTTTACCAACAATCATTTCAAATCATTTTAATTGATAAAACAGTTATAAATTATCTTGTATTTTCTCATCTGTCTCAGCACTGAAACTATATTGAATGGCAAACCTTTTTGTTACTGAAGTGTGAGGGTTAGATCCTCTGTTGAGTTTTTATTAGAGTACTTGTAAACCCTTACATATACACAATGAAGTGACTGGCCTCAAGTGATACACAGAGATTAAACAAATTCTCCTACATAAGTTGTACCTGTTTATCTGCGGCACTCACTTCTCTACATCATTCAAAGTAAAGCTTGTCTGAGCTTTCAGAAAGCAGGGGAAGGTCAGCTGAAGTCACACTCTGCAGAGCTCAGTGATAAGAGCTCTGAGAGCTGAAAGGAGGGAAGAGACACCCCCCCCCCCCTCCATGCAGATCACAGGAACAGAGCTGAGTGCTGTCAATAACAGGCTGGAGGTCCCTACCCTGTCACTTTCTTTCTCTTGGTGTCAGGAAAACTGGTCAGAAAAGACTCATGCAGATAGCAGAATAACGAGGCAGCAGAGAGAAAAGACACTTAGATTGAGACAAGTGCACACTATAGAGGGATATGCTTTGTCTACATTTCATGTCAGAGTTTTGCAACCACTTGAAGATGAGAAAAAGTCCAAATTGTTGCTTGGCCACCAGAACAGAAAAAAGTAGAAATCTTCCAATGAGGACAACATTTTGGGTGACAATTATCTAAGAGAGGGCACACCTTCATACTTCCTATTGAGTTTTCAGGACAGGGAGTGAAGAAAATGGGACACAGATAACAAAAAACTGACAAGAATTTTAAACCACTCCTAACTCTTTTCAAAGTGAAAAAAAGTATACTTGATCTTAGATTCCAAAGCATTACATATACTATTGACTAGTTAGGTGGTGGACTAGGAATCTAACTTGGCAGGTTTCTTGGATGAGCTTCACTTCCTCAAGAGAGTAATTGAAGACAATTACAAACTAGACATAATAATTTTTGTAGAAGTATTCAGTACAAATACATGGAAGGGTGATGTTTACATCATGTTATGTACTTATAGTACAGTACTCTGTGCCACAATTACATACTTAAGTAATTGCAAATTACACTGTAAGTTTTAAGGTCAAATATACTAACATATGTAACCCCCTAGAATATAGGGTTGAATATCCTGAAAGATTTTACCCCTTTCATGACCAGGCCATTTTTGTTGCTATACCACACTGCGCTATTTTAATTAGTAATTGCGTGGTCATGCAACACTGCAGCCAAATTAAATTTATATAATTTTTTTTACACAAATAGAGCTTTCCTGACAGACTCCATAGCAGCATACGTATGGGTTTAGCCCTGCCTCCTCTCCAATCCTATAGGAACCCACTCCCATAAGTTCTTTCTCAGAGCAAGAGAAGTGATCAAATTTCCCTTTCCTGGAGGAACTTGGGGTGTTCATTACAAAGGAGTGGAGCAAGGTTGAGAGGAAGACCTCCTTACTAAGTAAGACAGCCAAGCTCTATCCTTTCAAGGATGAGGATGTAAAGCATTTGGAGTCAGCCCAGCTGGTAGATGCAACCGTAATGAGGCTAGCAAAACATGTCACTCTTCCTCTGGAGGCTGCAGTGTCCTATAAAGACAGCCTTGAGAGGTAAATTAATACTGATCCTAAACGGACCTACGTGATGGCACGTATGGCCTGCAAGCGAGCTCTGGCCCTCACAGCAATGTCCACAGCAATGGAGGTTTGGACAGATGATGTGGATACGGTTCTGATGAGAATCTCAGAGGAAGTGGCCAGGAATTCGGCCATAAAGGAGCTTAAGCTGGCATCAGCCTTCCTGGATGAAGCCTCAATTATCCTCTTATTGGCACGGGTTATGCTCTCCTTCGTTACAGCCAAGTGGGCACTTTAGCTTCGGCCATGGCTGGCCGATCCTGCCTCCAAGCAGGCATGGTGTAGGATCCCCTTCAAGGGCTCCTCGCTTTTTGGCAAGAAACTGGACAGTGCTATAGCCCGAGCCATGAATGGGAAGTCTGGCTTCTTCCTCCAGGATCGGCATCTGCTAGGCCAGAAAAAAAGCACAGCCCAGAAGACAGGGCTCTGAATGAGCAAGAGATGGGAGCTTTTACAAACCAGGTTGTGAATTTAAGAGGAGCTGGAGGAGAAGCCAGTCATCTTTTCAGAAGTAATCTAAAAGCTCAACCTCAGGTGGTCAGGGGGCTACATAGTCCTTTTAGGATTGGACCTGCTTGGGTAGGCCAGGTAGGGGCACGTCTTCTCCAGGATTATTGGAGCATAAAAACAGTTTCTTCAGGGCACACTAGGACATCCAGAAGTCCACCTCATCTAGGGTTCATTCCTACAGCTCTTCTGCCCTCCAAGGAAAAAAAAGCAAACTCTCCTATCTTATGTAGATTTGCTCATAGCACAGGGTGCTGTCATGCCAATTCCAGAGTGCAAGGAGTTTCAGGGCATGTAGTCACCTCTCTTCATGGTCCTGAAGAAAAACGTCTTGTAGAGACCTGTCATAGACCTTACATATCTGAAGTCGTTCACCAGAAAGGAAAAATTCAAAATGGAGACACTGTTCACAATTCAATTCAACTAACAGTTCAACCAGGAGACTGGCTCCTGTCCATACACCTAAAGGACACCTACTTTCATATACCCATAGCGGAAGATTTCCAGAAGTTTCAACGGTTTGCTGTGGGTCAGGTCCATCTCCTGTTCACCTGTCTCCCTTTTGGGCTTTGAACATTGCCTCGTGGGTTTTCAAAAGTCTTATTGGCTTTTGTGGCCCTGATCAGAAGAAGAGATATTCACCCACACCACCTGGACGACCTACTTTTGCAGGAGAGAGAGTAACTTCTGGAGCTGGAGTTTGGGTGGCTGTTGAAAGTGGGACACCCGGAGCCCACTCAGTCCCTAATGTTACTTGGGGCCCAATTCAATACAGTAAGGGGTACCTTTTCCTTGCCCTTAGAGAAGATCCCGGTTATCTGGAGCAGGATACCATTGGCCCTGTCCTCTTCACATCTTCAAGCCCTACAGTGCCTAAAAATCATCATCATCATGGTGGCCACAGCGCCCATGGTAAAATGGGCACAGGGGAGGATGCTCCCCTTCCAAAAGGGTTTTCTTCAACAGTATAGTCTGGGGAGCAGGGACCAGGTTTTTTTTTTACATAACTTTGACTAAGAGGGAGTCTTTTTTGGTGGCTACAATGGAAAAATTTACTCATCTTCCACTCAATTGCTCCCCCATTACCTGGGTCAGAATCACAATGGATGCCAGCAATGTGGGATGGGGTGCCATTGGCTGTCAGAAATAGGGCAGGTTGGGCAGGTTGAGCTTTCTCTCTCACAGGACAAAGTCAAACGTCTTGGAGCTTTGGACAGTATTCTGCCCTCTTCAAGCTTTCCATCACTTGATGGAGGGAACGTCCGTGCTCTCAAGGTTAGACAATACTATGGCGATCTCCTACATAAGGAGACAGGG
This sequence comes from Staurois parvus, assembly GCA_951230385.1. NCBI lineage: Eukaryota > Metazoa > Chordata > Amphibia > Anura > Ranidae > Staurois > Staurois parvus. The sequence goes on along the minus strand of CATNWA010018829.1, from coordinate 15,780 downwards.
TGAGACCCACAGTCTATCCATTTTACAGGAAGTAGAGCAGATCATGTCCTGGGCTCAGAAAAACCTATCCAATGTATTGGTGGTTTATGTTTCCGGAGTCCAAAACTCTCAAGCAGATTATCTATCTAGAGTCAAACTAGACAACAATCTCTCCATGTGGGGGTCTTTGAGTGCATTGTGACCCTCGGAGTCAACCCAGAAGTCGATCTGTTTGCAACAACAAGCTAGAGAAAGTATCACATGAGGAATCGTTATCCAGGGAAAGGATGCAACTCTACATCCTTGCCCAGCTCAGCTTTATCTGATGTCTGGTTCTTGAGAGGGGGAGACTGGAGGCCCTAGGGTGCCCTGTTGGAGTCATCTCTACTCTGATGAATGTGAGGAGAATGAGTACCAACAAGGTCTATAGGAGAATCAGTCAATATTTGTAGAATATGTGTAGGCTAATGGTGGATCATACACAGGGGCGGATTGACCATTCAAAGACTCGGGCACTGCCTGAGGGCCCGGCGTTAGTAGGGGGCCCCATGAAATGCCCCTGGTACCTTTTTTATAGGCTTTTTTGAGTGTGGGCAAGGACACAGGGGCCCCATGATCCCCTATTGCCAGGAGGCCCCATGAGTTGTCAGTCCGGCCCTGATCATACAGTAATCCAAGAGTACAGGATATCCTGGGTTTCCTGCAAACAGGCTTGGACCTCGCTATATCAGTTAGCTCCCTCAGAGTGCAGGTGTCAGCCATATCGGCCTTCACTGGGGTGTCATAGGCCAGGCGCTTTCTTGTCCATCAGTTCTACTCGATTTTCTCTTGGAAGCTGGGATTGAGCATGCAAGGCCGACCACAATCAAATAGCTTTCCATTAAGTCTGCCTTTCTCGTGGCTATCATGTCAGCAAAAAAAGTCTCCAAAATAGGAGCACTTGGATGTAAAGAACCGTTTTTAACATTTTTCCCAGATCGTGTGGTGCTCATACCTCAAGATTGGAGATTGTTCTACCAACATCCAGAACCTCTGGGAGTACCAACATACACCCACTGGACATGCGGGAAACTCTAAAACTCTATCTGCAAACCACCGCTCCCTTACAACTGTCTGACCGTATGCTCGTTCTCTTTCTTGAGAAGAACAAGGGAGATCTTGCCTCATCCAGAATGATTGCAGCATGGATCGTTCAGCCCATCCAGCTGACCAACAGAACTAAGGGCTTGGCGTCTCCAGAGGTGGTGACCGCACACTCAACCAAGAGCGTGTCCACGTGATGGGCGGCTTTGTGGCATGTTACCCCTGAGATGATTTGTAGAGCAGCCTTGTGGTCCTCGATCAACACCTTTATGGCTCATTATTGTGTAGAAACTGCTTCTTTATCTGCTGTTAATTTAGGTTTGTGAGTCCTGTCTGTTGACGGTACAGTTAAAGCTTTTTTTTGTTCAGCAACTGCCCACCTGTGTGGATTTGGCTAGTTATTCCCCATATGTATGCTGCCATGGAGTCTGTTAGGAAAATGGAAAATTTCCAATCAAATACTTACCATAATTTTTCTTTCCTGATGCACTCCATGGCAGCAGGAGTACCCTCTCAATGTCATTAGTAGGCTAGATATGGAACACAGCCTCTGACTCTGAGCAAAAATTTATGGGAGTGGGGTCCTATAGGATTGGAGAGGAGGTGGGGCTAAACCCATACGTATGCTGCCATGGAGTCCATCAGGAAAAGAAAATTACAGTAAGTATTTGATCATTTTCATTTTTTTTTAGTGGTTATTGATCACTGCTGAGTTTCAAATTTTTTGCTATATAAATGAAAAAAGACCAAAAATGTATATTTTTTTACTTTCTGCTATAAAACATATCCAATAGAAAAAATGAAGTTTCTTCATAAATGTTGGCCAAAATGTATTCTGCTACATTTGATTAAAAAAAATCCCAGTAAGTGTATATTGATCCGTTTGTGTGAATGTTATAGTGCCTACAAACTATAGGATATATACTGGAATTTTTTTTCAATACTACTAATGGCGGCGATCAGCAATTCATAATGGGGCTGTGGGACTATGACAGACAATCTGACACTAACTGACACTGACTAATTGCCAATGACATCACCACTGACATTAATATGGTGATCAGTGATAATACTATACACTATCACTGTACTAATGACACTGGGAAGGGGTTAACATCTAGGGTGATTGGGGTTAAATGTGTGCCTAACTATGTATAATGTGTGTAAAGTATGCTGCTTTTACTAAGAGACCTATCAATTTCTCATCAAACTGACAGATCGCTTCCTGTGTACAGAGCTCTGTGTCAAATGTCAACATAGAGCTCTGGGCTGTGATCGCACATAGCCAATCAGCAGGTGCTGGCTGTGAATCTTTGGCTGGGACCTGCTGACAGACACCCGCTGTGTACAATCACAGCGGGTGCGGGTGGGTAAGGGGCATGCGTATCCGAAATCCGGAAGTAGGCAGCGAAGTACCCGTCTGTCACTTTGCCTACTGTTGGCATTACAATGCAGGCGGATGGTTATAAAGTGGATATACTAATATACAGGATGCTAGACGGTGCTGAAGGGGATATACTCTATATACTCAATATAATAATATCTGGAGAATAAATTTTTCAACTTTTTATAACAATTGTAGTGTCTGAGTACCTCAAAAGTCTGTTATCCTTGTTTTTTTCCTATGTGATATTAATATGCAACTATGGTTAAATAAAAATACAAACTTGAGTATTACATATGTCAAGTGAAAGTCTACTTTTATGTCCACTTTTTGTAATCATATGCACAAAAAATATTTGACAACATATTCTAGGCCTGTAATAGGAAATGAATACTGTCTGAGACAACATTTTCCTTTTGTGGATTTTGGACATCATTGTATGTAACAAAACACACTTTGATCCAAAACTGGATCCTTCCCCATGCAGTGCCTTTACTTACAATACAGTCTTAGCTGCTGTGAGAGAGATTGAAATACTCTTTGCAGGTGCTACAGCTGACAAAAAAACCACATAAAGTGGCTTAGTAGTTCGCACTTCTGCCTTCAAAAACGATGTTTGGAAGTTCTTACTGTACTTATGTAGGTTTCCTCCACATTCCAAACACATACTTGAAGGTTAATTGTCCACCCCTGTCTACATGAACCCTAGTATATACAATATACCGGGAGTCAGCATCCAGTAGATTGTGATCTACTCGTAGATCTTGGCCAGGTGACTGTTAAATCTTGGTCTGGGCTTGCTGACCTGCCATCCCAGAGCATCAAACAGAGTGCACTGCTTGTAAAGTTGGAGCTGTAGTAGGACCCATTTAAGTGAAAGAGGCCGCTTTGTAATTGCCCTGCAACCTTGTGCAGTACAGCAAACAAGGGGTTAAATAGGCAGAGGTGTGTTGCCTTCTCATCACACCTGCTTTAACCCCTTGCACCCCACAAAAGAATGCAGTTGCAGGGCACTTGCAGAGTGGCCCATTTACGTGAATGGGTCTCGGTTGACAGGAGGTAGCACCCACCAAAAGCAACAGCGGGTGTAATTCCTGCTGCGGCATGTGTGCACCTTTGGTTGCTCCCTCAGCAGCTAAAGGGAGTAGGGACTGGGGGCAGTAAAACTGATTCAACTGTAGGATTTTACCACCCTCTTTACACGTGAACAAGCCCAATATGTTGCCTCCTCATCACCTGATTTAAACCCATGATTGTCGTGCAATGCATATGATTGTGACATGATAGTATGGCAGTTAGAGGTTTAAATCAGGAAGCAACATTGTGCCCAGTGATCTTTGGTTGTTCAGGTAGATCTAGACCTCTTTAAGGTTGCCTGCCCCTGCAGTATACGTATGCATGTGACCAGGGGCGGACTGACAACTCATGGGGCCCCCGGGCAATAGGGGATCATGGGGCCCCTGTGTCTTGCCCCAAACTCAAAAAAGCCTATGAAAAAGGTACCAGGGGCATCTCATGGGGCCCCTTACTGGGCCCCGGGCCCTTGGGCAGTGCCCGAGTTTCCAAATGGTCAGTCCGCCCCTGCATGTGACATTGGACCTTAGATTGTAAGCTCTTGGAATGCAGGGATGATGTGAATGTACAATAGGTAAAAGTGCTGCATACATTGTTGACACTATATAAATTTCAGTAACAAATAATACCTGTAACAAATACAGTACATACATCCTAACTGAAATAAAAAAAAATTGTAGGTACTAAAGAAAACGAATATTAATACCTGTAACAAACAAAATACATGCATCCTAACTGAAATATAGAACATTGTAGGTACTAAAGAAAATGTGCAAATTAAAGCAGCAATAAACCCAAAAGCAAACATTTATTACATTGCAGCTTACCAATTCTTAGATGTGGTGGCTACATTAATTTTCTTTAGGCTTTCCTTCCTTAGTTTTCACCTGCTGATCTGGCCAGTAAGTCTGTTGTGTTTCAAAGAGCAAGCTCTCCTACAAATATACTGGTTAAAAGGGTTGACATTTACCACTGGCTGGGATGCTTACAAAGATCAGAGTTTATTTATTGATGTAAAACCTTTATTCCAAAAGGAAATCTCTGTTGATGTAATTGCAGTGTGAGGGAGAGTTCGGCTTCAATCTGTTAGTGTATCAAAATCTGCTAGTACATCTAAAACTCCCCAGCCCCAGACTGACAATGCTGCTGTCTGCTGTGCCCCTTGTGCTCATTCTTACAATCAAGAGGTGTGTTACTGGCTAGATCACTGTGTGAAAACAGAGGGAAAAAGCCTAAAAAGAAAAGACACCTAATGCAGCCACCACATCTAATGATTGGTAAGCTGCACTACATTACATTTTTGGCTTTAATACCTCTTTAAGAGGTGCAAATACATTTGGAGATAAAGTGACACTAAACGATAGACTTATTCTCCAAAAAACAATCCATACACATCCAATACTTAAAGAAGTATAGCCAAAGCTATTTTGGCTATACTTTTGTCGGTCACAGGAGTGCAGTTAATTCGGCACTCCTGTGACCTTTTATCAGTTGACAGCCTGGACCGGCACCTGGCTCAGCCTTGCAGTGATCCGCTGAGAGCCGGAGCCAGCTCCTCCTGCCCCCTCCACAGCCCAGTGCTCCAGCAAGTGCTGGAGGGGCAGAGCAGAGTACTGGAAATTCACAGTCACGGCTCTCTGCTCAGAGCAGAGGGGGAGAACTGAGGGATCAGTGGTGTTGTTTGGTCATTCAGTTATCAGTGCTGAGCCAGCGGTGGACAGATGCAGCATCATCAATTATGGAGAATGAATGTAGCCAACCTAGAACAGGAAGTCTGAGAATAGTCGGAAAAAGCTTGCATTTGAGGGATGAAACAAGGGAAGAGAGAGAGGAGGTACAGTTGCAAGAAAAAGTATGTGAACCCCTTGGGATTACGTGGAGTTTTGCATGAATTGGGCATAAAATGTGCTCTGAACATCATCTAAGTCACAACAATAGAACACAGTCTGCTGAACATAATACTACACAAACATTAGATGTTGCCATGGTTTAATTGCACATAACATGTAAAAAAATTCACAGTGCAGGGAGGAAAGAGTATGTGAACCTTTGGACTTAACTGGTTGACCCTCCTTTGGCAGCAATAACCTCAACCAAACGTTTCCTGTAGTTGCAGATCAGACCTGCACAACGATCTGGAGTAATTTTGGACCACTCCTCTTCACAAAACTGTTTCAGTGTAGCAATATTCTTGGGATGTCTGGTGTGAATCACTCTCTTAAGGTCATGCCACAGCATTTCAATCGGTTTGAGGTCAGGACTCTGACTGGGCCACTCCAGAAGGCGTATTCTGTGCTGTTGCAGCCATTGTTTTGTTGAATTACTTGTATGCTTTGGGTCATTGTCCTGTTGCATCACCCATCCTCTGCGGATCTTCAGTTGGCGGACAGATGGTCGTACGTTTTCCTGCAAAATGTCTTGATAAACTCTGGAATTCATTTTCCCATCAATGACAACAATCCGTCCAGGCCCTGAGGCAGCAAAGCAGCCCCAAACCATGATGCTCCCTCCGCCATGTTTTACAGTGGGGATGAGGTTTTGATGTTGGTGTGCTGTGCCTTTTTTTCTCCACACATAGTGTTGTGTGTTCTTCCCAAACATCTCAATCTTGGTTTCATCTGTCCACAGGAGATTTTGCCAGTAGTGCTGTGGAACATCCAGGTGCTCTTTTGCAAACTTCAAACGTGCTGCAATATTCTTTTTGGACAGCAATGGCTTCCTCCGTGGTGTCCTCCTCCCATGTACTCCATTCTTGTTTAATGTTTTCCTTATTGTAGATGTGTCAACAAAAATGTTAGCATGTGCCAGAGATTTCTGTAGGTCTTTAGCTGACACTCTGGGATTCTTCTTTACCTCATGCAGCATTCTGCGCTGTGCTCTTGCAGTCATTTTTACAGGATGACCACGCCTAGGGAGAGTAGCAACAGTGCTAAACATTTTCCATTTGTAGACAGTCTGTCTTACCATGGACACATGAACATCAAGGCTTTTGGAGATACTTTTGTAACCCTTTCCAGCTTCATGCAAGTCAACAATTCTTGATCGTAGGTCTTCTGAGAGCTCTTTTCTGCGAAGCATGGTTCACATCAGACAGTGCTTCTTGAAACCAGTAAACCCAAAACAGGTGTGTGTTTTTTTAGGGCAGGACAGCTGTCAGCAACACATCCAATATCATCACACTGATTGGAGTCAAGGTTGGCTCACTCCTGGCTCCAATTAGCTCTGGGAGAAGTCATTAAGCTAGGGCCTCACATACTTTTTCCTCCCTGCACTGTGAATGTTTACATGTTATATGCAATTAAACCATGGCAACATCTAATGTTTGTGTAGTATTATGTTCAGCAGACTGTGTTCTTCTATTGTTGTGACTTAGATGACGTTCAGAGCACATTTTATGCCCAATTCATGCAAAACTCCACGTAATCCCAAGGGGTTCACATACATTTTCTTGCAACTGTATATAAAGAGGCTGTAAAGGCAAAAGTTTTTTTTTACCTTAATGCATTCTTTGCATTCAGGTAAAAAACCTTCTGTGATCAACCCCCCTAAATACTTACCTGAGCCCGATCTCTATCCAGCGCTGTGCCCAAGAGCAGCAGCTCTCTCTTCACTAAATATGGAGGCAGCACGCAGCAGAGAGCCATTGGCTCTTGCTGCTGTCAATCACAGCTTGTGAGGAGGAAGCAGAGGCAGAGCTATAGACGCACACATCCCAGCTCAGAATTGAGCCATCATGAATGTCCTCATAGTAAGTGGCTTGCTATGGGTGAAGAGATGGATGCTGCTCAACCGACCCCAGATGTCCAATATTGAGGAATAGCCTCAGCCGTCGTTCTGACCACGCCCTCTGACACATTTCACCCCACCCACCGGGCTTGGTCATGACTTGCTATGGGGTCACTCAGAATGGAGAAGGAGCCAGGGACCTCAGAATAGGAGGTATGGGGCCATTCTGTGCAAAACCATTAATCAGAGCAAGTTAAAAAAAATTAAAGCTTTAGAATCACATTAGACATTTTGTATTTAATTTATAAAAAAAAAATTAGTTTTGCGTCACACTAAGAATACATACTTGAATAGAATAGAATTTTTAAACCAGTCTAGTGTCACTTTAAAGAACCCATAGTGTTTTCGGGGTCTAATTCGTATACCCTACATATCAGCTCTCTCTCAGAGGAATGTTTCTCCCACATGGAGGGAAACAGAAATATGAAAGGTCTGCTACCCTGATTGACAAGCTCTGCATTGCAGGCTGTTTTCTGCTATGTAGTTTTACTTGCAGTGTCTTCCAAAGCTTTATTTGTTTATTTTTCATGCTAAAAGAATGCAAAGTCTGAACCTGCATTGAACAGGCCTACATATACATGATTCTAAATTGTTTATTTTAATGTTCGTTTTGTAACTTGAAAGTTTCATCTTGGTTAGCATTGCCAAAATGGTTCCAGATATCCAGACTACGTACGCATACACATTTCACTTTTTTTATTTTCATTCAATTGAATGAGCATTTTAAAATTTGTCAGGCACAAAGCCCAGAAATTCTTCATTGGCCAAGACTGGGAAAGTAAAATGAAAAAATGTGGGGTGTGGAAAACAAGCTGGGTCGAAAACAGGGCAGTTGGATTTATCAAAGGTTTTTTTTTAGTATTTACATCTAAACTGTTCACATAACTTGTACAACCTTTTCTGGGAATAAAGCTCTTATAATTTATAGGGTCTCCATTCCTCATACAGTCAGTTACAAATTGAATATCTTAAAAATGTAGTAGCTTTGTATTTCAAATTTTACAACCTATGTGTGACAATCCTTTTCCTCATCAAGTCACAACTGATCAGAGGTATACCAGAAAATAAGCTCTGCTCATTATTCTATGTAGGTTTTGCAGCCGTTAAAATGTAAATTTCTTTAGAATATGATGAAGGCAGTTGCAACTTTTTATGTTACACAATATTTGTGCTACTGTTTATCAAATCTACTGTATATTTCCATTTTTAAAAATCACTCAAATAATAGCAGTGCACATAAACAACAATACCCAACTTTTTGGTAAAATATGAAAAATGAGGTTGCGTTGAATAAATAGACACTCAAATATGTCAAGCATGAAAATTGACTCACCTGTGAAATAGTGAAAAACAAACCGTAGTCCAAATTATCTATCGGCAATGCTTTCAAAGAACGAATCAAAGATCAATAGAGTGCAAAAAGTCCCAAAGTTGACAATATTGAACTGTGAAACAATCCAAATGATACATGCTCTCCAAGTCAGTGACACCAGTACTCACACACTCCTTACCAGATAGAGAGATCTCAATAAACAGCTCAATTACACTTTGCTGTGACACTGCCACAATATCCCCAATGGCAATTCAGGTATGATATGGCTCCAGACAGATGGAAAGACTGAAACTCAGAGATCCAATGTGCCTCGTGGTGACCCAGCCACAATATCTACAGCAGCTACTCAGGCCCTGCTATGGCTACATTTATATGGGTCATATGCAAGCATATGGATTCACCAACTCTTTGGTGGACCCTCCCTGTGTTGCTGATATCTTATTTTGAAAGTTAAAGTGTATCAAAACCTCAAAGCAAAAAAATATACATAAAAAAAACCCAAAATATCTTATATACTGTATTGCAGCATACCAGTCAATAGATGTGATGGCTGCATTCACTTTCTTTTTTCAGGCTGTCCCCCTGTATTATCATCTGGCAATTCTGCCATGGTTGTCACATTGGCTGGACTTCAAACATGCCTGTCTATGTTTATCTCCATTACATAGGAGTTGATGGAATAAGCAGTTTATGGAAAAAAAATCTTCCAGTTCATGTCACAGAAAGTGACAAGGACACTGCATTTCTGGCAAGATTAGCAGGTATTTCTGTACTTCCTGTTATTATCCTTGAAAATGAAAATGAATGCATCCACCACATTTAAGGACTGCTAATCTGCAATATATTACAATTTTTTTTATTTAGTCATCCTTTAAGCACTGACATTGTAGTATCTAACCTACCCTGCCTCTACATTTAAAGCAGAACTAAAGGCAAAACTGTTTTTCCATTTTGAAAAGAGTATGTGTATGACCTCTGTAAGGTTTATGTTTGCCATCTGTGTCCCACTGTGGATATTTCCCTTCACTTCCTGTCCTATAGCCATAAAAATATGCAAGGAAGTGAGAGAAAATTCCTCTAAATTGATGGAATCCCTGGTATTCACCAGAACTAGTGTCTCCGTTGGAAGCTACCCACACCTGTTCAGTTGTGCTTCTGCATTGTCATGCTGTCACATGTCCTTGGTAGAGACTATAATCAGCTGTGCTGACACATATTGTGCATGTGTGATCCACCACTGTTACTATCAAGACGTCACTCCAGAGCAACGATGTGCAGCTGAAACTGGAGGCAGTGGTGTATTTTATTTTATTTGTATTTATTTCAGGTACTTATATAGCACCATCCATTTTTTTTTCGCAGCGCTTTATTTATATATTGTACATTCACATCAGTCCCTAACCCTCAAGGGGTGTACAATCTGAGGTCCCTAACTCACATTCATGCACATTCTAGGGCCAATTTAGACAGGATCCAATTAACCTACCAGCATGTCTTTGGAGTGCAGGAGGAAACTGGAGTACCCCCAGGAAACCCATGCAGGCACAGGGAGAGCATGCAAACTCCAGGCAGGAGGTGCTGTGGCTGGGATTCAAACCAATGACCCTAGTACTGCCAAGTGGAAGTGCTAACCATTTAGCCACTGTGGTGAACTTTGTTTTTGTGCTGCCCTAGGCAACACTAAAATCGGGCATCCCCTACCGCACGAAATCTAAAAAAGGAGAGCGAGAGAAGAGAGAGAGAGACGTTCATCCAGCACTCACCACTGGAGACATAGTCAGAAAAGCCCAGTGTTGTCCATGTGTGGGAATGACAGTAGGCCTCTACTTACACCTTCCAGCAGCCCACAGCTTCTCTCAGATTCCATGGCAGAGCTCAGTCAGTGCCTCATCTTGTCCCCATCCTCTGTCACCTGCCACATGTGTCCCTTCTTCCAGGGGGCAATGCTGCCCCCCTGAAAATGCCGACAAACGCTTTGCTTGCCTCACGGTAAATAGGCCCCTGGCTGGAGGGGAAAAATGTAAACATTAAGTGGAGGAACCCTAGTTGAGAAACCCTGGCATAGAGAGTTGGTATAGCTCAAAGGGTTTTAAGATCCTTACCAGGTGGTATCACTGCCCTCACTTATTGCATTCAAGTTTTCTTACTTTTCCTGAGGGCTGGTACTGCCTATCTCACCCGGGTATGATGTCCCAATTCTGGTGGGATTGTCCACTGCTGTTGCTCTTTTGGGGCATGGTCTTTAACACCTACTCTTGTGTGACCTCCATCACAGTCCCTGGATCCCCATAGATAGTCCTTCTTTCTATGATTCCTGGATCCTTATCCTCAGTAAAGAAGGGCTCAGGGGCGGACTGACAACTCACGCAATAGGGGATCATGGGGCCCCTGTGTCCTTGCCCAAACTCAAAAAAGTCTATGAAAGAGGTATCAGGGGCATCTCATGGGACCCCTATTGACCCTGGGCCCTCGGGCAGTGCCCAAGTTTCCAAATGGTTAGTCTGCCCCTGGAAGGGCCCCTATACTTTTCCCTCCAAACAGCAAGAGCTGTGATTCCCAGGCACTGAAAAACAATGGCCCTCTCAATTGTGACAGAATGGGTTGATGAGTTAAACCTATCAATGCACATAGAACAAGCGGCTCAATTATACACATTTATCACTGATTTTCAACCACTTGGATTCCATAGGTTCTCTTTTTGTGACCGTCCCCAATTTTTGCACATAGCTGTCTTGATGATACTTGCAATGATTACCTTATGGATATTCGTAAATATGTTTTGTGTTTTCCCAAGCCCAGAAAACAACTTTTCATTTGTTCTTCACCTCCACTCCCTCCTCCCCGCCTTTCTTCCTACTTGTCTTTTTCCTTTTCACCTTTTTTCCTCTCACTCTAAAAATGTCAAGATCTTGTTCTGACAGGATCAAAAAGTTGCCTATTACCTTACTGTGAATCTGTCCCCTCAAAACACCCAACAGCTTGGTATTACTATTAAATTACTGTGGTGCAACTAGTTTTGTATCTGCATATATATACTAATGTATGGAAGTAGCTTTGTGTTGTCTTTTATATGTTCTGTATGTGCTTTCTACTGAAACTTTTCATTTTAAAAAATCTAATGATTAAAAAAATGAAAGGTGAATATTGTATTTTATTTATAAGAAAACGCAATTGTTTATCTCTACAAAGTTGGAAGTTTGATAAAGCATGCACCAATGCTATTTTATTCATCTTTACATGCTGAGAACAGCCTTATTCATGCTATGGCCAGCCTACATGTGCAAATCTCTTGCCAGAACAGCATTCTGCCCACTCCTATGTTGGTCGCCATACCACAAGAACTTGCTGTAACTATGTGATTGCTTATTAAAGCTTTGGACCCATAACTGGAGACATCATTGGTGTGCTGGTGAAGTCCTTCCCATACCACAAGAACCTGTCACAAACCTTTATATCTGATTCAGGTGAGGCTCATAAGTGGAATGCATCATGAAGGACCTGTTCCATTTTCCGCAGAGAAAAAGGAATACATTTTTAAAGTTCAAGAACATTTTAATATAGGTTATTTATGTACAGCAATGTGTACATTCATCAGCTCAAATTTTCTGCTGTTGTTCAGTAAGTTATGCATTTATTTAAAAATAATTAAGTCCTCTTTCGCACCTTCACAGCCCACAATGTTTGTTCCCTGCAGCACACTCCCTAACAGAGCATGTATGTTCAAGCTTTCATTTTTGCTCTCCACTGTTAAAAGCTATGAGTTTCTCTGTCCTGGGTGCAATGTGGGTGCCACATGCTCCCTGTCATGGAGCCGCCATGTGATTTTCATTGCAGAATGCTCCCCTGATCTGAACTCTCTAAGCCCAACTCTGCAATGCACACGGGTGACTCTCAAAGCACCGAAGCCTGGGCGGAATTCCAACACAACTCCATATCTTCCCCTACATTTAAAAAGGCCAAACATGGAATGTTCATGAAGAGTGAACTATTTCTTCATCCCTTACAGTTACAAGTATATTCTTTTACAGAATCAAAAGTATCATTTGATGGATTGTTCAGAGAATAAAATGGCCAAACAGTCATGGAGTCTTGCTGCCCATCTGCTGGGAAGAAGAAGAAATTAAAAAGTGTGAGGTCTACCTTGAAAAAAGTAAATATATTGAGCTCCTCTGTTTTTTCATGAAAATTAGCCACAGTAATCCCATCTTTATTTTACATGAACATTTGCTTAGTCCACAAGAGGACCTTCTTGTCAGCAATGCAAACAAGCATGAGTCATATTGTAGACAAAGAATCTGCTCATTGGCTGCAATATTCTGTTTGTAATATTATCTACTTATATTCTAGGACTATCGCCCTAACAAAGAGCTTATTTTGTTGCTACGCCACTGCTAGATTTTAGACTAAGTCCACTTCAGACTTTTCTACTGCATTACAATATCACTTGAGCATTTATATTCAATTTATATCAATATGCTTTGTGTTAGAATCAACATATACAGTGAGGAACAGACGTATTTTTGAACACCCTGCGATTTTGCAAGTTCTCCCACTTAGAAATCATGGAGGGGTCTGAAATTCACATTGTAGGTGCAGTTCCCACTCTGAGAGACAGAATTTAAAAAAAAATTTCAGGAAATTCACATTGTATGATTTTTAAAGAATTTATTTGTCTTGCACTGCTGAACATAAGTATTTGAACACCTAAGAAACAGCAGCAAGAATTCTGGCTCTCAAAGACCTGTTACTGTGCCTTTAAAAAGTCCACCCGTCTACTCCACTCATTAATCTAACTTAGTAGTACCTATCTGAGCTTTTTAAAGACACCTGTCCACACCCACAGTCAGTCAGACTCCAACTATTACCATGGGCAAGACCAAAGAGCTGTTAAAAGACACTAGAGACAAAATTGTGGACCTCCACAAGGCTGGAAAGGGCTTGTTGGCTGAGACAGCAAGCTGGAGCTGTTGGCTAACCACTGCTGTCAATCACACAGCCAGTCAGCCAATAAGGAGAGAGTAGGTGGGGTCAAGCCACGGCTCCATGTGTGAATGGGACACACGGAGCAGCGGGTGCCCCCATAGCAAGCTGGTTGTTATGGGGCACCTGACGGATAGGAGGAGCCAGGAGAGCCGAGAAGAGGAGGATCTGGGCTGCTCTGTGCAAAACCACAGCACAACAGCAGGTAAGTATAGACATATTTATCATTTTACAAAAAAGGAAAAAAAACACAGTAACCCTTTAGTATCGCTTTAAAATGAATAGGGCTTCACTTTATTCAAGTCTCCTAGTAGAGGACAACATTTTAAAGTCACAGAGTCGCATATAATTTACATTTTCAAGTGTTGTTTCTTTTCAGTTTAAAACTCTTGCTGCCCAGCCACAGAGCCCGTTTAATTGGGCCTTAAAGCGATTCTAAAGGATTCTATTTTTTGTAAAATAACAAACATGCCTATACTTACCTACTGTGTGCAGAGTAGTTTTGCATAGAGAGCCTGCAGGCTCTCCTGTTCCCGTTCCCATCCTGTCTGTCAGGAGTCCCACAGTAAGCAGCTAATTGGCCCCCCCCCCTCTCTCCTCATTGGCTGACTGGCTGTGATTGACAGCAGCAGGAGCCACATGGCTCCCGCTATGCTGTCTTAGCCAATAAGGAGGCAGAAACCCAGGACAGCCAAGGCTGTCATTTACATCGCTGAATCGCTATGAGGTTTATGTAAGTATTGAGGGGGCTGGGGAGCTGCTGCACACAGAAGATTTTTTCAACTTCATGCATAAGAATGGCATGAAGGTAAAAGAAAAACCTTCAGCCTTTACAACCACATTAACTGCCTTATCAGGTGATCACTGTGACAGGCTCTGACAGTAGTCACATGATTGGGAGCCGATCCTGCCAGATCCCTGATCATTACGAGACACTGGGTGCTGTCACTGTACTAAGAGCTCCCAGTTTGAGACTCTCAAGCCCAGAAACCTCAGTCATCCATGGACACATTTGTGCAGTGAGTGTGGGCATTATAGCCCACCCCTCTTTGCCACTGCATTACGTGAACCCAAGCATTCAGTAACTTGTATAGTTACCAAAAAGAGAGCTGCCATCAACAGGTTCTCAGATTAAAGGTTCTACAGAATAAAGCTGTATAAATATCTGGTTCAGTAAATACTGTATGCAGATATTTGGTAATCTCATTAAACTTAACCTGTTAAAGTTCCACTTTTTGAAATCAGATTTGGGAAAAGTCAACTCTATGTTTGTGTTATGGTTCCCATTCACACAGCATACATAAAAGTACAAAAAAAATGCCACTAGAATAGTGTACGCGTATTATAGGCAAAATCATTGTGTATGACTATGGTAGTTGAGTCATGTGATTGTGGCTTTGGGTTGTTTCAGGTCTGCTGGATGATTCTCAACGCAGGTTGTGGTCTATATGCCTCTCTGGACTCTGAGGACCATAGAAACTTCTGGAAGTCGGTAATAAGAAAGGGGTGACTAATCTGCATTTCATGGGGTCCAGCTAATCCAAGGTTTGGAGTCCCTGGTAGAGTGGTGGACTAGCTCTATAAATATTGTGAGAGTCAGGTGACGGAGGAGTCGGGTGGAGATGGAATGCTAAGCATACTGTATGTAGACTGCGGAAGGGTTCCTAGGGCTGGGGGGGGGGGGGGGGTGGCCTCTAGGGGTCGAAAGAAAATACATTTTGGACAGGGTGGAGGGATCAAAGGTGGAGGTAGGCCCGCCCAAAGAAGACAGTGGGGGGGGCAGCACGGCCCCCACGAGAATCTAGAAGGGGAAAAAAAATGGGCCACGTGGCAAAAACCCCCTTAAGGACAGCAATGGGCCTCCTTTATCCTTGTCCTCGGAGATCTTTCCCAAAAAGCCAGGAGGGCTGGGGGAGTGCTTTCAGGGTGTGCAGTTTTGGGGGCAGTCTGTATGGGGAGAAGAATCTCTGCAAATTAAATTAGTTAAGTGATTTTTGGGGGCTGCTAGATCCTCGCCCATAAAGGGCAGCTGTATGATCGCAAGACTGACGGCTTTAGGAAAAGAACAGTCCAGGGTCTGTTTTTTTACCAGGAAGGAATTGTCCCCCTTTCATTGTTTTCAAGCCAAACTGGGGTCCCCTAATCCCTATTTCCCTATCCA
>CATNWA010018828.1:205000-241545 GCA_951230385.1 Staurois parvus | reverse complement strand
CCAAGCCTCTCACCCTCCCCCTCTCCTTCCCGGGATAAATCGTATTTTGTCCCCCCCCCCCCCGAGGTTTAATCTGCTAATATTTTGTCCCCCCCCCCCGAGGTTTAATCTGCTAATATTTTGTGTCCCCCCCCCCCCAAGGTTTAATCTGCTAATATTTTGTGTCCCCCCCCCCCCCCAAGGTTTAATCTGCTAATATTTTGTGTCCCCCCCCCAGGTTTAATCTGCTAATATTTTGTCTCCCCCCCGAGGTTTAATCTGCTAATATTTTATCCCCCCCCCCCAAAGTTTAAGCTGCCAATATTTTGTCCCCCCCCCCGAGGTTTAATCTGCTAATATTTTGTCCCCCCCCCCGAGGTTTAATCTGCTAATATTTTGTCCCGTTCCCCCCCCCCGAGGTTTAATCTGCTAATATTTTGTCCCCCCCCCCACCCGAGGTTTAATCTGCTAATATTTTGTCCCCCCCCCCCCCCCCGAGGTTTAATCTGCTAATATTTTGTCCCCCCCCCATCAACATGATAATGACATTTTTAAATAAATTATTCACACCAATGTCATAACTGGGTCTCTGTGCTTCTCTATGCAATGCAGGCAGGCTCAGGGCCGGGTGTAGCTTCCTGAAAACATCACAGCACCCAGCCTCAGTACTCAGCCTCAGGGGGAGGAGTTACGCAAATATCAAAATGACTTTCATTTCTCATTTGGTGCCAAAACAAAAAAAAATTAAAATAAAACCACCGAGAGTCCGAAGTCTTATATTTCTGGTTTTCATTTAGTAGACGGTCAGCACGTTTCGGGGGTTCCAGGATCTCCCCCACTTCAGGGCTGCAGAAAAACGGTTCCAGGAACACGCAATACTCCATGAATCTACCCCCACTAGATGGCGCTGCTGAGTATAGGAAATAAGTCCCTCCTGGTGACAGGAGATACAATGGAACACATTCCAGAGAAGGCTGGAGGGACCGTCTGCATTGATGTGCCGGTCTCCTCTGACATTCTCTAGTATAGTGACGTTGGAGGAGATTTACTCAAACCTGAGTCCTCGGAATCTGGTGCATCCGTGCACAGCAGCCAATCAGCTTCTAACACCAGCCTGTCCAATGAAGCTTTGACAATAAATCCTGGAAGCTGATTGGTGACCGCCAGAGAGCGGCGCTATTGCGCTCTGTACTATTACACAGTGAATGCCGGGTGTTGTGGTCGGGGGGGGCGGGGCCATGACAACCCGCACTCACACTATGTCCTCAGTCCTCTGGGGTTCCTTCCACCCGGAACACTGAGGACATCTCTGGTGAGGAGAGAGAACTGCACCTTCCGGGGATGGGGATTTACAGAGAATGGAAGTCTTCGCCTGGAGTTGGGCACAAAGTAAACAATGTATTATACAGGACAGTAACAATGTATCATACAGGACGGTAACAATGTATCATACGGGACGGTAACAATGTATCATACAGGACAGTAACAATGTATCATACGGGACGGTAACAATGTATCATACAGGACGGTAACAATGTATTATACAGGACGGTAACAATGTATTATACAGGACAGTAACAATGTATCATACGGGACGGTAACAATGTATCATACAGGACAGTAACAATGTATTCATACAGGGACGGTAACAATGTATCATACAGGACGGTAACAATGTATTATACAGGACGGTAACAATGTATTATACAGGACAGTAACAATGTATCATACGGGACGGTAACAATGTATCATACGGGTACGGTAACAATGTATCATACAGGACGGTAACAATGTATTATACAGGACGGTAACAATGTATCATACGGGACGGTAACAATGTATTATACAGGACGGTAACAATGTATCATACGGGACGGTAACAATGTATCATACAGGACAGTAACAATGTATTAAATTATATTACAAAACTACAGGAGATGACCAGAGACTGCAGTACAGTACAGGAGATGACCAGAGACTGCAGACATAGTACAGGAGATGACCGGAGACTGCGGACACAGTACAGGGGATGACCAAGAGACTGCGGACATAGTACAGGAGATGACCGGAGACTGCGGACACGGTACAGGAGATGACCAGAGACTGCGGACACAGTACAGGAGATGACCAGAGACTGCGGACATAGTACAGGAGATGACCAGAGACTGCGGACACAGTACAGGAGATGACCAAGAGACTGCGGACACGGTACAGGAGATGACCAGAGACTGCGGACACGGTACAGGAGATGACCGGAGACTGCAGACACAGTACAGGAGATGACCAGAGACTGCGGACACAGTACAGGAGATGACCAGAGACTGCAGACAGTGCAGGGAATGACCAGAGACTGCGGACACAGTACAGGAGATGACCAGAGACTGCAGACACAGTACAGGAGATGACCAGAGACTGCGGACACAGTACAGGGATGACCAGAGACTGCGGACACGGTACAGGAGATGACCAGAGACTGCGGACACGTACAGGAGACGACCAGAGACTGCGGACACAGGTACAGGGAGACGACCGGAGACCTGGACACGGTACAGGAGATGACCGGAGACCGGACACGGTACAGGAGACGCGGACTGCGGACACGGTACAGGAGACGACCGGAGACTGCGGACACGGTACAGGAGACGACCGGAGACTGCGGACACGGTACAGGAGACGACCGGAGACTGCGGACACGGTACAGGAGACGACCGGAGACTGCGGACACGGTACAGGAGACGACCGGAGACTACGGACACGGTACAGGAGAAGACCAGAGACTGAGGACACGGTACAGGAGACGACCGGAGACTGCGAACACGGTACAGGAGACGACCGGAGACTGCGGACACGGTACAGGAGACGACCGGAGATTGCGGACACGGTACAGGAGACGACCGGAGACTGCGGACACGGTACAGGAGACGACCGGAGACTGCGGACACGGTACAGGAGACGACCGGAGATTGCGGACACGGTACAGGAGACGACCGGAGATTGCGGACACGGTACAGGAGACGACCGGAGACTGCGGACACGGTACAGGAGACGGTCAGAGACTGCGGACACGGTACAGGAGACGACCAGAGACTGCGGACACGGTACAGGAGACGGTCAGAGACTGCGGACGCAGTACAGGAGACGACCAGAGACTGCGGACACGGTACAAGAGACGACCAGAGACTGCGGACACAGTACAGGAGACGACCAGAGACTGCGGACACAGTACAGGAGATGTCAGGAATGGACTTGCCAGTAATGGTGGGACTCACCTGCCTTGTGGGCTGCAGTACCAGGGCTGGCCAGCGGGTGCTCCCAGCAATCAGAAACTCAACCCTGCAGCCAGCCAAACACCTGAAGCTGATTATGCAGGTGTATTTAAGTGATGGCCAGACCTGCAGTCTGTGCCTTGGTGTGTGTTTTTCCATGGGCCCTGTATCTTGTAACCTGCGTTCCTGCCTCTGCCTCTGCCTCTGCCTGACTTGTTGCCGACCCGCCTGATCCTGACCTCTGCTGACTTCTCCTGTTTTGATCCCTGGCTTGTGACCCCGACCATTCTCTCCGCCTGCTCCTCCTGTACCTACCTGCCCGATAGTTATCGACCCGGCCTGCCTGACTACGTTGTGCTCTATATGTGTATGTACCTGTGTATCTGTATCAGTCTAGGTTTGGGTTTGTTTCACCTTGTTGTATGTATTTGTGTTAGCTTGGGGTTTGGTGCACTGCGTTTATGTTTGTATTGTTAGTCTTTAATAAAAATATTTGTTTATAACATATCTGAAGCCTGCGTTTCCCTGCGTCAGTCACACACCTCTGGTCATACCCGGGAGGCCTGACATTACACCAAGGCCAATCCTGACCAGAAGTGGCTGCACAGGGAAGCCATCTTGGTTTGTTGATGGGAAGGATGGATCTGGATGAGGTTGTGTATTTATATCTGCTAGTGTTTGATGACAGGGAGTATGCTTATCAAACTCTGAAGGAGTATCCCCGGGATGAACTACTAGAATGTATACGGATCGCTCATGTTCTAGTAGATCAGGGCACAGAGTTCTCTGAGGTGCAGCCATTGATTGAGGTTTGTGCTGAGTTGGCTTCATCTGGTACCCCTGAAAGCAGGAATGACTTTTTGCCGCCATTTAGTGCCGACCAGGTAGAGTCCCTGGTGTGGTTATTAGAGGATGATGTGGGTTACTTCTTGGAGCGTTATGCTGCATGTTCACCACAGACACTAAGAGATTGTATAAACGCAGTGCAGTCATTGGTCAGACAGGCTTTGTGTAAGCTGAGTTTTGTACAACCCATACTGCAGACATGGACAGACTTGTTGCACCCAGCCTCAGTCAGCTTGCAACGTCATTCCTCCGCTCAAGGCACTCTTCCTGCATCCCCGACAGCACCCCCAGTGACTGCCCAGTATACTCTGCTAACTACCACATACAGTCCTCTGCTCCCACTCGCTGCACCTATCCTTTCTTTGGCCCTGTGGAGAGGTCCTCTGTGGCGGCTGCTCCCTCCTCTGTTCTATCCTCCAGCTCTCCTCTGTCCTCAGCTGCTCCATTCGTTTGCAGACCTGCGTTTACTTGCAGTGCTCCAGTAGTTAAAACCAGAAAAAAGCGAAAATTCTTTCCAACCAGTACCATCCTGCCAGTATCCAATCCGGTGAGCCTGCCGTCTGAGCACCTGCCTTCCTGGTTCAGCCTGGTGCCTCGGCACCCGCACTTCAGCCTGATGTCTGTACCCAGCCTGATGTCTGTACCCAGCCTGATGATCCTATCACGCCTGATGACCCAGTGCCCGCTGTCGAGCCAGACGATCCAACGCCAGATGACCTGGTGTCCGCTGTCGATCCAGACGATCTGGTACCTGATGACCCGATGCCCGCTGTTGAGCCAGACGATCCAGCGCCAGATGACCCGGTGCCTGCTGTCGAGCTAGACGATCCAATGTCTGACCCAGTGCCCGCGGTCATGCCAGTTGACTTGCAGCCCACTGTCGTGCCTGGTGACTCGGTGCCCACTGCCTTGCCAGATAACGCGGTGCCCACTGTTGAGCCAAATGCCTGATGACCCGATGCCCGCTGTCGATCCAGACCCGATGACCCAGTGCCCGCTGTCATGCCTGGTGACCCGATGCCCGCTGTCGAGCCAGACGATCCAATGCCTGATGACCCAGTGCCCGCTGTCATGCCTGGTGACCCGATGTCCGCTGTCGAGCCAGACGATCCAGCGCCAGATGACCCGGTGCCTGCTGTCGAGCCAGACGATCCGGTACCTGATGACCCGGTGCCCGCTGTCGTGCCAATTGACTCAGAGCCCACTGTCATGCCTGGTGACTCGGTGCCCACTGCCTTGCCAGATGACGCGGTGCCCGCTGTCGAGCCAAATGACCTGATGCCTGGTGACCCAATGCCCGCTGTCGAGCCAGACGATCCAATGTCTGACCCAGTGCCCGCGGTCATGCCAGTTGACTCGGAGCCCACTGTCGTGCCTGGTGACTCGGTGCCCACTGCCTTGCCAGATGACGCGGTGCCCGCTGGCGAGCCAAATGACCTGATGCCTGGTGACCCAGTGCCCGCTGTCATACCTGGTGACCCGATGTCCCGCTGTCGAGCCAGACGATCCAATGCCTGATGACCCAGTGCCCGCTGTCATGCCTGGTGACCCGATGCCCGCTGTCGAGCCAGACGATCCAGCGCCAGATGACCCGGTGCCTGCTGTCGAGCCAGACGATCCGGTACCTGATGACCCGGTGTCCGCTGTCGTGCCAATTGACTCGCAGCCCACTGTCGTGCCTGGTGACTCGGTGCCCACTGCCTTGCCAGATGACGCGGTGCCCGCTGTCGAGCCAAATGACCTGATGCCTGGTGACCCGATGCCCGCTGTCGAGCCAGACGATCCAATGTCTGACCCAGTGCCCGCGGTCATGCCAGTTGACTTGGAACCCACTGTCGTGCCTGGTGACTCGGTGCCCACTGCCTTGCCAGATGACGCGGTGCCCGTTTGTATTGTTAGTCTTAATAAATTGTCTGATTTATACCATATCTGAAGCCTGCGTTTCCCTGCGTCAGTCCACACACTTCTGGTCACACCCCCATCCCTGACAGGAGATGACCAGAGACTGCGGACATAGTACAGGAGATGACAGAGACTGCGGATGTTACAGGAGATGACAGAGACTGCGGACTTATTATAGGCGATGATCAGAGACCATGTACCTATGATCATGTCTGCAAGGGTTCTGAGGGCCACACAATAAGTTCCGAAGGGCCACATGCGGCCCCTGTGCCATAGGTTGGGTACCAGCAGTGTAAGGACTGACAGAAGACGACTGGATATTCATCAGTGTGGCGTCCTTCATCCTCCTCCATACATCACAGTCTCCATATTGGACAACTGTTGCACGGCGAGCCTCATTTCACCCAATCATCCGCTGATTTGAGCGTGGGGCAGGCGGTGGGGGGGGGGGGGGGGGGCAGGCGTGGGGGCAGGGGGGGGGGGCAGGCAGGGGGGCAGGTGGGGACGGTGGGGGGGGGCAGGGGTGTTCTTCAATGTCAACCAACACCTTTAATGAAAAGCAGAGAATAATATTTAGTTTTGGAGGCGCTCTCGGCCCGCCGCGCCGCCCTGACATTGAGGAATGGCCTCCCCGTGGCGCGCAGTACCGCCGTGTCAAACCTTTCCAGTCGCTCGCCTTACAAATTGCGGAGAACACCTTATTTAGGTGGGAAGAATGGCCGCCATTAATCTTCATACGGGACTTGAGAACGGCGTGAGTGCGAGGATTAATTTATTAGCTGTCTTCAAGGTAGACTGAGCTCTGCTCCGGGAAGGCGAAGGCCAATCATGATTTTGTTAAGATGCTCATTCCTCGGAAAATTACTCGGTTCCGTGTCCTTGGTCGGGGGTTGTGTTCTCTGCATATCTTAACCGACTCTTCCCGGCAGACGGGGTCACAAAAAGGAGGCGTCGGCGTTCATCCCGAGTGCCAGCAATTAAAGTGCCACTTCGGGTTTTACTAACCGGGGAATGGAAAGTATAGAGGACTACACATGTGATATTCTGATTGGACAATGTCTGTGCAGCATCTGTGAGGAGCGCGGGGTCTACTATGGAGGTATGACTACTCTTCAAACTAGGGGTGGACTGACAACTCATGGGGCTCCCCGGCAATAGGGGATCATGGGGCCCCTCTGTCCTCACTCACACTCAAACCACACCCAAAAAAGCCTATGAAAGGTACCAGGGGCATCTCATGGGGCCCCCTACTGACCCTGGGCCCTCAGGCAGTGCCCGAGTTCCCAAATGGTCAGTCCGTCCCTGCTTCAAACCATCAACCACCAAGATGAAGAAATCCTTCTGCATGACCTCCTTTGTGCTGGGCTGGATTTAGACACTGCTCTGCCTAGGCACACTTGAAGGATGAGACCCTTGAATGCCAGTTCCATCATCCATGCCATGTGATTAGTAAAACCTGAGAATGCACCATGGGAGGAGCATGTGGTCTTCTGTGAGGCTATTCTTCAAACAGGCCACCAAAAAGAAGACATTCTTCTACAGGGCCTTCTTTGTGCACGGCTGGATTTGGATACTGCGCTGCCTAGGCACACTTGAAGAATGAGACCCTTCAAACCATCAACCACCAAGATGAAGAAATCCTTCTGCATGACCTCCTTTGTGCAGGGCTGGATTTGGATACTGCGCTGCCTAGGCACACTTGAAGGATGAGACCCTTGAATGCCAGTTCTACCCCCATGTAAAACCTAAGAATGCACCATAGGAGGAACATGTGGTCTTCTGTGAAGCTACTCTTCAAACAGGCCACCAAAAAGAAGACATTCTTCTACAGGGCCTTCTTTGGGCAGGGACGGATTTGGATACTGTGCTGCCTAGGCACACTTGAAGGATGAGACCCTTGAATGCCAGTCCCATCATCCATGCCATGTGATTAGTAAAACCTGAGACTGCACCATGGGAGGAGCATGTGGTCTTCCATGAGGCTACTCTTCAAACAGACCACCAAAAGGAAGAAATTCTTCCACAAGGCCTTCTTTGCGCAGGGCCGGATTTGGACACTGCGCTGCCTAGGCACACTTAAACGATGAGAGCCTTTTATACAAGTGATGATGTCATCTTTACTTTACAATGGAATATCTAGGTTTGCACAGGTGGTGCACACAAAGTAGATTGATGTCCTTAACGAATATATAAACATTTTTGTGCCCGGGGGTCCAGCTTTACAAAAAATACAAAAAAGAAAAAGTTATTTTGTGTTCCAGATATTATCATCCTTGAAGTGTGAGCAGGTCGTCCTTGTCATCTGCCCCGCCATACTTGCGCTCGTCCTTCGCTGTCAGAGCTCGGGAGGGGGCGACAGTCTGGATGACACCATCGTGTTCGCTGCCCAGACATCTGTCAGTGCAATATTGGTTTTGGTCCCCGAAGCAGAAACAATTGACCAAGGTCAGCTATGGGGGATCTCATTGGCATTCAGGCGGCGAAGAGCGTCCACTTGGCACGGCGATGGAAAACCTTTCATCTCCATGCCAGGGATTGGCAGAGCGGTGATTTCCCTGTCAGGCTGTCTCAGGTTATGCGTTGTGTTCACCACCAACCAACCCCCAACTGTCTTCTTACAGCCGCAAGCAGCGACCGGCCTACCACCGCCATGTATGGAGAAGAGCTTTGCTGTTCTGGTTAGGGGGAGGTGGGGGAGGGGGGGTGGATTTTTGGAAATGCTAATCAAGAACATTCTGTCCCTTTTATATAACCGTATGAGGTACAGAACTCTAACTAATCCCCTAAATTTCAAAAAACCCATTAATATATGACTTCCAAAAATAACATGTCTACAAAAATACATTTTCCATTGTAAACCAACGTTTTTCACGGATCTTTTAGGTTACTTTCAGGTGCAGTAAAGCAAGGATGCTGCAACCTCGGTAGTATATTAATGTGCTTTTACTAGATAATAATGCTGCACATACAAACTATATACAATGGTAGGAAAACAATACAAGACATACGGAGTGCTACAGCAATGCACGCGCCACACATGCGCAGGCTACCTAACCTCAGAAGAAATAGAGCCTTGGCAACAGTCTGCATGTGATGGCCAAACACCGAAAAGCTTGGGTTGGAGTTTGTGATTTCCATAACAACACGACTCAAGTGGTTGCAGGTAACTGGGTTCCCTTGTAGTGTAGATTTTCTTAATCTTCTCCTTAGGTCTTATAAAGTCCCCTCTGGCACACACCTTCTTTTGTGTTGTGGGGCTTTCTTCCTTCTTCACAGGTCTTCTCAGTGTTGTGGAGCCCCCTTCCTTTTACACAAGGCTTCTCATTGGTATAGAGCCTCCTTCCTTCTACCCAGGTATTCTTCTTCTTATGGAGTCTCTTCCTTCTACCCAGGTCTTTATGGTGTTATGGAGCCTCATTTCTTCTACCCAGGTATTCTTCTTCCTATAGCGCCTTCTTCCTTCTACCCAGGTCTTCTTGTTATGGAGCCCTTCCTGGCACAGATGTTCCTTAGTGTTATTGAGCCCCTTTCCATCTCCCCGGGTCTACTTCTTAGGGGGCCTCCTCCCTTGTACCCAGGTCTTCTTTTTTATAGAGCATCTTCCTTCTACCCAGTTCTTCTTCTTCTTTTTCTGCCTCCTCGCTTGTACTCAGGTCTTCTTCTTCTTATGGAGCCTCCTTCCTTCTACCCAGGTCATCTTCTTCTTCAGCCTCCTTCCTTCTACCCAGGTATTCTTCTTCTTATGGAGTCTCTTCCTTCTACCCAGGTCTTTATGGTGTTATGGAGCCTCATTTCTTCTACCTAGGTATTCTTCTTCCTATGGAGCCTTCTTCCTTCTATACAGGTCTTCTTCTTCTTATGGAGCCTCCTCCCTTCTACCCAAGTCTTCTTCTTCTTATGGAACCTCATTCCTTATACCCAGGTCTTTGTAGTGTTATGGAGCCTCATTTCTTCTGCCCAGGTCTTCTTCTTTATATGGAGCCTCCCTCCTTATACCCAGGTCTTTATGGTGTTATAGAGCCTCATGTCTTCTACCCAGGTCTTCTTCTTCTTATGGAGTCTTTTCCTTCTATCGAGGTCTTTATGGTGTTATGAAGCCTCATTTCTTCTTCTCAGGTCTTCTTCTTGCTATGGAGCCTCCTTCCTTTTACCCAGGTCTTCTTCTTGTTATGGAGCCTCCTCCCTTCTACACAGGTCTTCTTATTATTATCAAGCCTCCTTCCTTCTACCCAGGTCTTTATGATGTTATGGAGCCTCATTTTGTCTACCTAGGTCTTCTTATTCCTATAGAGCCTCCTCCCTTCTACCCAGGCCTTCTTCTTCTTATGGAGCCTTCCTCCCTTCTATGCAGGTCTTCTTTTTCTTCTTATGGAGCCTCTTCCTTCTACTAAGGTCTTTATGATGTTATGGAGCCTTGTTTCTTCTACCTAGGTCTTCTTCTTCCTATGGAGCCTCTTCCCTTCTACACAGTTCTTCTTCATCCTATGGAGCCTCCTCCCTTCTACCCAGGTCTTCCTTTTCTTATGGAACCTTCTTCCTTCTACCCAGGTCTTCTTCTTCTTCTTCTTATGGAGTCTCTTTCTTCTACCCAGGTGTTTATGGTGTTATGGAGCCTCATTTCTTCCACCTAAGTCTTCTTCTTCCTATGGAGCCTCCTTCCTTATACTTACCTGCTTTGTAATGGTTTTGCACAGAGCAACCCTGGTCCTTCGCTTTTGGGGTCCCCCCACCGACACTCCCTGCTCCCCCCCTATCACTAAAGTACATGTCACAGTCCACATTCAGCCCTTTATTAATATCAAATAAAATATATGTGAACATTTTGGTTTTACTTCATACCTGACACCTTGTATCTGAAGTGACCGTTCATCACAAAATGCATCATTGGTGTTATCTCAAAATTCTTTGTACAATGAAAGAAACACGTTCCAGATTTCTCTTCCAAAAACTTGAACTAGAGAGTGGAACTAACCTCTCTCAATCAACATTACCTGTTTTTAATCCCTATGCTGCTAACATTAGTAAATAGGAAAGTACAGTATATTATATTGACTTCTTTTTTTTTTTACATTTCTTCAGTTACTTCCTGGTTTCTGGCCTAGCCTAGTGATGTCATACATCCCAGGAGTCTTCAAGAGGGAAAGAAGGGCTTTTTCAGCTAATCACACCCTCCTGACTGTATGCCCCAGCTAAGGGCAGATGGATTCCAGGAAGTAAATGCTACATGAATCATCTGCCCTTACGCAACCATGACCATGGCTGGAAATGCTAAGAAGGGATTTTGCAAAGTGATTTCTCAGCAAAATAAAGAATGGAGACATGGATGGATGGAGACATGGATGGATGGGGGAGCTTGCTTTGAATACTACAAGTGAAGCATTTCCACTTTAAAGTTCCAGAAAGCTTGGGTCCTTTTCTTCTTTGAACCTTCTCAAGTGGCCCTCGATGTGCCTCTCTGCACCATCACCCTCTGAGCATAGTGTGCTATGGTGACCAGGGGCGGACTGACCATTCGATCACTTGGGCACTGCCCGAGGGCCCGGGGTCATTAGGGGGCCCCATGAAATGCCCGGTACCTTTTTTATAGGCTTTTTTTGGGTGTGCTTTGAGTGTGGGCAAGGACACAGGGGCCCCATGATCCCCTATTGCCCGGGGGCCCCATGAGTTGTCAGTCCGCCCCTGATGGTGACAACTACTTTACGCGGGTGGGTCCACAATGCTGTTCACTCACAGCATGTTCCCAGTCTTCCAAGTTGAATGACACCGATCGTCATCCAACCCAGAATACTGAGGACATCTTGGGGTGGAGAAGAGGTAAAGCGGGTGACCTCACTGAAGAGGAGGCAAGTAGTGCTGCCAGAGCTGGCTTTTTTGTTTTTACCCCTTTTAGGGGGGAGGGAATTTTTTTAAATACCTGGAGGCTGGGCTTTGGTCTCTGATGAAGGGTGTCTTAATAACACTGAAATGTGTCGGCTCGTCTCTGAAAAGTCTGATTCATGAAAAAATATGTTTGGAATTTGGCCATTGACTTGATATTCTCTGACCTCCAAATTGCACATTTTTACTGCTATAAGTTCCTTACTATCTTGTAAGCTGTATAAGCAGGTCTTTTTTTCAGTGGGAACCAGGGGCGGACTGACAACTCATGGGGCCCCCCGGCAATAGGGGATCATTGGGCCCCTGTATCCTCACCGACACTCAAACCAAAAAAAAAGCCTATGAAAGGTACTAGGGGCATCTCATGGGGCCCCCTACGGACCCTGGGCCCTAGTGTGTACGAATGGTCAGTCCGCCCCTGGTGGGAACGCGGGGGGAGGAACACAGTTCCGGCACCTTCAGCACTGGGTGTGTGTAATGGCAAGGGGTGCTGGGGTGTGCTGGAGAGTCTAATGATGTTGGCTGCTGAGGGATCTATTACTGATGGAAAATATTTATTTTTGTGGAAGGCAGTCTATTGTTGCCGGTGGGGGATCTATTGTTGCCGGGGATGGGTTTTATGTTGTGGGTGGTCAGTTGTTGCTAGGAAGGATCTATTGTTGCTGGAGAGGTATTTTGTTCTGGCGGGGGTCTATTGTTGGTGGGAAGGTCTACTGTTGCTGGGGGGATCTATTGTTGCTGGAGAGGTATTTTGTTCTGGAGGGGGTCTATTGTTGGTGGGAAGGTCTACTGTTGCTGGGGGGGATCTATTGTTGCCGGGGATGGGTTTTATGTTTCTGGGTGGTCAGTTGTTGCTAGGAAGGATCTATTGTTGCTGGAGAGGTATTTTGTTCTGGAGGGGGTCTATTGTTGGTGGGAAGGTCTACTGTTGCTGGAGGGGGGAATCTATTCTCGCTGGCTGCTTTTCTTGCTATCATTACCAAATTTCATACCAATTGTTTAGCACCACAAAATGATACCTGGGTCTGTATTCTAGAAAAGGGGCAGTAATAGGAGGTGGGGGGTTGAACCAAGGAACGGTGTTTGGAGGTGGGTAGGGGGCGGAGACAAGACGTTACTCAGAAGTGGTGAGTTCCTGCACCTATTCTGAGAAAAAAAGCCCTGCATATAGGGGGTATTGTTGACCAGGGCCATCTTAATGAATGGGCACCCCTGGGCAATGTCCAGGGGCCCCAAGTGCATGGGGCCCCATGATAACCTTGCATTACATCATATTTTCCGGCTGTCCCGGATTTGCTGGGACAGTCATGCTTTTTATTAAGCTGTCCCGGGTTCCCCGTGTCCCAGGCAGCGTACTGTGCACTCCTGATGCTGTTTTGTGCCCTCCTGATCCCCCCTCCCTGTACTGAGCCCTTCTGCCTCCCCCCATACTCTACCCTTGTTTATTCTTCGACTTATGACATGTTTTCTTATTGTTTAAAATCGATTTGTATAGAAAGTACAAATAAATATGTTTCATTCTGTTAGCTGTCTAAAAGGAGGAGGTCTGTAAAGTGGGGCAGGCTGGTAGGGGCATTGCTTTGCCCAGGGGCCCATGATGCTATTAAACCCCCCTGGCGGTATTCCTGAGTGTAGCTCGGGGTAAAGTTTCAGCACCACAAGTGGTAACCCCCCCCCCCCCCCCCCCCAAGCTACACTCGGGAATACCCTGCGGCGTTGCTCCAGGATCTGTTCTTCTCTTACCTTGTCATGCGCTCCCCGCGATGTCCCTCCTGCAGTGTCCCCTGTAATGTCCTCCGGCCGATGCCGGCGTCCGTCTTCCGGGTTCCGTTCCCTGCGACGTCGGGACGTACGGGGGACGGAACTGGCGGGAAATTTGAAAATGACAAAAAGTGATATTCACTAAATACACTAAAATCACATCGTATAACATTCCTGTATCAAACCATTTCACATACATGTTGTCCCGAGTGCTTTGTCCGGCGCCCTGCCTGCATTTTTACCACCCTTTCTGCCTGGAAACTGAGAAACGTCCATGGCGTCCAAAAAGCGTCCCTTTAGGTCAGACGCGGTTTTAGACCGGCTAGAGAACAGCGATAGTAAATCAGAACCACTTGCAGAATTGAGTGATAATGATTGGTGGGGGAAATTCCTCATCAGACACTGAAAACGATTCTGCGACTGAGCTCAGCGATGTGCCAACTTGGCGCTATATTTCACATTTCAGTGTTTTTGGTGATTATATTATTGAATTACATTTATTATTATTATATTATTATTTTTTGTGATTATTTATTATATTATAATTTATGATTTCGTGTTTCACATTTTATCCTCCCCGGGATGTTTACTAGACTCTTGTGGGACAGATTTCAGTGAATTATTCCTAAAAAGTACAGGCCTGGAATAAAAAAAAATACATATTTCCATGCAAAAAAAAATGTACCGCTTTGAGCACAGAAATCCTGACATAATCAGACCGCCAGGGAGGTTAAAGGATTCTTCTGTTTTTATGTGAATTTGTGTATTTTTCTTCTGTTTGGTGGGAATGTACAGTATAAGGGGTACCAACACACTTGTCTTCATTCCCCTGGGAGTGGCGGATGTATAATAACTTCTTATAATAAAGGGGGCTTCCGGATTCGACCATAAATCCCCCTTCTATTACCCCCCCCCCCCACTTATTTATACACCTCCCATCTGGGGGACACAAAGGTGGGGAAGAGGCCCTTGTCCCTCAAAATTGGGATAAGGAGGGTGGAGGGGGTGGGGTGTCTGCTTGCCCCATGGCCTGGTATGGTACAGGAGGGGGGCAGGGGGCACATTCTCACCGCCCTTCTTTTCCTGACTACCCAGGCTGCATGTCTTGATATGATCTGGTTGTCATTGGATACACAGAATATAAGCGATGGGCGGACTTGGCGCTCTATTTCACATTTCAGTGTTTTTGGTTTGATTATATTATTGAATTACATTTATTATTATTATATTATTATTTTTTATGATTATTTATTAAATTATAATTTATGATTTCGTGTTTCAAGTTTTATCCTCCCCGGGATGGTTACTAGACTCTTGTCCGGACAGATTTCAGGGAGTTATTCCTAAGAATTACAGGCCGACAATAAAAAACTACATATTTCCATGCAAAAAAATGTACCGCTTTGAGCACAGAAATACTGACATCATCAGACCGCTAGGGAGGTTAAAGGATTTTTCTGTTATTATGTGAATTTGTGTATTTTTCTTCTGTTTGGTGGGAATGTACAGTATAAGGGGTACCAACACACTTGTCTTCATTCCCCTGGGAGTGGCAGATGTCTAATAACTTCTTATAATTAAGGAGGCTTCCGGATTCGACCATAAATCCCCCCTTCTATTACCCCCCCCCTCACCTCCCATCTGGGGGACACAAAGGTGGGGAAGAGGCCCTTGTCCCTCAAGATTGGGATAAGGAGGGTGGAGGGGGTGGGGTGTCTGCTTCCCCCATGGCCTGGTATGGTACAGGAGGGGGGCAGGGGGCACATTCTCACCGCCCTTCTTTTCCTGACTACCCAGGCTGCATGTCTTGATACGGATCTGGTTGTCATTGGATACACAGAATATAAGCGATGTGCGAACTTGGCGCTCTATTTCACATTTCAGTGTTTTTGGTTTGATTATATTATTGGATTACATTTATTATTATTATATTATTATTTTTTATGATTATTTATTAAATTATAATTTATGATTTTGTGTTTCACATTTTATCCTCCCCGGGATGTTTACTAGACTCTTAAATGTAAAAGATATAGTGAGCGCTTCTTGTATAACGGTAAAGATAAGCAGCTAAAAGCACTGAAAGGAGATCACAGCAGCCTCAAGTAAAAGTAGATAAATAAAGTGCAGCACTAAAAATAAGCAGAAAATTCGATCTAGAAAATTCAATCTAAAAAGTTCATTCTGAAATTGGTTATCAAAAGTTAATTTAATCAATGATATAGTAGATTGGACACAGCTTATGAGAAATCCGGAACAAATGGCAGAAATGCGCACTCACCGACCGCGCATAGGAAATGCGCATGTGTATATTAAATTCCACAGAGTATCGATCTCCCTCAGGAAGGGGTGTTCTCAAGCGTTGGTCAGCTGGGCTCACAGAACCTCCTAAGGATCGGGATGGATCGGCCGGATAAAGACTCCAGGTGAAGGCTTCCCTCCTCTGGATGAAGTTGGAAGCGGTGTCTGCTGACCCCAGCGAGGCAGCTAGAAAGAGAGTGACTCTATACGGAGAGGTCAGGAGTTGGCCGGCGGACCCTCACCATTCCTTCCATTGGGAACCCCTGAGACAAGGCGCGCACTCACTCTCTTTCTAGCTGCCTCGCTGGGGTCAGCAGACACCGCTTCCAACTTCATCCAGAGGAGGGAAGCCTTCACCTGGAGTCTTTATCCGGCCGATCCATCCCGATCCTTAGGAGGTTCTGTGAGCCCAGCTGACCAACGCTTGAGAACACCCCTTCCTGAGGGAGATCGATACTCTGTGGAATTTAATATACACATGCGCATTTCCTATGCGCGGTCGGTGAGTGCGCATTTCTGCCATTTGTTCCGGATTTCTCATAAGCTGTGTCCAATCTACTATATCGTTGATTAAATGAACTTTTTACTAGACTCTTGTTTGGACAGATTTCAGGGAGTTATTCCTAAAAATTACAGGCCTGCAATAAAAAAAATACAATTTCCATGCAAAAAAATGTACCGCTTTGAGCACAGAAATCGTGACATCATCAGACCGCTAGGGAGGTTAAGACGGCCCTATTGTTGACTAATGTCCAGTAATGTGAGGCTCGTATGATACAAATCAGAACACAAACGTATTTGCTGACCGTTTTCTGTCTTCTAGGCTGCGTAATGTAAGCTGGAGGTCCATGCTATGGATTAAGCTGAACTGATTGCTTGTCTCTTGCAGCTGCTGGCTGTCTCTGGAAGGAGGACTGCTCTACGCCTTCGTCGGACCGGCTGCCGCTGTTGTTTTGGTATTTTGTTTGATGAATCATAATTATACTTTTTTTTTTTTTTTAATTCCTTGAACATTTTGTCTTTCATTCTGATTCATTGAGAATTGTCTTTTTTGGAATACGGATTTGTCACGGTGGTGGCTCTCCTCGGAATCCGGCGAGGCTCAGCCTCCTAAACAACTAGGGGATTAATGATCTCACAGAACGCTAATCCTGCATTCTAAATCGCCGCCAATAATGATTTAGGGATTATGAATTCCGCTACCCGGCACCATAATCCGTATTTCTTAGAATAACAGTTTAACTTTCTGCAAGTTTAGTATCGGCACGGCGGAGGGCAGACGCCGCTCTTAGCTGTTCCTCTCAGTCCACCTCCTGGGGGTTACAATGAATTACTGCTACTTATATAACGATGTGGAATAGTGATGTCACCCACTGACAGCCACACACAGGTTTATTCTTTCTTTTTCCCGTTAGCATTGGAAAAAAAAATCACATCTGGTGTCTGATTGGTGGTTATGGGCACCATGGCCTTTGTCCTCCTCTATTGTACATACAAGTACTAATAGCAAAGCATGGCCACTGTGACTGATGGGCGGCATTGTTTCCATGACACCAGGAGTGACAATCATGTGAAAAAGTAAGCACACCCCATGAAAAGGGTTAATTTTGTCAACATATTTGAACTGGCGAGCCTTTGGTCTCCATTTGTCTACCGATCAGGGGCGGACTGACAACTCATGCGGCCTCCGGGCAATAGGGGATCATGGGGCCCGTGTCCTCGCCCACACTCAAACCATACCCAAAAAAGCCTATGAAAGGTACCAGGGGCATCTCATGGGGCCCCCTACTGACCCGGGGCCCTCGGGCAATGCCCGAGTTCCCAAATGGTCAGTCCGCCCCTGCTACCGATATACGTAGAGAATTTACACAAGTAAAACATAAAGAACACATAGTTAGTCTGGCTGAAAAAAGACAAAAGTCCATCCAGTTCAACCATTAACCCCTTGGCGCCGGCGCCTCCTGGCCCTTTAAGGGTTTCAGAAGCCGGAAGGCGGGGCGGGGTTTAGGGTCATGTGACCGCCATGACATGCCGTCACGGCGATCACATGATCGGGAAAGGTCCCGATCGAAAGAGGAGACCGGGACGTTTCCGTGAGTATCGGACATGTGTGCTCGGAGCGTGCAGGGAGTGTGCAGGGCGCGTGCAGGGAGTGTGCAGGGCGCGTTCAGGGAGAGTGCAGGGCGCGTGCAGGGCGCGTGCAGGGAGTGTGCAGGGAGTGCACAGGGCACGCGCTCTCCGCACATATGTCTTTTTTTAATAGAACTGAAATGTGCGGCCGCTCGGCGTCTATACCCAGACACCAGGAGGCCGCACATTTGCGTTCGGCCGGCACAAAGAAGTTAAATTAAAAAAAAAAAAGTTATAATCCTCCACCCACAGTGGATCCAGAGGAAGGCAAAAACCCAGCAAAGCACGATCCAATCTGCTCCTGCAGGCGAAAAAATTCCTTCCTGACCCCCGAGAGGCAATCGGATATTCCCTGGATCAACTTTCCCTATAAATGTTATATCCAGTTATATTCTGTGTATCCAAGAAAGAATCCAGGACTTTCCTACAGCAATCCACTGAGCTGGCCACAACCAACCCTGGAGGGAGACTATTCCACATTCTCACAGCTCTTACTGTGAAGAAACCTTTCCGTGTTTGGAGATGACATTTCTTTTCCTTCACGTGCCTTGTAAATCCATTTTTCAATGAAAATATCAATAGATGTAATGATGTGCAGTGGAAAAAGTAAGTACACCCTTGGCCTCAAAAGTCGGTATTGTCTCCTTTAGCAGAAATGACTTCTTGTAGGCATTTCCCATAACCGCTAACCAGCCCGAGGGGTAGTTGCAGAGTGGTGCAGGGACAGTAATCACACAGAGGCCCAGAGTGCAGTAACCAATGTATTGAGGGACAACAGCCCGGCGGGGAGCTCACCCGACCATGAACGTACGGTCAATGCAGTGGAGAGTCAGCAGTCAGCTGAAGGCAGCGCTTGCCAAGAGAGGTGGAGTGTGGCCTGGTTGGTCCTACCCAATAGAGAGCTTGCGGAAAGGCAAATGTAGGCCTTGAGCTTTCCCTACTATTTTGGAACCTCTCCCTACTGCTAGAGCTGTCCATGATAGGTGGGTATGCTCTCCCTACCGCTAGACCTGTCCATGATAGGTGGGTATGCTCTCCTTACTGCTAGAGCTGTCCATGACAGATGGGTACCCTACTGCTAGAGCTGTCCATGACAGATGGGTATGCTCTCCCTACTGCTAGACCTGTCCATGACAGGTGGGTATGCTCTCCTTACTGCTAGAGCTGTCCATGACAGGTGGGTATGCTCTCCTTACTGCTAGAGCTGTCCATGACAGATGGGTATGCTCTCCCTACTGCTAGACCTGTCCATGACAGATGGGTATGCTCTCCTTACTGCTAGAGCTGTCCATGACAGATGGGTATGCTCTCCTTACTGCTAGAGCTGTCCATGACAGATGGGTATGCTCTCCCTACTGCTAGACTGTCCATGACAGATGGGTATGCTCTCCCTACTGCTAGACCTGTCCATGACAGATGGGTATGCTCTCCCTACTGCTAGACCTGTCCATGACAGATGGGTATTCTCTCCCTACTGCTAGAGCTGTCCATGACAGGTGGGTATGCTCTCCTTACTGCTAGACCTGTCCATGACAGATGGGTATGCTCTCCTTACTGCTAGACCTGTCCATGACAGGTGGGTATGCTCTCCTTACTGCTAGAACTGTCCATGACAGGTGGGTATGCTCTCCCTACCGCTAGACCTGTCCATGACAGATGGGTATGCTCTCCCTGCCGCTAGACCTGTCCATGACAAGGTGGGTATGCTCTCCCTACCGCTAGAGCTGTCCATGACAGGTGGGTATGCTCTCCCTTACTGCTAGACCTGTCCATGACAGATGGGTATGCTCTCCTTACTGCTAGACCTGTCCATGACAAGTGGGTATGCTCTCCTTACTGCTAGAGCTGTCCATGACAGGTGGGTATGCTCTCCTTACTGCTAGACCTGTCCATGACAGATGCTCTCCTTACTGCTAGACTCCTCTCCGCTAGACCTGTCCATGACAGGTGGGTATGCTCTCCCTACCGCTAGACCTGTCCATGACAGATGGGTATGCTCTCCCTACCGCTAGACCTGTCCATGACAGAGTGGGTATGCTCTCCCTACTGCTAGACCTGTCCATGACAAGTGGGTATGCTCTCCCTACCGCTAGACCTGTCCATGACAGGTGGGTATGCTCTCCCTACTGCTAGACCTGTCCATGACAGGTGGGTATGCTCTCCCTACCGCTAGAGCTGTCCATGACAGGTGGGTATGCTCTCCCTATACTAACCACTTCACATATGGGCAGCACAGTGGCTAAATGGTTAGCACTTCCGCCTGGCAGTACTCGGGTTGTTGGTTCAAATCCCAACCATGGCACCACCTGCCTGGAGTTTGCATGTTCTCACTGTGCCTGCGTGGGTTTCCTCCAGGTACTTTGGTTTCCTCCCACACTCCAAAGACATGTTGGTAGGTTAATTGGCTCCTGTCTAAATTGTCCCTAGTATGTGTATGTATGAATGTGAGTTAGGGACCTTAGATTGTACACTCCTCGGGGGCGGGGACTGATGGGAATGTACAATATATATGTAAAGCGCTGTGTAAATTGACGGCGCTATATAAGTACCTGAAATAAATAAATAAAAAATAAATATGCGCACCAAAACCTGGGGCAAGGATTTAAAAAGACACTGCGTGACCCAAGATGGCTGCCAGGGTCACCTGGATGCAGCGTAGCCAATTGGAACACCGCTTCTGGGAACATGGAAGCCATAGAGCAACTGAGTTTTCCTCCAGCTGCAGTAGCGCTCCGTACAAGCGCCACCTACAGTGGAGAAAATAGACTGCAACTGCCTACAAGCCTCAGATTTGTGACCACTCCTGCCTGGTTTGTGGGTTTCCTTGCATGAACTGCCCATTTCAAATCACCCCACAATGTTCCAATGGGCTTCAAATCTAGGCTTTGACTAGGCCGGCCTCTCTTTAGTCTGTTCTGAGCCATTCTTGGGTGGGTTTGCTAGGATGCTGTGGATCACTATCAAATTAAAAGCTCCATTTCAGCTTAACATTCGTACAGATAGCTGCACATTTTAATGGCGCACACATTGTTTCCATGACTACGAGCTACTTAGGTCCTAAAGCAGCAAAGCAACACCAAACCATTACTGTTCCACCACCATGCTTCACAATTGGTATTAGGTTCTGCAAAAATGCAGTCTTTGGTTGGTTTGGTTGATTTGATGACTTCGAGCTACTTAGGTCCTAAAGCAGCAAAAGCAACACCAAACCATTACTATTCCACCACCATACTTCACAATTGGTATTAGGTTCTGCAAAAATGCAGTCTTTGGTTGGGGTTGGTTTGGTTTGGTTGATTCGATGACTTTGACCTACTTAGGTCCTAAAGCAACACCAAACCATTACTATTCCACCAACATACTTCACAATTGGTATTAGGTTCTCCAAAAATGAAGTCTTTGATTGGGGCCAAACATGTTTACTGTTTCTGTGGCAAAGCAAGTCTTGACTCATTAGTCCACAGCACATTGTTCCATAAGATCTGGTCTTTGCTTGTATGTTCAATGGCTTAATTGTTCCTTTTTGGACAGAAAAGGCTTCTCTCTGGCACATCACCTATCCAGGGAGCCTCCTGGCCTGTCTAGGGGGTCTCTGATCCTGGGAGGCAGGGCGGAATTTAGGATCATGTGACCACCGTGATTGACTGTCGCATGATGGGAAGCCTCCAATCGCATGTAGTGATCAGGAGCTTTCGATTAGGCGCCAGTAACTATCCCGGGAGTGCACACTCTCAGCACAGGTTTGCTTACATTTTGGTACGCATGTATGTGGCCTCCCGGCATCAAGGCCCATCTGCCAGGAGGCTAAATTGGTGCAATCTCTTTATGATTGTAGATACGGGAACTTTGACATCATCTCTCCTCAGCGTTACCCATAGATCCAGCAGTGACATGTTGGGACTTCTTTTAGCATCAGTCAGCTCTTGGGTTGAATTTACTAGGCAGTCCAATCCTGGACAAGTTAGCAGCTGTTTGAAATGTTCACCAGACTCGTAGGCTTCCACCACTTTCTTGGAGAACTCCATTGACCTTGACAACGTACATGTCAACAGCAAAGAGAACATCAGACCCCAGATAGCCGATATTTACATAGGATGGGTTCCACCTGCATACTCCCTAAGGAGGTTCTAGTCATTGGTATCTAATCTGGAACAGGGGCGGACTGACCATTTGGAAACTCGGGCACTGCCCGAGGGCCCGGGGTTAGTAGGGGGCCCCATGAGATGCCCCTGGTACCTTTTTCATAGGCTTTTTTGAGTTTGGGCAAGGACATAGGGACCCCATGATCCCCTGGGGTCAGTAGGGGGCCCAATGAGATGCCCCTGGTACCTTTTTCATAGGCTTTTTTGAGTTTGGGCAAGGACATAGGGACCCCATGATCCCCTGGGGTCAGTAGGGGGCCCAATGAGATGCCCCTGGTACCTTTTTCGAAGGCTTTTTTGAGTTTGGGCAAGGACACAGGGGCCCTATGATCCCCTATTGCCCGGGGGCCCCATGAGTTGTCACTCCTCCCCTGATCTGGAACACTCAGTTCTAGGATCTGGAGAGGTGGTCAATGTAGGGGGTGTACATACTTTTTCTATCTGCATTTTTGTTCACTTAGTTTGGGAGAATGAACACCATGCCAGTTTTATGTGTCGTTTGGTTAAGTATATCCTCGTCTGTAGGCACCATAGAAATGAAGATCTAATGTTTGCCGGTTCAAATATGTTAAAAAAAGTCAACAATCTCCCATGGGGTGTACTTTTTTTTTTCACTTCAAGAGTAATATAGAATCATGGTGACAGCAAGAGTAATAGGGGGATAGTAGTGACATCACAAGTAATATAGAAGGAATAATGGTGATACATTGGGTAACATACTAAAAAAAATTGGTTACATTGGGAGTAAACATCAGAAGTAACCTAGGTGACGTGGGGGAATAATTAGTACAATAGCAGGAAGAGATCAGGATTACATTAGGAGTAACATAGGAGGATTAGTGGTTCTCCTATGTTACTCCTGGTGTAACGTGTGATCTCATAGTGGTGGCATTTGGAGTAGCCCAAGAGGAATAGTAGAGACTTTCGGGAGTAACATAGAATAGTGTTGACCAGGGGCAGACTGACCATTTGAGCACTCGGGCACTGCCCAAGGGCCCGGGGTTAGAAGGGGGCCCCATAAAATGCCCCTGGTACCTTTTTATAGGCTTTTTTGGGTGTGTTTTGAGTGTGGATAAGGACACAGGGGCCCCATGATCCCCAATTGCCCGGGGGCCCCATGAGTTGTCAGTCCGCCCCTGGTGTTGACATTAGGAGTAATACAGGATATTAATTAGGACTTTCGAGAGTAACATAGATGGAATAGAGGTGACATTAAGAGTAATATTGAAGGAATAATATGGACACCAGGAGTAACATAGGAGGGATAGTGGTGACATCACAAGTAACATGGGAGGAATAATGAAGTCATCAGGAGTAACATAGAGGGATAGTGGTGACATCACAAGTAACATGGGAGGAATAATGAAGACACCAGGAGTAACATAGAGGGATAGTGTTGACATTAGGAGTAATACAAGAGAACAATTAGGACTCTCATGGGTAACGTAGGACGATTAGAGGTAACATAAGAGGATTAGTGGTTCTCCTATGTTACTCCTGATGTAACTCGTGATCTCATAGTGGTGGCATTTGGTGTAGCCCAAGAGGAATAGTAGAGACTTTCGGGAGGAACATAAACTAGTGTTGATATTAGGAGTAATACAGAGGAATAATTAGGACTTTCGAGAGCAACATAGATGGAATAGAGGTGACATTAAGAGTAATATTGAAGGAATAATATGGACACCAGGAGTAACATAGGAGGGATAGTGGTGACATCACAAGTAACATGGGAGAAATAATGAAGACACCAGGAGTAACATAGAGGGATAGTGGTGACATCACAAGTAACATGGGAGGAATAATGAAGACACCAGGAGTAACATAGAGGGATAGTGTTGACTTTAGGGGTAATAGGAGAATAATTAGGTCTCTCATGTGTAATGTAGGTCGAATAGAGGTAACATTGGGAGTAACATAGGAGGAATAGTGGTGACATCGGGAGTAACATAGGAGGAATTAGTGGTGACATCGGGAGTAACATGGATAGAATAATAGGGAAAATTACAGGTAACATAAGAGAGATAATGATGACATCAGGAATAACATAAGAGGAACGTTGAAGACATCAGGAGTAACATAGGCAATAGTGATGACATCAGGAGTAACATAGGCGATAGTGATGACATCAGGAGTAACATAACATAGGGGATTTGTGATGACATCAGGAGTAACATAGGGATTGTGATGACATCAGGAGTAACATAGGGGATTGTGATGACATTGGGAGTAATATAGGAGATAGTGATGACATCAGGTAACATAGAATAACATAGGCGATAGTGATGACATCAGGAGTAACATAGGAGATAGTGATGACATCAGGAGTAACATATGGAACATAGTGATGACATCAGGAATACCTTAGTACCTTAGGAGATAGTGATGACATCAGGAGTAACATAGGGGATAATGATGACATCAGGAGTAACATAGGAGATAGTGATAGGGGTGATAGTGACATCAGGGGTTACATAGGGGATAGTGATGACATCAGGGGTTACATAGGGGATAGTGATGACATCAGGGGTTACATAGAGGATAGTGATGACATCAGGGGTTTCATAGAGGATAGTGATGACATCAGGGGTTACATAGGGATAGTGATGACATCAGGGGTTTCATAGAGGATAGTGATGACATCAGGAGTAACATAGGAGATAGTGATGACATCAGGGGTGACATAGAGGATAGTGATGACATCAGGGGTTACATAGAGGATAGTGATGACATCAGGGGTGACATAGAGGACAGTGATGATAATTGAAGAGCAGTGTAGAATGCGCAGCAGACATGCTGTATGTCCTGGAAGTCCCGCCTTATGCAGAGAAGTGATATTTGGCGCCATATCAGGATTGGTTTTGGAAGGACAATGATAATATTGGGAGTTCTCTATGATGGTCACCCGAGGAGCCATCTGGAAAGGACGGGGATGACATTGTACCTTCACTGGGAACATTCCTGCACTGTCCTGTGAATTTGGTATATATATATATATTTCTCTCAGTACTGATATTATTTATAAGTAACATCTCTGTCCACACAGGTGAACATGGTCATCGGCATTTTAGTGTTCAATAAACTGGTATCCAAAGACGGGATCACCGACAAGAAGCTCAAGGAACGGGCCGGGTGAGTCAGTTTGTGTCGTCTCAGAGAACTCCATGTGATCAATCACCAGACAAACGTTTGTAGAGCCCAGAATAAAGTGCGTTCAGAATTCTCATTACTACTCAAAAATAAAAAACTTACATCAACAATATCCCAGGAAATGCTGCTGGAATGGAGCACGATATAGAGCCTGATATAGAGCCCGATATAGAGCCCGATATAGATCCTGACATAGATCCCGATATAGAGCCCGATATAGATCCCGATATAGATCCTGATATAGATCCCGATATAGATCCCGATATAGAGCCTGATATAGATCCCGATATAGAGCCCGATATAGAGCCCGATATAGATCCCGATATAGAGCCTGATATAGATCCCGATATAGATCCCGATATAGAGCCTGATATAGATCCCGATATAGAGCCCGATATAGATCCTGACATAGATCCCGATATAGAGCCCGATATAGATCCTGACATAGATCCTGACATAGATCCCGATATAGATCCCGATATAGAGCCTGATATAGATCCCGATATAGAGCCCGATATAGATCCTGACATAGATCCCGATATAGAGCCCGATATAGATCCCGATATAGAGCCCGATATAGATCCTGACATAGATCCCGATATAGAGCCCGATATAGATCCTGACATAGATCCTGACATAGATCCCGATATAGATCCCGATATAGAGCCCGATATAGATCCCGATATAGATCCCGATATAGATCCCGATATAGAGCCTGATATGGATCCCGATATAGATCCCGATATAGAGCCCGATATAGATCCCGATATAGATCCCGATATAGATCCCGATATAGAGCCCGATATAGATCCTGACATAGATCCCGATATAGATCCCGATATAGAGCCCATATAGAGCCCGATATAGAGCCCGATATAGATCCCGATATAGAGCCCGATATAGATCCTGACATAGATCCCGATATAGATCCCGATATAGAGCCCGATATAGATCCCGATATAGATCCCGATATAGAGCCCGATATAGATCCCGATATAGAGCCCGATATAGATCCCGATATAGAGCCCGATATAGATCCTGACATAGATCCCAATATAGATCCCGCTATAGATCCCGATATAGAGCCCGATATAGATCCCGATATAGAGCCCGATATAGAGCCCGATACAGATCCCGATACAGATCCCGATACAGATCCCGATACAGATCCCGATACAGACCCCGATATAGAGCCCGATATAGACCCCGATATAGACCCCGATATAGAGCCTGATATAGATCCCGATATAGATCCCGAGATAGAGCCTGATTATAGACGGGAGGTGTGGAGATACGGAGGGTAGGAAGGAGATGAAACACAGGAAGGTGGTCCCATCATAGAGATAGGAGCCCCCAGGAGCACAGCTAAAGAAGGAATTAGTGAGGGAATCTGTTCTCCAGAACAACACACAGTCCTGTAGTGGTGGGAGCATGTGCAGAGCGAAAAAATTCATTTTCCTTGGTTTCCATCATTCATCGCGGCATCCAGTGTTGTCACCAAACCACCATCTTTAATATTGATTGGACCCTGGGCAAACATTTTCATGGCCCCCCCCCCCCATGCAATTTTGCTCTCCACCTGTTGCAGGAAGAACATTCAAGCATGCCCCTGTTTACCTCCCCAGTGGGCAGTATTTAGCAGAGGTGATGGTGGCTGGAACCTGGGGGGGCATAATATACCTATGAATGCCCCCCGATATTTACATATGAATGCCCCCAATATTTACATATGAATGCCGCTGGCCCGCCTCTATTTCCATGTGAATAAAGACATGGTCTACATGTGGGTCCTGGCAATAGGGCAGAGCTGGGCAGCACGAGTGACAACACCACCCTGAGATATTGGGGCACAGTGCCGGAAGAAGACTTCAAGGGACAAGGAAATGTAAACTGGGATAGTTGGAAAGTGTGAGCAGCTGCTTTGGGCCCCACAGCAATGACTGGGCCCAGGGCAGCTGCCCCTCCTTAAAGACGGCCCCGATTGTCATGAAGTTGACTCACCAAAATTTGAACAAACCCTACGCTTGCCGACGCGTTCGACTCGAACACGAAGGACATCGTTACACATCAGGGTCACTTTGTATAAACACCAAAGGCGTAGGAGATATGCCGTGACATCGTGGCTCTAGATGTTCAAACTGCAGGTATTGCTGATGAGAACGGAGCGAGTAAATAGATAATGAGTAGTAACATACAACCGAGAACAGGCGTGTCGCTCCCATGTGGGGGCCATTTATCGTTCCTGAAAGGTGACCGACTCCAAACAGGTGCTACTGGCAGCACGACTTCATGAACTCTGGAAAGGGTCCAGATAACCCCTTAGCATAGAGACCCGAGAATGCAAGAAGAATGCAGTTCATTTCCTCCAAATATTTATTTTTCACGTGTTTCTGGTTTTTGATCACATTGGGTGTCGCTGACCTATTATTTTCTTTGGACCGCCTGTTGTTTTCCCACCTTCCGCGGTGACCTGTCCGAAAAAGCGTTGGAACACAGTTTGGGAATTATTAGACGCAATCCAATTACATTCTCTGGCTGAGGAGAACTTCAGAAATGTTACTCATTGTATCCTACAACTTACAACTCCAAAAGGGAGAAAACACAATAATAGTCCTCCACTAGTCCCTCCATAGGTCGCAGCGGACGGGGCATGGTAAAAACTTGCTGTTGGGATAGGAAAACCCAACTGTGACAAAATTGTATCACAATGAACGATTGACCTCTACAGATCAACTTCACATTTCATGTCAGATTTTTGTGTTTTAAAGACGGTGAATAAATCCTGTATAACAATAAGAAACAATTATATCGTCCTAAAAGTGTCACGTTAGAGAACAAATGTCCACAGGCCTGGAATATCCGATCAGTCATCGGAGAACTGGAGAGAAGGGCAACCAAAGTGATAGGAGGCACATGGAAAGGCGGTCCTCGAGTTACAAACATCCGACTTACATTCGACTTATACTTAACCCCTCGCCTACCGGGCATTATACCCCCTTCCTGCCTACCGGGCATTATACCCCCTTCCTGCCTACCGGGCATTATACCCCCTTCCTGCCTACCGGACACTTCTACCGGACCCCCCCCTTCCTGCCTACAGGGCACTTCTACCCCCTTCCTGCCTACCGGACACTTCTACCCCCTTCCTGCCTACAGGGCACTTCTACCCCCTTCCTGCCTACAGGGCACTTCTACCCCCTTCCTGCCTACTGGGCACTTCTACCCCCTTCCTGCCTACAGGGCACTTCTACCCCCTTCCTGCCTACAGGGCACTTCTACCCCCTTCCTGCCTACAGGGCACTTCTACCCCCTTCCTGCCTACAGGGCACTTCTACCTCCTTCCTGCCTACCGGACACTTCTACCCCCTTCCTGCCTACCGGGCATTATACCCCCTTCCTGCCTACCGGACACTTCTACCCCCT
The DNA here is from genome assembly GCA_951230385.1 of Staurois parvus. NCBI lineage: Eukaryota > Metazoa > Chordata > Amphibia > Anura > Ranidae > Staurois > Staurois parvus. Next base: position 212,768 of record CATNWA010018828.1, on the reverse strand, counting down.
TCCTGCCTACCGGGCACTATCTACCCCCTTCCTGCCTACCGGGCATTATATCCCCTTCCTGCCTACCGGGACACTTCTACCCCCTTCCTGCCTACCGGGCATTATACCCCCTTCCTGCCTACCAGGCACTTCTACCCCCTTCCTGCCTACAGGACACTTCTACCCCCTTCCTGCCTACCGAGCACTTCTACCCCCTTCCTGCCTACCGAGCACTTCTACCCCCTTCCTGCCTACCGAGCACTTCTACCCCCTTCCTGCCTACCGGGCATTATACCCCCTTCCTGACCAGGCCATTTTTCAGCTTTCAGCACTGTTGCACTTTGATTGACAATTGCGCGGTCATGCAACATTGTACCCAGATGACATTTTTATCATTTTTTTTCTCACAAATAGAGCTTTCTTTTGGTGGTTTTACTCCCCGCTGGGCACTTTACTTTTTGCGCTATAAACAAAAAAATTGCAAAAGATTTGAAAAAAAAAAAGTTTCTTTGTTTCTATTATAAAATTTTTCAAACAGGTAATTTTTCTCCTTCACTGATGTGTGTTGATGAGGCAGCACTGATGGGCAATGACAGCACTGATAGGCAGCACTGATAGGCAGCACTAATGAGGTGTCATGGATAGGTGGCACTGATAGGTGGCACTGATGATGGGTACTGATAGACAGCACTGATAGGTGGCACTGACTGGCATCACTGCGGGGCACTGACTGGCAGCACTGCTAGGCATTGACTTGCGCAACTGCTGGGCACTGACTGGCACAGCTGCTGGGCACTGACTGGTGACACTGACTGGCAGCACTTCTGGGCTGCATTGATGGGCAATGGTGGGTGGCACTGCTGGGCACAGGTAGGTGGCACTTCTGGGCACGGTGGGTGGCACTGGTGGGCACTACTGGGCACAGGTGGGGGCACTGGTGGGCACAGGTGGGTGCACTGCTGGGCACAGGTGGGCGGAACTGGTGGGTGGCGCTGCTGGGCACCGATCATCAGGGCACTGTTCATCAGTGCCAATCCCTGCTCTGACAACTGCCGTTTCTCGGCAGTACTTTCCTCACGATCTGACAGGGTGAGAAAAGTGCAGCCGTGAACCTGCAATTGCATTTCCCTCTGATCAGCGTGTCATTGGACACGGCTGATCACGTGGTAAAAGGTCACTGTGATTGGCCTTTTACCATATCGCCAGAGATCGCCAGGGGTGCTCCCCCTGGGGTGTGCAGGAGAGCGCGTTCTGGGAGGACGTCATATGACGTCCTTCCAGAACTGGCCGGCCGCAGTGTAGCTGTCATTTGGCTATCTGCGGTTGGCAAGTAGTTAAGAATGGAGGCAGCACGACGTCATGCTGCTCCCAGAAACTGCCAGGCGGCCATCTTGCTGCTCCCCTCACGCTGCCATCTATAGTCCGGCGGACCTGTCAGCCATCCCATATCACTGCATGGCAGTCAATCCTTCCCTACACTATACAACACTTACAAATATTTTTCTTCCGCTGGCGTTACACTTATAAACAATGTACCTGTTCCAACTTTTTACAAATTCAACTTGAGAGCAAACCTACACAGGCTCTCTTGTTTGTAACCCGGGGACTCCCTGTATACCAGTATGGGACTCTGTAGGTACCAAATGTACAAAACGGTTCAATAAAATACATTTTTATTTACAAAATTGCTTAAAATCACATAAAAGCAAATTCTTACTATTCAACGTATCTACAACATCAAAGGATTTATGTTTCTGATTTTACCTTCATATCCTATTGTTCACCACAGATACCTTCATACAAATGGCAACATTTATATCAATTTGTACAGTGCTGGTTCTTGCAGTTTTGAGATCTGCTTCATCGGGAGATACATCTAAAATGTGTACATACAAAACACAGGAATGTCATGTTTTTGCAGCCTGGTTGGCCATGTACATACAGAACATGCATGTCTGGTCTCCTTTGAGAGATCCTTCTTGGATATTGCAGCCTGGTTGGCCATGTACATAGAGAATACACATGGCCGGTCTCCTTTGGGAGATCTTCCTTGGATTTTGCAGCCTGGTTGGCCATGTACATACAGAACACGCATGGCCGATCTCCTTTGAGAGATCCTTCTTGGATATTGCAGCCTGGTTGGCCATGTACATACAGAGCATGCATGGCCTGTTTTCTTTGGTTGATCTTCCTTGGATTTTGCAGCCCGGATGGCCATGTACATAGAGAACATGCATGGTCGGCGGTCTCCTTTGGGAGATCCTCCTTGGATATTGCAGCCTGGTTGGCCATGTACATACAGAACACACATGGCCGGTCTCCTTTGGGAGATATACCTTGGATTTTGCAGCCCGGTTGGCCATGTACATACAGAACATGCATGGCCGGTCTCCTTTGGAGATCCTCCTTGGATATTGCAGCCTGGTTGGCCATGGACATACAGAACATGCATGGCCGGTCTCCTTTGGGAGATATTCCTTGGATTTTGCGGCCCGGTTGACCATGTACATACAGAACACGCATGGCTGGTCTCCTTTGGCAGATCCTCCTTGGATTTTGCAGCCCGGTTGGCCATGTACATACAGAACACGCATGGCCGCTCTCCGTTGGGAGATATTCCTTGGATTTTGCAGCCTGGTTGGCCATGTACATACAGAACACGCATGGCCGGTCGTCCTTTGGGAGATCCACGCATGGCCTTGGAGATTTTGCGCAGCCTGGTTGGCCATGTACATACAGAACACGCATGGCCAGTCTCCTTTGGGAGATATTTCTTGGATTTTGCAGCCCGGTTAGCCATGTACATACAGAACACGCATGGCCGGTCTACGTTGGGAGATATTCCTTGGATTTCACAGCCCGGTTGGCCATGGACATACAGAACACGCATGGCCGGTCTCCTTTGGGAGATATTCCTTGGATTTTGCAGCCCGGTTGGCCATGGACATACAGAACACGCATGGTCGGTCTCCTTTGGGAGATATTCCTTGGATTTTGCAGCCCGGTTGGCCATGGACATACAGAACACGCATGGTCGGTCTCCTTTGGGAGATATTCCTTGGATTTTGCAGCCCGGTTGGCCAAGGACATACAGTTTCTATGGCTTTATGTAAACGTTCTGGTCCATCTAAAAATGAACAAAATCTCATAATATGTAACATTTGTGTCCCTTCTATGGAAGAACATTGAGTCTGGAAGACTGGAGAATTAGGTCCTGCAAGAATCAACACTATGAATGGATATAAATGTCGGCGTTTGTAGGACGGTATCTGTGGTAACCTTCATAAACCTGAACAAGCTGAACAATGGGGTGTTTTCAGGTTGTTTTAGGAGGATCTAATATAAAAGTTTTGATCTGGTGGAAATGTTGAAAAGTAAAAGTTTTCTTTTATAAGTTCTTCTGTGATTTTAGGTTTTTTGAAGGAAAAAAAACTGTTATTTTTTGTATGTTTGGTGTCTATTTCTAAATTGAAATTTTTTTCTATTGATGGAACTCGATGGACGTCTGCCTTTTTCTTTTTTTTTTTTAACCTAAGTACGTAAGGCTTTGAATTAAATGAGGGCCATCGGTACACTAAGTCCATGACAGTTTGGAGCCAGTAAACATGTATTTGTTGACTAACAGACCTGGAAACATCAGAGCTTTGCTGTCAGGGATATAAATATCAGCAGGAGAGAGGCCAGGGTGACGCGGGAAGATTGCTTTTCTGACTATTCTTCCATAAACAGAGGGGCCCTGTCAGCATCACCACTTGTTCACAACATACGCCATTGATTTTCCAATTAGGATTAGTAAATTCTTTCCCTATAAGCTATTTATATATGAACACAACGGTGTACTTAGAGCTGTTTTTAAGGATTCTTTGAAAACATTGCGTCTTCTGAAGTCTGGAAATAAGACGAGATGCAACAACTCTTTCAAAGAGCCATGAGAATGATGACGTGGTAGTCAATTAAGTAGAAGAACTTGCCACACTCTAGTATATTGGAAGATCACATTGGATGCATCCGAGGATGGAGCCCTAATGAGGATAATGTATGGAAGAGCAGCTTGTAGTCTGACTGCTGCTCCCCCACTGAAGCCTCTTCTATCATCTAGACCAGCTATTCCCAACCAGGGTTCTGTGGGACCTTAGGGTTCCTCCAGAGGGTTGCTAGAGGCTCCTTGATCCCTTGTCAGGTATTTGCTGCTATCTGGGGATCCACTACCGAGATTTACCCCAACTTCCTGTCCCTGGACAACACTACAAATACCCCAGCAACAGGGGACCCCCACCAAAAACAATGCATCTCCCAGCAGCCATCAACAATAGACCCCTCCCTAAGTAGTAGATCCCCCCAGAAACAATACATGCCTCCAGCAACAATAACCCCCCTGAAACAGAATACCCCCCCAAACAAAACACTACAACCACCCCAGCAACAAGGGAGCCCCACCAAAAACAATGCATCTCCCAGCAGCCATCAACAATAGACCCTTCCCTAAATAGTAGACCCCCCCAGCAACAATTGACCTATCACCAGCAACAATACATGCCTCCAGCAACAATACAGAATACCCCCCCCCCAACAAAACACTACAGCCACTCCAGCAACAAGGGAGCCCCACCAAAAACAATGCATCTCCCAGCAGCCATCAACAATAGACCCTTCCCTAAATAGTAGACCCCCCCAGCAACAAATTGACCTATCACCAGCAACAATACATGCCTCCAGCAACAATACAGAATACCCCCCCCAAACAAAACACTACAGCCACTCCAGCAACAAGGGAGCCCCACCAAAAACAATGCATCTCCCAGCAGCCATCAACAATAGACCCCTCCCTAAATAGTGGAACCCCCCCCCCCCCAGAAACAATACATGCCTCCAGCAACAATAACCCCCCTGAAACAGAATATCCCTCCAAACAAAACACTACAACCACCCCAGCAACAAAGGGACCCCCATCAAAAACAATGCAACTCCCAGCAGCCATCAGCAATAGACCCCTCCCTAAATAGTAGACCCCCCCAGCAACAATTGACCTATCACCAGCAAAAATAGATGCACCCAGCAACAATAACCCCCCTGAAACAGAATACCCCCCCAAACAAAACACTACAACCACCCCAGCAACAAGGGAGCCCCACCAAAAACAATGCATCTCCCAGCAGCCATCAACAAAAGACCCCTCCCTAAATAGTAGATCCACCCCAGAAACAATACATGCCTCCAGCAACAATAACCCCCCTGAAACAGAATACCCCCCCAAACAAAACACTACAACCACCCCAGCAACAAGGGAGCCCCACCAAAAACAATGCATCTCCCAGCAGCCATCAACAATAGACCCCTCCCTAAATAGTAGATCCCTCAGCAACAATTGACTCCATCAGTAACTATAGCTCCCCCAGCAACAATTGACCCCCATCAGCAACTATAGATCCCCAGCAACAATAGATGCCTCCAGCAACAATAACCCCCCTGAAACAGAGTACCCCTCCAAACAAAACACTACAACCACCCAGCAACAAGGGGACCCCCATCAAAAACAATGCATCTCCCAGCAGCCATCAGCAATAGACCCCTCCCTAAATAGTAGATCCCCCCAGCAACAATTGACCTATCACCAGCAACAATAGATGCCTCCAGCAACAATAACCCCCCTGAAAAAAATACCCCCCCAAACAAAACACTACAACCATCCAAGCAACAAGGGGCCCCCACCAAAACAATTAATCTCCTGGCAGCCATCAACAGTAGACTCCTCCCTAAATAGTAGATCCCCCCAGCAACAATTGACCCCCCACCAGCAACAATAGACCCCCCACAAAATATTTCCCCCTCCCAGCAACAGTAGATTCCCCAGCATCAATGGACCGTCCAGGACACCCCTACATCCCTTCCCATCACGTTCCTGCTTCATACATCCGGGGAATGTTCTACATACTTCAGGGGTCAATTTTTGGTCTTTTGTGATCGTATTTGTTTGCAGGTCGATGTGGCGTTGGTGTCACTGACACTGCTTGCCTACACACTGGAAAAACGGCAATTTCAGTCAGCTTATGATTGCCCAAAATCACCACCAAGAGATTAAAGCGGCCAACCACCAATAGCTTCTCTCCACACTTGCTCGGTCGCCTTGATCTCTTCAGTAATGTTTCGAAGGTTACATTGTGTCGTTTGATCTCTTTTATGACTGAAAGCGTAAGATGGTGGAAATCGCCTCGGACCCGCCTCATGTACAAGGCCCGGGTTCTAAGGGAAATTGTACATTTTGCACAGGACACACATTATTTGTCGCTTGCAGATGACCATTGGGCAATATGCAAGATGTTAAAAAATTAATAGAAATCCAAACTGTTTTCCAACCGAATTTGTTCCAAAATGTCATATTTTCCTTTAGATTGCAATTAAGTGCATTTTTGAAATGTTACATTCTAAAAAAAAAATAAATAGTTGTTACATTTTATGAAAAGTAGAATGAAAAGAAGTCGTTTCCATGCCGTGTTTACAAGAGGCCAGCATCCAATAACTGGGGTGTTGGGTTTTCCACCCGGTCTGTTGACGGTTCTTCCATATCGAACCATTGGGTGGAGATTCTTATGAATGTGAATCAGTCTGTCCAGAGTGAAAAAACGAACTTACCCCAAAACCTTCCTGTTATTTTCACCCGAGGCTTACAATGTTCACATGTCCCTTGGAAATCTCTGAAATTATTTGCTTTTCTTGTTTCTCGGGGATAATTATCACCAATTTTTTCATAATTTAGACCTGGTGAGCATTCAAGTCTGGCAGATTGGGACTGGAGTTTCCTCCAGTTGTAGAACAGATAGAGATCTTTTGAAGCTCAGTTATATCCACCAATTGGGTGAGCTGATCTCAAAATTTGATCACATTTTGCAATCCGGGTTGGTGAGCTGAGCACAACATTACGAGGCAGTCAGCCGAACCCTCGAATCGCGTAACATCTTTTATTCTGTTGGTTTGCATCACCTAGACCAGGGGTAGGCAACCTGCGGCTCTCAGGTTGCCTAACCCTGACCTAGACTGAAATCCTAACTGGACAAACCATGGTCATTTTATAAATATTAAATAGAAAATGGCAGTTGACCATGAGCTTGTCGCTGATTTCCTGTTAAGGGGGCACCACAGAGAGCGATCAAAAAAAGCCTTTCCATCCCTACAAGACACCATGTCTTTTTTTTTCCTTAATCCTTTGTGTGTTTGCCAAATCGTAGAGAAAAAAAATAATCTTGTCCTTGTTTAACCCCTTCACTCCTGAGAGCCTCCTTCAAGACTCTGTGAGAAAGTCCAGGTTCGTCGACGACGTACAACAGCACTCTTCACATGAAGCATTAAAGTGCTTTTGTGTTCCTAAAATTCCGTGAGCTCGGAGAAGGGGAAACTCTTGAAACTCACGCACACTTTGTATTCAGCTGCAGTTCACATCCCTGAACTTCTCCATTTTGTTTATTGGGAAAGCTTTTTAATTAAAAGTTAAGCTCCACTAAGGGTTTGAAAAGGAGCATTGTTGGTTGGAAATTCCAAGAAGTGCAGTCATTATTTGGCTGCTTTTGACGCGTTCTGTACGAACAGGCTAATTACTCAGGGGTGAAGGGGTAAACGGAGCATGGGGCGCCAGTTTTTTTTTTTTTTCCGTGTGTGTGTTTTCGAGGCACTGGAAAGACGCAAGAATCACTTTGTTCATTTGTTCATGATATGGTTTAATATAGAAGAGACTGAGCATTAACTGTTGTTTGCAAGTCATCTGTTTACAAGGCCATTCGAAGCCCGAGAGGAACAA
>CATNWA010018828.1:130000-195000 GCA_951230385.1 Staurois parvus | reverse complement strand
TGGTCTGCATGCTTGACAATTCACGGCATGGGTGACTGGGTCACAACTGACGTCTTCCATTTGTAAATGTTATGACACCTGAAAGGAAATGATTAGAATATATGATTTAATATACAGTATTTTTTTATATATTTTGTATTTTGTTGTTTCAATACAATATTTTTCTGAAATGGTTATTTTGCTCTCTCGGCAAAATACAAGGAAAAAAAAATTTTTTTTTTTTTTTATTCGACCACCAATCATTATGGAAAAACTGGTAGCATTGTGGTCTCTGGAATTCTTTTATTTTATATAATCAACTCAGTACAGCCCACAAAATGTATTTGTTCAATTTTTTTTTTTTACTTTACTGAATGTTTAAATGTTTTTTTTTTTTTACACAATTTTAATTTAATAATATGCCGTTTTTTTTAAGTTCCTTTATGTCTGGCTTCTCTGTGCAATTTTTATATTTATTTTTTGTCTCAGTGTAAGAAAAAATAAATAATTTGCGCTAGTAAATGTGGTAAATCAAAGAAATTACATCAAATCATAAGTCCAGAAAAAAAAAATATATTGCCAATACCAAAAAAAAAATTTTTTAAAAACTTTTAAGTAAAAAACTTTTGTGCAAAAAAAGTGCTAAATATGAAAAATTACCAAAAAAACTTGATAAATAAAATGGCAGATCATTTAATATATATTTCAGGGAAAACGTAAACTCTGCAACACACCGATCCTCATCGATCGAAATAACAGGATGGAAAAAACTTGTTAGTTAATTCCGTAAAATCCACTTATCCAATATAAAGGACCACCTTCAAACAATCCATGGGGGAAAAAGCAACTCGAGAGAAACAGAAAATACTTCATGGTGCAATATGTATAAAAACCAAATTCCTTTATTAGGTACTCATTGCACTTACTCAAGAGGTGTCCCAGCCTGAACCACATCAACAGCATAAAGCAATCACATAAACGAGCCTGGCTACTCAGCACATGCGCAGTATTTGCAGCCAAAAACGTAATGACGTCACATCAATCAAGCTCCTCCCCTACGCGTCCTCCGTGAGGACGTCGATGACGAAACGCGTAGGGCGGAGCTTGATTTGTGACGTCATTACGTTTTATGGCTGCCATTTACTGCGCATGTGCTGAGTACCAGGCTACGTATTTTTATGTGATTGCTTATGCTATTGCATGCTGTGTCGCTGGGACACCTCTTTAGTAAGTGCAATGAGTACCTAATAAAGGAATTAAATTTTTATAATATTGCACCATGAAGTCTTTCTGTTTTAATCTCGAGTAATTATAATTGTCCCCCCATAAATACGATTTTGAAATGGTCCTTTATCTATTGGAGAAGAGGATTTATCGATTAACTACAAAGATTTTATCATCCTGTTAATTTCGATCGATGAGGATCGGTGTGTTGCAGAGTTTCCGTTAATGAAGATATATATATATGTAAATCAAACCATTATCTTATCAAGGTTTTTTTTGTTGTGAAAATTTTTACTTTATTTAACACTTTTTTTTGCACAAAATTTTTTGCACTTTAAAAGTTTTTTTAATTTTTTTTGTGGTAATTGGTCATAAATAAAAAATATTTTTTTCTGGAAATATGATTTGATGATTTAATTTTTATACACATTTACTAGCGCAAATTATTTATTTATTGGGGTACACTTTATATATGGTGATTTTTTGCAAAGGTACACTATTAGTAAAGTTTAAATAATTTTGACCATAGGCGATTATTAATAATTTCTTATTCCTCAGTGTAAGAAATACCTCTAAAGCAATGAAATCAAAGGACATAAATATGTTTCTGGAATTTTTTGTTTCTCAAAAAAAAAAAAATCAGATGAAGTAGTTAGCTGCTAATTTTGTTACTTGTATCAGTCATTTTATGTTTAGTGGACAATTGTGTTATCTATCTTATTCATGTGTCTAGTGGGATATATAATAGTTGTTTTACAAAATTGGGTGTCCAACCTGCGGTGGAAATAGCGCCTAGATAGACAGTTGGTGAGCTCAGTGGGAAACAGTTTTTGTAAATCACCTATAGCTTTCTAAAAGTCATTGGTGTCATTGCAATTAGGACCAATCACCGAACAATTTTTAAATAATTACTTTTTTTTGTGTAATTTGGTGTGATATTCATGTAGGAAATTTTATCTACCAACACCCTTTATTTTGTCAGTGGGGAGGATATAGTGCCCCATCATTGGTATAAATCATGGATAATAATAGTGCCCATAATCACTGGTGTCATGATAGGAATAGTTTTTGCCACCATCAAATGGTGTACAGTATAAATATAGAATAGTTATATTGAATCATTTTGATACATGTGGGGTATAAACTATAGAATAATTGTACGATTATAAAAGTGACTAGTGGTGAGATCTGATAGTTTTGCCACCATCATTATTATGTAGTGGGAAGGATATAAAATTATTTATCATTGGTGGACTAGTGGAAATAGTTCCTATCATTGGTGTCAGTGGAAGGAAATAGTGCCTCCCTCATTTGGTGTCCAGTGAAGGTGGGGAGTGACCTGCGCCACCATCACTGGTGTCAGTGGAGAGAAAAGTTTCAGTGGCCCCATCACTGTGTCAGTGGGTCAGTGGGAATAGTAATCCCCATCATTGGTGTCCAGTGGAAGGAAATAGTGCCGACCAATCATTGGTGTCAGTGGTAGGAATAGTGCCCTCATTGGTGTCAGTGGGAGGAATAGTGCCCCATCATTGGTGCAGTGGAAAGGATTAAGTGCCCCATCACTGGTGTCAAGTGGAAGGATAGTGCCCCAACCATTGGTGTCAGTGGGAGAATATGCTTCCTCATTGGTGTCAGTGGGAGGATTAGTGCCCCCATCCATTGGTTGTTAGTGGAAAGGAATTAGTGCCCCATCATTGGTGTCAGTGGGAGGAATAGTGTCCTATCATTGGTGTCAGTGGGAGGATAGTGCCCCATCCAACTGGTGTCAGTGGCAGGATAGTGCCACCATCTTTGGTGTTCAGTGGGAGTGGAATAGTGTGCCCCATCATGGTGTCAGATGGCAGGAATGGTGCCTCCATCATTGGTGTCAGTGGATGAATAGTGCCCCACCATTGGTGTCAGTGGGAAGGAATAGTGCCCCCATCATTGGTGTCAGTGGGAGAATAGTGCCCCATCATTGTGTCAGTAGGAAGGAATAGTGGCCCCATCTACTGGTGTCAGTGGAAGGAATAGTGCCCCTCACTGTGTCAGTGGAAGGAATAGTGCCCCATCACTGGTGTCAGTGGGTAGGGCTGGATAGTGCCCCATCAATGTGGTGTCAGTTGGAGGAATAGTGATTTGTATCATTTGAAGGACTAATGACTCGCTGTTGGTGTCAGTAGAAAGAATAGTTTTCCCATCATTGATGTCAGTGGGAGGAATGGTGTTGGTGTCAGTGGAAGGAATGGTTTCCCATCGGTGTCAGTGTCAGAACAGTGCTGTGTGTATCAGTTGTTGAAGTAGCGCCCAAAGGGCCAGATAAAGGCAAGTAAAGGGCCACATCTGGCCCACAGGCCACAGTTTGAAGACCACTGCCCTACACCATCAAACCCCCTCTTACCCGTTCAGCAGTGTTTTTTTTTTTTTGTAATCCCCTATGTCTGCCATCCTGGTTCTTTGCCAGGAACATTTCCAGTTCAGCTCCGAAGGGATACAAATGCCACCGGTCCTATTTTACTGAGGTCACCACTGAGATCCCAGTTTGGATCCCTGATAGCCCCTGCCGCGGGACACCCAGTAGGAAGTGTCTAGATCATGGAGACACCTGAAGAAGGACCTCATCTCCTGTGTGTAGAAGAAGAGGGGACGTCTCATAAGTGGAAGGCCACACGGGCCTGGATTTAGGTGAGTAAAAATGGGTTCTTGGGTAGCGTTCCTTTAGGATGTGCCGGTAATTCGTTGCCGAGGGGAGGCTGGGCTAGCCTGGAGTCGGTACTATTAAAATCCAGGACAGAAAGTTGCAGACCACAATGGATCTTTTTTTTTTTTTTTTTTTATTTCTCTCCTCCCTTCGTCTTGACAGCCACTTGGAAAGCCTTCAATCATTCTCAGTACATATTTGCAGCTCCTCGATGGACATAATAGTCCAAATGGTGGAGAAATTGCAGGGTATGACAGGAGAACGGGGCTTTTTTTCTGCTGCATTTTAGCATTTATACGGCAGCAATCGCCATTACCTGCCTCTCTCCAACTCACAATTGACATTGTATCTTCTCAGATGTTTCCCACACAATTGCCATTGTTAACGTTGCCTGGAGATGAAATGTCAAAAAGTAATGATAAATATCTTGGCCGTCTCCTTCACACCGCGGCATTAATAACGCGTCTTTACCGATGTAACATGTCCCTCGGCAACGGTTCACACTCGCTGTGGATGGGCTTCTCTGCTTTCCTTGACTGGTATAAAGATGTCCAAAAGATGACTGTCTTGTACTCAAGAGACTGATATAACAAGGGTGGCCACTCCTTGTCCTCCTGCCCCAAGCACCCATCAGAGTGAGACAGAGAAAGCCAAGAGGCTGATATGACAAGGGTGGCCTCCTTGTATCTCCTTCCCAAGCACCCCTGGAGGTGAGACAGAAGAATAAGCAAGAGGACTGATATGAACAAGGGAGGCCTCCCTTGTATCTCCTGCCAAGCACCCCAGGAGGTGAACAACAGAGAAAGCCAAGAAACTGATATGACAAGGGTTCTTGGCCTCCCTTGTATCTCCTTCCCTAAGCACCCCCCTGGAGGTGAGACAGAGAGAAGCCAAGAGACTGATATGAACGGGGTGGCCTCCCCTTGTATCTCCTTCCCCAAGCACCCTGGGAGGTGAGACAGAGAAGAGCAAGAGGCTGATATAACAAGGGGGCCTCCCGTTGTATCTCCTGCCCAAGCACCCCAGGGAGGTGAGACAGAGAAAGCAAGAGGCTGATATGACAAGGGTGGCCTCCCTTGTATCCTGCCCAAGCACCCTGGAGGTGAGACAGAGAAAGGAAGAGGCTGATATGACAAGGGGTGGCCTCCCTTGTATCTCCTGCCGGCAAGCACCCCCCTGGAGATGAGACAGAGAAAGCCATGAGGATGATTATTTGACAAGGGTGGCCTCCTACTTGTATCTCTTCCCAAGCACCCCTGGAGGTGAGGGGACAGAGAAAGCCAAGAGACTGATATACCACAAGGGTGGCCTCCCTTGTATCTCCTGCCCAAGCACTCTGGAGGTGAGACAGGAGAAAGCCAAGAGACTGAAATGACAAGGGTGGCCTCCCTTGTGTATTTCTCATGCCCAAGCACCCCAGGGAAGGGGAGAACAGAGAAAGCCAAGAGACGATATGACAAGGGTGGCCTCCCTTGTGTCTCCGCCCAAGCACCCCTGGAGGGAGAAAGAGAAAAGCCAAGAGCACACTGATATGACAAGGGTGGCCTCCCTGTATTCTTCCCAAGCACCCCTGGAGGTGAGACAAAGAAAGCCAAGAGACTGATATAACAAGGGTGGCCTCCCTTGTATCTCCTGCCCAAGCAACCCTGGGATGAGACAGAGAAGCCAAGAGACTGATAATGACAAGGGTGGCCTCCCTTGTATCTCCTGCCCAAGCACCCCCATTGGAGGTGAGACAGAGAAAGTCAAGAGACGGATATGACAAGGGTGGCCTCCCTTGTAATTCTGCCCAAGCACCCCTGGAGGTGAGACAGAGAAAAGCCAAGAGACTGATATGACAAGGGTGGCCTCTCCTTGTGTCTCCTGCCCAAGCAACCCTGAGAGGTGAGACAGAGAAAGCCAAGAGAGGGATATAACAAGGGTGGCCTCCCTTGTATCTCCTGCCCCAAGCACCCCTGGAGGTGAGACTGAGAAAGCCAAGAGACTGATATGACAAGGGTGGCCTCTCTTGGATCTCTGCCAAAGCACCCTGGTATGGAGGTGAGACAGAGAAAGCCAAGAGACTGATATAACAAGGGTGGCCTCCCTTGTATTTCCTGCCCAAGCACCCCTGGAGGTGAGACAGAGAAAGCCAAAGAGACTGTTATATACAAGGGTGGCCTCCCTTGTGTCTCCTGCCCAAGCACCCCTGGAGGTGAGACAGAGAAAGCCAAGAGACTGATATAACAAGGGTGGCCTCCCTTGTATCTCCTGCCCAAGCACCCCTGGAGGTGAGACAGAAAGCCAAGAGACAGATATATAACAAGGGGGACCCTCCCTTGTGTCTCCTGCCCAAGCACCCCTGGAGGTGAGACAGAGAGAAAGCCAAGAGACTGATATAACAAGGGTGGCCTCCCTTGTGTCTCCTGCCCAAGCACCCCTGGAGGTGAGACAGAGAAAGCCAAGAGACTGATATGACACAGGGTGGCCTCCCTTGTGTCTCCTGCCCAAGCACCCCTGGAGGTGAGACAGAGAAAGCCAAGAGACTGATATGACAAGGGTGGCCTCCCTTTGTGTCTCCTGCCCAAGCACCCCTAGAGGTGAGACAGAGAAAGCCAAGAGACTGATATAACAAGGGTGGCCTCCCTTGTATCTCCTGCCCAAGCACCCCTAGAGGTGAGACAGAGAAAGCCAAGAGACAGGAGGGTACACAACTGCCACAAGATGTGGATCGCAGAACCTCGGACTGGAGATACCAACCAGGAAGATCCAGGAAGAACTATACGGCCAGAAGTATCAGTCAAGGGGTGGCCTCAGCACAACTGGTGAGGGAAACCAACAGAAGCTACAGAGAAGCTCTGGTTGGGCCACAGGTTCAGGATGGAGGGGGTCCCACAGAAACAGAGACGGTAATGGAGTCACAGAGCAAGCCAGGATCAGCAACGAACAGGCAGCTCAGTGCAAAATCACAAGTCCAGTCAGAGTTGTGGGATGAAGCCGAGATTGGGAGATAGTGGACAGCAGTACAGGTCAGGGAGGAGCCCATCTCAGCACAGACTGGGTACAGGGTCAAAGCATACGGGACTAGCTGAGATCGGTCAGCACAGAGCAGTTGGAGCATCTCGTAAATAGGGCCCGCGTGACACCAATACTGACTGTGGGCATGAACACTGCGATTCCATGTATAATACAAAAGGGGGGGATATGATCACCATGTATAATACATAAGGGGGGATATGATCTCCATGTATAATACATAAGGGGGATATGATCTCCATGTATAATACATAAGGGGGATATGATCTCCATAGTATAATACATAAGGGGGGGATATGATCTCCATGTATAATACATAAGGGGGGATATGATCTCCATGTATAATACATAAGGGGGGATATGATCTCCATGTATAATACAATAAGGGGGGATATGATCTCCATGTATAATACATAAGGGGGGGATATGATCTCCATGTATAATACATAAGGGGGGATATGATCACCATGTATAATACATAAGGGGGGATATGATCTCCATGTATAATACATAAGGGGGGATATGATCTCCATGTATAATACATAAGGGGGAATATGATCTCCATGTAATAATACATAAGGGGGGGATATGATCTCCATGTATAATAATACATAAGGGGGGATATGATCTCCATGTATAAATACATAAGGGGGGATATGATCTCCATGTATAATACATAAGGGGGGATATGATCTCCATGTATAATACATAAGGGGGGATATGATCTCCATGTATAATACATAAGGGGGGATATGATCTCCATGTATAATACATAAGGGGGGGATATGATCTCCATGTATAATACATAAGGGGGGGATATGATCTCCATGTATAATACATAAGGGGGGATATGATCTCCATGTATAATACATAAGGGGGGGGGATATGATCTCCATGTATAATACATAAGGGGGGATATGATCTCACATGTATAATCTCCACGATATGATCTCCATGTATAATACATAAGGGGGGATATGATCTCCATGTATAATACATAAGGGGGGATATGATCTCCATGTATAATACATAAGGGGGGGATATGATCTCCATGTATAATACATAAGGGGGGATATGATCTCCACGTATATAATACATAAGGGGGGATATGATCTCCATGTATAATACATAAGGGGGGGATATGATCTCCATGTATAATACATAAGGGGGGATATATGATCTCCATGTATAATACATAAGGGGGGATATGATCTCCATGTATAATAACATAAGGGGGATATGACATAAGGGGGGGGGGATATGATCTCCATGTATAATACATAAGGGGGGATATGATCTCCATGTATAATACATAAGGGGGGATATGATCTCCATGTATAATACATAAGGGGGGATATGATCTCCATGTATAATACATAAGGGGGGATATGATCTCCATGTATAATACATAAGGGGGATATGATCTCCATGTATAATACATAAGGGGGATATGATCTCCATGTATAATACATAAGGGGGGATATGATCTCCATGTATAATACATAAAGGGGGGGATATGATCTCCATGTATATAAATACATAAGGGGGGGGGATATGATCTCCATGTATAATACATAAGGGGGGGGATATGATCTCCATGTATAATACATAAGGGGGGATATGATCTCCATGATAAATACATAAGGGGGGAATATGATCTCCATGTATAATACATAAGGGGGGATATGATCTCCATGTATAATACATAAGGGGGATATGATCTCCATGTATAATACATAAGGGGGGATATGATCTCCATGTATAATACATAAGGGGGGATATGATCTCCATGTATAATACATAAGGGGGGATATGATCTCCATGTATAATACATAAGGGGGGATATGATCTCCATGTATAATACATAAGGGGGATATGATCTCCATGTATAATACATAAGGGGGGATATGATCTCCATGTATAATACATAAGGGGGATATGATCTCCATGTATAATACATAAGGGGGGGATATGATCTCCATGTAAAATACATAAGGGGGATATGATCTCCATGTATAATACATAAGGGGGATATGATCTCCATGTATAATACATAAGGGGGGGATATGATCTCCATGTATAATACATAAGGGGGGATATGATCTCCATGTATAAAATACATAAGGGGGGGATATGATCTCCATGTATAATACATAAGGGGGGATATGAATCTCCATGTAAAATACATAAGGGGGGATATGATCTCCATGTATAAATACATAAGGGGGGATATGATCCATGTATAATACATAAGGGGGGATATGATCTCCATGTATAAATACATAAGGGGGGATATGATCTCCATGTATAATACATAAGGGGGGATATGATCTCCATGTATAATACATAAGGGGGGATATGATCTCCATGTATAATACATAAGGGGGGATATGATCTCCATGTATAATACATAAGGGGGATATGATCTCCATGTATAATACATAAGGGGGATATGATCTCCATGTATAATACATAAGGGGGGGGATATATGATCTCCATGTATAATACATAAGGGGGGGATATGATCTCCATGTATAATACATAAGGGGGATATGATCTCCATGTATAATACATAAGGGGGGGATATGATCACCATGTATAATACATAAGGGGGGGGATATGATCTCCATGTATAATACATAAGGGGGGGGATATGATCTCCATGTATAATACATAAGGGGGGATATGATCTCCATGTATAATACATAAGGGGGGGGGTATGATCTCCATGTATAATACATAAGGGGGGGATATGATCTCCATGTATAATACATAAGGGGGAAGGGTATAATACATAAGGGGGATATGATCTCCATGTATAATACATAAGGGGGGGAATATGATCTCCATGTATAATACATAAGGGGGGATATGATCTCCATGTATAATACATAAGGGGGATATGATCTCCATGTATAATACATAAGGGGGGATATGATCTCCATGTATAATACATAAGGGGGATATGATCTCCATGTATAATACATAAGATATGATCTCCATGTATAATACATAAGGGGGGGATATGATCTCCATGTATAATACATAAGGGGGGATATGATCTCCATGTATAATACATAAGGGGGGATATGATCTCCATGTATAATACATAAGGGGGATATGATCTCCATGTATAATACATAAGGGGGGATATGATCTCCATGTATAATACATAAGGGGGGATATGATCTCCATGTATAATACATAAGGGGGGATAT
Source organism: Staurois parvus (assembly GCA_951230385.1). NCBI lineage: Eukaryota > Metazoa > Chordata > Amphibia > Anura > Ranidae > Staurois > Staurois parvus. The sequence continues at coordinate 184,884 of CATNWA010018828.1, read as the reverse complement.
GATCTCCATGTATAATACATAAGGGGGGATATGATCTCCATGTATAATACATAAGGGGGGATATGATCTCCATGTATAATACATAAGGGGGGATATGATCTCCATGTATAATACATAAGGGGGGATATTAATGTATATACATAAGGGGGGATATGATCTCCCATGTATAATACATAAGGGGGGATATAATCTCCATGTATAATACATAAGGGGGGGGGATATGATCTCCATGTATAATACATAAGGGGGGATATGATACTCCCATGTATAATACATAAGGGGGGGATATGATCTCCATGTATAATACATAAGGGGGGATATGATCTCCATGTATAATACATAAGGGGGGGATATGATCTCCATGTATAATACATAAGGGGGATATGATCTCCATGTATAATACATAAGGGGGATATGATCTCCATGTATAATACATAAGGGGGGATATGATCTCCATGTATAATACATAAGGGGGGATATGATCTCCATGTATAATACATAAGGGGGGATATGATCTCCATGTATAATACATAAGGGGGGATATGATCTCCATGTATAATACATAAGGGGGATATGATCTCCATGTATAATACATAAGGGGGGGATATGATCTCCATGTATAATACATAAGGGGGGATATGATGATTATAATCCCATACATAAGTATAATACATAAAGGGGGGATATGATCTCCATGTATAATACATAAGGGGGATATGATCTCCATGTATAATACATAAGGGGGGATATGATCTCCATGTATAATACATAAAGGGGGGATATGATCTCCATGTATAATACATAAGGGGGGATATGATCTCCATGTATAATACATAAGGGGGGGATATGATCTCCATGTATAATACATAAGGGGGGATATGATCTCCATGTATAATACATAAGGGGGGGATATGATCTCCATGTATAATACATAAGGGGGGGATGAATGATCTCCATGTATAATACATAAGGGGGGATATGATCTCCATGTATAATACATAAGGGGGGGATGTGATCTCCATGTATAATACATAAGGGGGGATATGATCTCCATGTAATAATACATAAGGGGGGGATATGATCTCCATGTATAATACATAAGGGGGGATATGATCTCCATGTATAATACATAAGGGGGGATATTATGATCTCCATGTATAATACATAAGGGGGGGATGATCTCCATGTATAATACATAAGGGGGGGATATGATCTCCATGTATAATACATAAGGGGGGATGATGATCTCCATGTATAAATACATAAGGGGGGATATGATCTCCATGTATAATACATAAGGGGGGATATGATCACCCATGTATAATACATAAGGGGGGATATGATCACCATGTATAATACATAAGGGGGGGATATGATCACCATGTATAATACATAAGGGGGGGATGATCTCCATGTATAATACATAAGGGGGGATATGATCTCCATGTATAATACATAAGGGGGGGATATGATCTCCATGTATAATACATAAGGGGGATATGATCTCCATGTATAATACATAAGGGGGGGATATGATCTCCATGTATAATACATAAGGGGGGATATGATCTCCATGTATAATACATAAGGGGGATATGATCTCCATGTATAATACAAAAGGGGGGATATAGTGCGACTTCACTGTAAGTGATTTCAAAGTCGGGACCTGTGTGACCGGGGGGGAGGAGATGGATTCCCCGCTGCGTTGCGTCACACTGTAATGTTGCGTCAGGGTAGCACGTTCGCTTTGACTGACCGAAAAAAAGCATTTCTCCTGCTTTGTCCTCCCCCCCCCCCCCCCCAGCAGCGGTCCCCTGCGTCATTTCTGGGCGGATCGGTCAGGCGGGACGTTATATTTATTACGGTGGGCGACATGCGTTGCATCTCACAGCATTTCGAATCCTGACAGTTCCAGCGCCCCCCCCCCCCCCCCCCCCCACTCTCCCTGCACTGCGTCGTCCCCCCCCAGCGGCGGTCCCCTGCGTAATTTCTGGGTGGATTGGTCTGGCGGGATGTTATATTTTATTATGGTGGGAGACATGCGTTGCTTATCCTGCAAATCCTGACAGTTCCGGCGCCCCCCCCCCCCGTCCCCCCCGCTCTGCCTGTGTTGCGTCCCCCCCAGCGGCGGTCCCCTGCGTCATTTCTGGGCGGATCGGTCGGGTGGCATGTTAGCAAACATTGCGGCGGCTTATTTTGCAACTTTGTGAGAGCAACGCGCCCCCCCCCCCCCCGCCCCCGCCGGCGGGAAGAAAGGCGTTTGTGTGCCGCTAACATCAGCCCCCCCTGACTGGGCCACCTGCCACCCCCCCTCCCCCGCTACACAACACACAACAAAAAGCGTAAACAAAAGACCCCCAAAAATCCTAAAGCAGCCATTCATCGGCGGGACAAAGAGCGACATAATGCGTTATTATAATGAGTCTTGGGTGGTACGGCGTGCGACTTTAACCCCTTCCCCCCCCCCCGCCGACAAACGAAGGGGCCCCAATGGACAGGAAGGGGCCCCATTCCCTGCAGGATGTGCGTTCAGCCGGCGTCTCTGCAGTTCGGCTCTGAGGAACGATCTCATTATAGAGATCGCAAGAGCGACTTCCGTGGGCGGAGCTTACGAGAGATCCCGGCGGGGGGCGCTGTGCGCGGATCTTCCCTGTGCGTTCGGTAGACGGGCGCAAATACGCGCAATTTTTGCACATTTAGAAGACTGCCCATCGCATGTACTGCGCCATTCGTGGCTAAAGTCGTCCGAAACGTGGCAAGCGCAAAAAATAACCGCGAGCAAAAAATAACCGCACGCGGCTGAAACGCGGCAAAGAGCGAATTCACGCAGCGCGGCCCATCGATAGGATCGCTGACCGATGCACAACAAACAAACGCGTCGGGGAGAAGGCGATCGGATGACCGAAACAGCTGAGCAGCCAAATCTCATCGAACATTTAAGACGATCGTTTTGTCATCCCTGGAAGGAGAATCGCTTCGTTTCGGATCCATTCATCGCGCTGCTGATTTTTGTTTCATTTATTCGATTTTGACCAGATTCAGATTTTTCCAATTGAGATGAAATATTCGAATCGCATCGAATCAAATTCAAACTGAAAATATCAAATCGATACAAATTCATTGTGAGGAGTAGTTGGTCCTATTCTATTCAAAATTCAGATTTTCTAATGCAATTCTATTTTATTCTATTCTATTATTTTCTGTTTTATTCTTTTCTATTCCTCTATTTTCTATTGTTCTATTATTTAACGTTCTATGTTATTCTATTCTATTTTTTTTAATTTTCTATTCTATTATTTTAATATCTATTTTACTCTATTCTGTTGTATTCTTTTCTATTCTATTTTGTTCTATTATTTAATTTTCTATTTTATTCTATTCTATTCTATTATTTTCTGTTTTATTCTTTTCTATTATTTTTATTCTTTTCTATTTCTATTTAAAATAATAGAATAAAATAGAATAGAAAATAAAGGAATAGAATAGAATGAATAAAAAAAAATTCATACAGCGCGTCCAGAAAGTATTCCCATTGGTCGGATGTCTCCGCTATTCCCACGTTTTCCCTCCACATCCTGCAAACAATCCCCCATAATGACATCGGAGAGAAGATCGTTTTGAAATCATTGCAACGTATAAAGAATAAAAAAACAACCCCCCCCCATGTACATAAGTATTCCCAGCCCCCCCCCCCCATGTACATAAGTAATAAGTCCCCCCCCCCGTACATAAGTATTCCTAGTCCCCCCCCATGTACATAAGTAATAAGTCCCCCCCCCGTACATAAGTATTCCCAGCCCCCCCCCCATGTACATAAGTAATAAGTATTCCCAGTCCCCCCCCCATGTACAAAAGTAATAAGTATTCCCAGCTCCCCCCCCCCGTACATAAGTATTCCCAGTCCCCCCCCCCCATGTACATAAGTATTCCCAGCCCCCCCCCATGTACATAAGTAATAAGTATTCCCAGTCCCCCCCCCCATGTACAAAAGTAATAAGTATTCCCAGCTCCCCCCCCCCCCCCGTACATAAGTATTCCCAGTCCCCCCCCCATGTACATACGTATTCCCAGCCCCCCCCCCATGTACATAAGTATTCCCAGCCCCCCCCCCCATACATAAGTATTCCCAGCCCCCCCATGTACATAAGTATTCCCCCCCCCCATGTACATAAGTATTCCCAGCCCCCCATCCATGTACATAAGTATTCCCAGCCCCCCATCCATGTACATAAGTATTAACAGTCCCCCCCCCATGTACATAAGTATCCCCCCCCCATGTACATAAGTATTCCCAGTCCCCCCCCCATTGTACATAAGTATCCCCCCCCCCATGTACATAAGTATTCCCAGCCCCCCCGTACATAAGTCTTCCCAGTCGTCGTCCCCCCCCCGTACATAAGTCTTCCCAGCCCCCCCCCATGTACATAAGTATTCCCAGCCCCCCCCATGTACATACAGTTGCAAGAAAAAGTATGTGAACCCCTTTGGATTACGTGGAGTTTTGCATGAATTGGGCATAAAATGTGCTCTGAACGTCATCTAAGTCACAACAATAGAAGAACACAGTCTGCTGAACATAATACTACACAAACATTAGATGTTGCCATGGTTTAATTGCACATAACATGTAAATATTCACAGTGCAGGGAGGAAAAAGTATGTGAACCTTTGGACTTAATAACTGGTTGACCCTCCTTTGGCAGCAATAACCTCAACCAAACGTTTCCTGTAGTTGCAGATCAGACCTGCACAACGATCTGGAGTCATTTTGGACCACTCCTCTTCACAAAAACTGTTTCAGTGTAGCAATATTCTTGGGATGTCTGGTGTGAATCGCTCTCTTAAGGTCATGCCACAGCATTTCAATGGGTTGAGGTCAGGACTCTGACTGGGCCACTCCAGAAGGCGTATTCTGTGCTGTTGCAGCCATTGTTTTGTTGAATGACTTGTATGCTTTGGGTCATTGTCCTGTTGCATCACCCATCCTCTGCGGAGCTTCAGTTGGCGGACAGATGGTCGTATGTTTTCCTGCAAAATGTCTTGATAAACTCTGGAATTCATTTTCCCATCAATGACAACAATCCGTCCAGGCCCTGAGGCAGCAAAGCAGCCCCAAACCATGATGCTCCCTCCGCCATGTTTCACAGTGGGGATGAGGTTTTGATGTTGGTGTGCTGGGCCTTTTTTTCTCCACACATAGTGTTGTGTGTTCTTCCCAAACAACTCAATCTTGGTGTCATCTGTCCACAGTATATTTTGCCAGTAGTGCTGTGGAACATCCAGGTGCTCTTTTGCAAACTTCAAACGTGCTGCAATCTTCTTTTTGGCCAGCAATGGCTTCCTCCGTGGTGTCCTCCCCATGTACTCCATTCTTGTTTAATGTTTTCCTGATTGTAGATGTGTCAACAAAAATGTTAGCATGTGCCAGAGATTTCTGTAGGTCTTTAGCTGACACTCTGGGATTCTTCTTTACCTCATGCAGCATTCTGCGCTGTGCTCTTGCAGTCATTTTTACAGGACGACCACACCTAGGGAGAGTAGCAACAGTGCTAAACTTTCTCCATTTGTAGACAGTCTGTCTTACCGTGGACACAGGAACATCAAGGCTCAAGGAGATACTTTTGTAACCCTTTCCAGCTTCATGCAAGTCAACAATTCTTGATGGTAGGTCTTCTGAGAGCTCTTTTCTGCGAGGCATGGTTCACATCAGACAGTGCTTCTTGAAACCAGTAAACCCAAAACAGGTGTCAGCAACACATCCAATATCATCCCACTGATTGGAGTCAAGGTTGGCTCACTCCTGGCTCCAATTAGCTCTGGGATAAGTCATTAACCTAGGGTACTCACATACTTTTTCCTCCCTGCACTGTGAATGTTTACATGTTATGTGCAATTAAACCATGGCAACATCTAATGTTTGTGTAGTATTATGTTCAGCAGACTGTGTTCTTCTATTGTTGTGACTTAGATGACGTTCAGAGCACATTTTATGCCCAATTCATGCAAAACTCCACGTAATCCCAAGGGGTTCACATACTTTTTCTTGCGACTGTAAGTATCCCCCCCATGTACATAAGTATTCCCCCCCCATGTACATAAGTATTCCCCCCCCATGTACATAAGTATTCCCCCCCATGTACATAAGTATTCCCCCCCGTACATAAGTATTCCCAGCCCCCCCGTACATAAGTATTCCCAGCCCCCCCCCCCCCGTACATAAGTATTCCCAGCTCCCCCCCCATGTACATAAGTATTCCCAGCCCCCCCCATGTACATAAGTATTCCCAGCCCCCCCCCCGTACATAAGTATTCCCAGCCCCCGCCCCATCCTTGGTTGACGCCCCTTTAGCCCCCATTCCGGCCTCCAGTCGTTCTGGGGACGATGCTACAAGCCTGGACACCTATTTTGGGCGATTTCTCCCGTTCTTCTGTGGAGGACCTCTCAGCTCCATCAGGTTGGATGGGGGGGGGGGGGGTCGGTACACAGCCATTGTCAGATCTCTCCAGAGATGTTCAAGTCTGGGCTCTGGCTGGGCCACTCCAGGACATTCCCATCGTTGCCCCGTAGCCACTCCTCTGTGACGTGGGCCGTATGCTGAGGGTCGTTGTCCTGCTGGTAGATGAACCGTCACCCCAGTCTGAGGTCCAGAGCGCTCCGGAACAGGTTCTCATCCAGGATGTCTGTACATTGCTGCATTCATCTTTCCTTCCATCCTGACTAGTCTCCCAGTTCCATCCCCACATGATGCTGCCACCACCATGCTTCACAGTAGGGATGGTATGGGCCAGGTGGTGAGTGGTGATTGGTTTCCTCCAGACATGACGCTTGGCATTCAGGCCAAAGAATTCAATCTTGGTTCCATCAGACCAGAGAGTTTTGTTTCTCATGGTCTGAGAGTCTCTCAGGTGCCTTTTGGCAAACTCCAGGTGGGCTGCCATTTTCCTTTTCCTGAGGAGTGGCTTCCGTCTGGGCGCTCTGCCATACAGGCCTGATTGGTGGAGTGCTGCAGAGATGGCTGTTCTTCTGGAAGGTTCTCCTCTCTCCACAGAGAAATGCTGGAGCTCTTTCAGAGTGACCATCGGGTGCTTGGTTACCTCCCTGGCTAAGGCCCTTCTCCCTCCATCGCTCATTGTGGCGGGGCGGCTCGCTCTAGGAAGATTCCTGGTGGTTCCAAACTTCTTCCATTTATGGATGATGGAGGCCACTGAGCTCATTGGGTCCTTCAATGCTGCAGAAATGTTTCTGGACCCTTCCCCCGATCTGTGCCTTCATACAATCCTGTCTCGGAGGTCTACAGACAATTCCTTGGACTCCATAGCTTGGTTTGTGCTCTGACATGTGACCTGTGGGACCTTCTATAGACAGGTGTATGCCTTTCCTGATCATGGCCAATCAACTGAACGTCCCACAGGTGGACCTCAATCCACTGAACGTCCCGCAGGTGGACTCCAATCCACTGAACGTCCCGCAGGTGGACTCCAATCCACTGAACGTCCCGCAGGTGGACTCCAATCCACTGAACGTCCCGCAGGTGGACTCCAATCCACTGAACGTCCCGCAGGTGGACTCCAATCCATTGAACGTCCCGCAGGTGGACTCCAATCCACTGAACGTCCCGCAGGTGGACTCCAATCCACTGAAGGTCCCGCAGGTGGACTCCAATCCACTGAAGGTCCCGCAGGTGGACTCCAATCCACTGAAGGTCCCGCAGGTGGACTCCAATCCACTGAAGGTCCCGCAGGTGGACTCCAATCCACTGAAGGTCCCGCAGGTGGACTTCAATCCACTGAACTTCCCACAGGTGGACTCCAATCAACTTAACTTCCCACAGGTGGAATCCAATCCACTGAATGTTCCACAGGTGGACTCCAATCCACTGAATGTTCCACAGGTGGACTCCAATCCACTGAATGTTCCACAGGTGGACTCCAATCCACTGAATGTTCCACAGGTGGACTCCAATCCACTGAATGTTCCACAGGTGGACTCCAATCCACTGAATGTTCCACAGGTGGACTCCAATCCACTGAATGTTCCACAGGTGGACTCCAATCCACTGAATGTTCCACAGGTGGACTCCAATCCACTGAATGTCCCACAGGTGGACTCCAATCAACTGAACTTCCCACAGGTGGACTCCAATCCACTGAATGTTCCACAGGTGGACTCCAATCCACTGAATGTCCCACAGGTGGACTCCAATCAACTGAACATCCCACAGGTGGACTCCAATCCACTGAACGTCCCACAGGTGGACTCCAATCCACTGAATGTCCCACAGGTGGACTCCAATCCACTGAATGTCCCACAGGTGGACTCCAATCCACTGAATGTTCCACAGGTGGACTCCAATCCACTGAATGTCCCACAGGTGGACTCCAATCCACTGAATGTCCCACAGGTGGACTCCAATCAACTGAACTTCCCACAGGTGGACTCCAATCAACTGAACTTCCCACAGGTGGACTCCAATCCACTGAATGACCCACAGGTGGACTCCAATCCACTGAATGTTCCACAGGTGGACTCCAATCAACTGAACTTCCCACAGGTGGACTCCAATCCACCGAACGTCCCACAGGTGGACTCTAATCAAGTTGTGGAAACATCTCAAGGATGATTAGTGGGAACAGGATGCACCAGAGCTAAATTTTGAGTGTCATGGCAAAGGCTGGGAATACTTACATACATGGGGGGAGGGGGGGGGCTGGGAATACTTACATACATGGGGGGAGGGGGGGCTGGGAATACTTACATACATGGGGGGAGGGGGGGCTGGGAATACTTACATACATGGGGGGGGTCATTTTTTATTTTTAATAATGCAAAGATTTCAAACAAACTTCTTTCCCGTTGTCATTATGGGGGATTGGTTGTAGAATGTGGAGAAAAGAAAGGAATTGAATCCATTTTGGAATAAGGCCGTAACATAAAAAAAAAAATGTAAAAGTGAAGCTCTGGGAATACTTTCTGGATGCCGCTAAGTCCACCATTTATTGGATCATCCAGAACTCCGAGGAGAGCGGTTCAATGGTTGTGAAGACGGCTTCAGGGCGCCCAAGAAAGTCCGGTAAGACCAAGGACCGTCTCCTAAAGTGGATTCAGCTGCGGGATCGGCACCACCAGGGCAGAGCTTGCTCAGGAATGGCAGCAGGCAGGTGTGATGTATCGGCACACAATGAGGAGACGTTCGGAGGACGGCCTGGTGTCAGGAAGGGCAGCAAAGAAGCCACTTCCCTCCATGAAAACCATCCGGGACAGACTGATATTCTGCTAAAGGACCAGGGATTGGACGGCTGAGGACGGGGGGGGGGGGGGGGATGGGAGTCATTTTCTCTGATGGATCCCCTTTCCGATTGTTTGGGGCATCTAGAAAAACCTTGTCCGGAGAAAGAAGAGGTGGGCGCTCCATCAGTCCGGTGTCATGCCAACAGGAAATCATCCTGAGACCATTCATGTGTGGGGTCACTTCTCAGCCAAGGGAGTGGAGCTCACCCACAATTCTGCCTGAGATCACCGCCATGAATAAAGACGGGTCCAAAAACCTCCTCCGAGAGCAACTTCTCCCAACCATCCAAGAACCGTTTGGTGAGGAACATCGCCTTCTCCACCATGATGTATCCCCTTGCCAGAAGGCAAAAGTCATAACTAAGTGTCTTGGGGAACAAAACCTCAAAAGTTTGGGGTCCGTGGCCAGGAAACCACCCAGACCTTCATCCCATTGGGAACTTGTGGTCAATCCTCAAGAGGTGGGAGAACAAAAAACCCCACAAATTCTGACCAACTCCAAGCCTTGATGATGGAAGAATGGGCGGCCATCAGTCAGGATGTGGCCCAGAAGTTGGACAGCATGCTGGGGGAATCGCAGAGGTCTTCACAAAGATGGGTCAACACTGCAAATATGGACTCTGCATACATGTCATGTCAATGAAAGCCTCCGACACGTATGAGATGCTCGTCCTTCTACCTCATATACCAGAGGAACATCTAAACATCGAACACACCGAAGCCGACGACTTTGTGAAAATTTAAATTTGTGTCATTCTCAAACTTTTGGCCAGGGCTGTATATGGTCACGGTGAAAAATCTTGCTTCATGACAATGCCGAAACATTTATCATTGCAGCAGTTGTCTGGGTGGAGTGGAGCATTTTCTGTCAGAGATGGGGGGGGGGGGGGGATTTGTGGCCATGACCGTATAGCATGTATAGAGTGCTGACCCTTCCATTGGACTGCTACAGATTTGGAGAGTAATGAGTTTGTCAGGACAAATACACTCACCAGCCACTTTATTAGGTCCACCTTCCTAGTCCCGGGTTGGACCCCCTTTGGCCTTCATTCTTCCTGGTCTAGATCCAACAAGGTGTTGGAAACGTTCCTCAGAGATTTTGCTCCATAGTGACATGATGACGTCACACAGTTGCTGTAGATTTGTCAGCTGCACATCCATGATGGGAATCTCCCGTTCCACCACATCCCAAAGGTGCTCTATTGGATGGAGATCTGGTGACTGTGGAGGCCATCGGAGTCCAGGAACCTCATTGTCATGTTCCAGAAACCAGTTGGAGATGATTGGAGCTTTGTGACATGGAGCATTATCCTGCCGGAAGGAGCCATCAGAAGATGGGGACACTGGAGTCATAAAGGGAGGGACATGGTCAGCAACAATACTCAGGTAGGCCGTGGCGTTTAAACGATGCTCAATCGGTACTAAGGGGCCCAAAGTGTGCCAAGAAAATCTCCCCCACACTATGACACCACCACCACCAGCCTGAACTGTGGATACAAGGCAGGATATATCCCCCACACCATGACACCACCACCACCAGCCTGAACCATGAATAGAAGGCGGGATGGATCCACCACACCATGACACCACCACCACCAGCCTGAACTGTGGATACAAGGCAGGATGGATCCACCACACCATGACACCACCACCAGCCTGAACTATTGATACAAGGCAGGATGGATCCCCCACACCATGACACCACCACCAGCCTGAACCATTGATACAAGGCAGGATGGATCCACCACACCATGACACCACCACCAGCCTGAACTATTGATACAAGGCAGGATGGATCCCCCACACCATGACACCACCACCACCAGCCTGAACCATTGATACAAGGCAGGATGGATCCCCCACACCATGACACCACCACCAGCCTGAACCATTGATACAAGGCAGGATGGATCCACCACACCATGACACCACCACCACCAGCCTGAACCATTAATACAAGGCAGGATGGATCCCCCACACCATGACACCACCACCAGCCTGAACCATTGATACAAGGCAGGATGGATCCCCCACACCATGACACCACCACCAGCCTGAACCGTTGATACAAGGCAGGATGGATCACCACACCATGACACCACCACCACCAGCCTGAACCATTGATACAAGGCAGGATGGATCCACCACACCATGACACCACCACCACCAGCCTGGACCATTGATACAAGGCAGGATGGATCCCTCACACCATGACACCACCACCAACCTGAACCATTGATACAAGGTAGGATGGATCCACCACACCATGACACCACCACCAACCTGAACCATTGATACAAGACAGGATGGATCCATCACACCATGACACCACCACCAACCTGAACCATTGATACAAGACAGGATGGATCCCCCACACCATGACACCACCAGCCTGAACCATTGATACAAGGCAGGATGGATCCCCCACACCATGACACCACCACCACCAGCCTGAACCGTTGATACAAGGCAGGATGGATCACCACACCATGACACCACCACCACCAGCCTGAACCATTGATACAAGGCAGGATGGATCCCTCACACCATGACACCACCACCACCAGCCTGAACCGTTGATACAAGGCAGGATGGATCACCACACCATGACACCACCACCACCAGCCTGAACCATTGATACAAGGCAGGATGGATCCCTCACACCATGACACCACCACCAGCCTGAACCATTGATACAAGGCAGGATGGATCCCTCACACCATGACACCACCACCAACCTGAACTATTGATACAAGGCAGGATGGATCCCCCACACCATGACACCACCACCACCAGCCTGAACCATTGATACAAGGCAGGATGGATCCCTCACACCATGACACCACCACCAACCTGAACTATTGATACAAGGCAGGATGGATCCCCCACACCATGACACCACCACCACCAGCCTGAACCATTGATACAAGGCAGGATGGATCCATGCTTTCATGTTGTTTACGCCAAATTCTGACCCTACCATCTGAATGTCGCAGCTGAAATCCAGACTCATCAGTCCCAGCAACGTTTTTCCAATCTTTTATTGTCCAATATTGGTGATCCTGTGCGAATTGTATCCTCCGTTTCCTGTTCTTAGCGGACAGGAGTGGTACCCGGTGTGGTCTTCTGCTGACAGGAGTGGTACCCGGTGTGGTCTTCTGCTGACAGGAGTGGTATCCGGTGTGGTCTTCTGCTGACAGGAGTGGTACCCGGTGTGGTCTTCTGCTGACAGGAGTGGTACCCGGTGTGGTCTTCTGCTGACAGGAGTGGTACCCGGTGTGGTCTTCTGCTGACAGGAGTGGTATCCGGTGTGGTCTGCTGCTGTAGCCCATCTGCTTCAAGGTTGGATGTGTTGTGCGTTCAGAGATGGTATTCTGCATACCTCGGGTGTAACGAGGGGTTATTGGAGTTCCTGTTGCCTTTCTATCATCTGGAACCAGTCTGCCCATCCTCCTCTGACACCAACAAGGCATTTTCCTCCACACAACTGCCACTCACTGGATACTTTCTCTTTTTTTTTTTTCAGACCATTCTCTGTAAACCCCAGAGATGGTCCCAGGAGATCATCAGTTTTTTAATCAGCCCATCTGGCACCAACAACCATGCCAGGTTCAAAGACACTTAAATCCCCTTTCTTCCCCATTCTGATGCTCAATTTGAACTTCAGCAAGTCGTCTTCACCACGTCTAGATGCCTAAATGCATTGAGTTGCTGCCATGTGATTGGCTGATTAGTCATTTGTGTAACCAAGACATGGAACAGGTGGACCTCATGAAGGGACCGGTGAGTGTAGATACACGCAGCATTCCGGAAGTATTCAGACCCCTCACTGCTCTCAATGCTGTGATGTTGCCGCCGGTTACTACAGATGTTTAGATTCGTTCTTTCCTCAGGAATCTTTCGCTCGGCGCCCCATCATGACAACCTGACAACAGAATCATAGAAATGTCGGTGAATTCATTCAAAATGAAAAAACTGGAACCTCCCATCGTAAGAAGTCTTCAGACCCTGTGCAGGAACACGCTCAGGTGCCGCCCGCTTCTCCTGCTGGTTGCTGAGATGTTCCTACACCCTGATTGGAGGCCACCTGTGGGAAATCACACTGATTGGACAGAATTTGGAAAGGCCACACCCCTCTCTGTTAAAGGCTTCACAGCTGAGAATGCATACTGTATCAGAGCAGAAGCCACGCGGTCATAGGAGTTGCCTGCAAAGCTCAGAGACAGGATTATCGCCAAGTACTGGGGAAGGTTCCTAGAGCACAGCGGCCTCCATCATCCTCCAATGGAAGACGTTTGCCACAACCAAGAGCTGGTCACCCGACCAAAGGGATCCGATTTGTGAGACTCCAAGTCACATGACGTGTGAAGTCCCATGTTAGTCAATGAGAGCCGCATTAACCCCTCGCTGAGCACGCTATAGCCGGGTGTCCAGTCCTGGGAGGGCGTCATATGAACACGCCCAGAACACGCCCTCCTGTGCACCCTTGCCTATGGACACAGCTGATCATGTGATGTCCAATGACAGAGCAGATCACCGGGAGATGTCGTTGCTGGTTATTGGCTGCACTTTCCTCGCTCTGTCACAGCATGAGGAGAGGAGTGCCGGAACCGGCGATTGTCAGAGGAGGGATCTGCACCGATCAACAGTGCCCAGCAGTGCCGCCCAGCAGTGACGCCCACCTATGCCACCCTCCTGTGCTGCCCACCAGTGCCACCCACCTGTGCTGCCCATTTGTGCCCAACAGTGCCACCCACCAGTGCCGCCGACCTGTGCCGCCCACCAGTGCTTCCCATCTGTGCCACCCACCAGTGCCGCCCATCTGTGCCACCCACCAGTGCCACCCACCAGTGCTGCCCACCTATGCCACCCACCTGTGCTGCCCATTTGTGCCCAGCAGTGCCACTTACCAGTGCCGCCCACCTGTGCCGCCCACCTGTGCCGCCCACCTGTGCCACCCACTTGTGCCCAACAGTGCCACCCACCTGTGACGCCCACCTATGCCACCCTCCTGTGCTGCCCAGCAGTGCCCACCAGTGCCAACCAGTGCCACCAGCAGTGCCGCTCAGCAGTGCCACCCAGCAGTGCCACCCACCTGTGACGCCCACCAGTGCCACCCAGCAGTGCCACCCAGCAGTGCCGCTCAGCAGTGCCACCCATCTGTGCCCACCAGTGCTGCCCACCTGTGCACAACAGTGCCACCCACCAGTGCCGCCCAGCAGTGCCACCCACCAGTGCCGCCCAGCAGTGCCACCCACCAGTACCGCCCATTTGTGCCCAGCAATGCCACCCACTATTGCCACCCACCAGTACCGCCCATTTGTGCCCAGCAGTGACACCCAGAAATACTCAACAGTGCCGCCCACCTGTGCCCACCAGTGCCGCCCACCTGTGCCCAGAAGTGCCACCCACCAATGACGCCCAGCAGTGCCACCCACAACTACTCACCAGTGCCCCCCACCTGTGCCCCCATCAGTGCCCCCATCAGTGCCGCCTCATCAATGCACATCAGTGAAGGAAAAAAATTACCTGTTTGCAAAATTGTGCTAATTGTTGGGATTGTGTGACTGACGATCGATCTCTGTTATTGGACGAGTCCCCTGACTGTGCCGTGTCCTGTGACTGTGCCGTGTCCCCTGACTGTGCCGCGTCCTGTGACTGTGCCGTGTCCCCTGACTGTGCCGCGTCCTGTGACTGTGCCGCGTCCCCTGACTGTGCCGCGTCCCCTGACTGTGCCGCGTCCCCTGACTGTGCCGCGTCCCCTGACTGTGCCGCGTCCCCTGACTGTGCCGCGTCCCGTGACTGTGCCGCCTCCCCTGACTGTGCCGTCTCCCCTGACTGTGCCGCGTCCCGTGACTGTGCCGCCTCCCCTGACTGTGCCGCGTCCCGTGACTGTGCCGCCTCCCCTGACTGTGCCGCCTCCCCTGACTGTGCCGCGTCCCCTGACTGTGCCGCGTCCCGTGACTGTGCCGCGTCCCCTGACTGTGCCGCGTCCCCTGACTGTGCCGCGTCCCCTGACTGTGCCGCGTCCCCTGACTGTGCCGCGTCCCGTGACTGTGCCGCCTCCCCTGACTGTGCCGCGTCCTGTGACTGTGCCGCGTCCCCTGACTGTGCCGCGTCCCGTGACTGTGCCGCGTCCCCTGACTGTGCCGCCTCCCCTGACTGTGCCGCCTCCCCTGACTGTGCCGCCTCCCCCCCCTGACTGTGCCGCGTCCCCCTGACTGTGCCGCGTCCCGTGACTGTGCCGCGTCCCCTGACTGTGCCGCGTCCCCTGACTGTGCCGCGTCCCCTGACTGTGCCGCCTCCCCTGACTGTGCCGCGTCCCCTGACTGTGCCGCGTCCCGTGACTGTGCCGCGTCCCCTGACTGTGCCGCGTCCCGTGACTGTGCCGCGTCCCCTGACTGTGCCGCGTCCCCTGACTGTGCCGCGTCCCCTGACTGTGCCGCGTCCCCTGACTGTGCCGCGTCCCGTGACTGTGCCGCGTCCCGTGACTGTGCCGCGTCCCCTGACTGTGCCGCGTCCCCTGACTGTGCCGCGTCCCGTGACTGTGCCGCGTCCCGTGACTGTGCCGCGTCCCGTGACTGTGCCGTGTCCCCTGACTGTGCCGCGTCCCGTGACTGTGCCGCGTCCCCTGACTGTGCCGCGTCCCGATGGGAATTGCTCGGTGTGTGGTCGGGATAATTGGTGGGATTGTTGGCTCTTCCTTCGGATCCTCCCGGCCTCTCTGCGTTCTGTATATTTGTCTTTCTATGGCTGCGGCTCGGGGCAAACCACCCTGAGGGGCCCCCGGCAGCTGCGTTGGCCCCATGGAGGGTGGATCCGGCTCTCTCCAATTCCTCATCCCGGATCTGCAGTGCTATGTATGAAGAACCGTCCAATCACAGAGCAGACAGAACATCCGGAATCAGGACGGAGTCTCACTTCTGTCGTCTATAAAGTCACAGAAAGTCGCTGCACTCCACCGAACGTGTGCGGCTGAACGGCCGGGACACCCGGGAAACACGGGACACCCGGGACACCTGGAACACACGGAACACCCGGGACACACGGAACACACGGAACACCCGGGACACACGGAACACACGGGACACCCGGGACACCTGGAACACACGGAACACACGGGACACACGGAACACACGAGACGCATGGGACATAAGCGGAACACTGGACACACGAGATGCACTGGACACACGGGACACACAGAACACATGGGACACACGGAACACCCGGGACACACGTGACGCATGGGACATAAGCGGAACACGGGACACACGAGACGCACTGGACACACGGGACACACAGAACACACGGAACACCCGGGACACACGAGACGCATGGGACATAAGCGGAACACTGGACACACGAGATGCACTGGACACACGGGACACACAGAACACATGGGACACACGGAACACCCGGGACACACGAGACGCATGGGACATAAGCGGAACACGGGACACACGAGACGCACTGGACACACGGGACACACAGAACACACGGAACACCCGGGACACACGAGACGCATGGGACATAAGCGGAACACTGGACACACGAGATGCACTGGACACACGGGACACACAGAACACATGGGACACACGGAACACCCGGGACACACGAGACGCATGGGACATAAGCAGAACACGGGACACACGAGACGCACTGGACACACGAGATGCACTGGACACACGGGACACACAGAACACACGGAACACCCGGTACATACGGGACACATGAGACGCATAGGACACAAGCAGGGGCGGACTGACCATTGGAGAACTATGGCACTTCCCGAGGGCCCAGAGTCAGTCAGGGGCCCCATGAGATGTCCCTGATACCTTTCATAGGCTTTTTTTGGTGTGGTTTGAGTGTGGGCGAGGACATGGGCCCCATGATCCCCTATTGCCCGGGGGCCCCATGGGGGTCAGTTGTCAGTACACAAGGGGCACACAGGGCACACGGAACACACAATACATACGGGACACATGGAACACACGGGACACCTTGCAGGAGGGAACAAATAGTAGCCGTGTGACTAAACTGCATGTGGGATTCGCTGGAACATAACACCCAACCATGGAAACCGCTGAATTCCCACATCTGCATCACCCGTGCCGATCCCGCCATGGAGGTCCTTCTAGAGGAAGTTCCTGCTATACGGTGACATCACTCTGTCCCGTCTCCCAAACACACCCATTATGAGGGGTTCCCACCATCCCTGTGCTGAGTTCCTAGGCCTGTACACCCGCTGTGCCCATTATGAGGGGTTCCCACCATCCCTGTACTGAGTTCCCGGGTCTGTACACCGGCTGTTCCCATTATGAGGGGTTCCCACCATCCCTGTGCCGAGTTCCCGGGTCTGTACACCCGCTGTGCCCATTATGAGGGGTTCCCACCATCCCTGTGCCGAGTTCCTGGGTCTGTACACCCGCTGTGCCCATTATGAGGGGTTCCCACCATCCCTGTGCCCATTATGAGGGGTTCCCACCATCCCTGTGCCCATTATGAGGGGTTCCCACCATCCCTGTGCTGAGTTCCCGGGTCCGTACACCCGCTGTGTCCATGAGGGGTTCCCACCATCCCTGTACTGAGTTCCCGGGTCCGTACACCCGCTGTGTCCATGAGGGGTTTTCACCATCCCTGTACCCCCACTGTGCCCGTTGAGGGGTTCCCACCATCCCTGTGCTGAGTTCCCGGGTCTGTACACCGGCTGTGCCCATTATGAGGGGTTCCCACCATCCCTGTGCTGAGTTCCCGGGTCTGTACACCCGCTGTGCCCATTATGAGGGGTTCCCACCATCCCTGTGCTGAGGTTCCCTGTTCTGTACACCCGCTGTTCCCATTATGAGGGGTTCCCACCATCCCTGTACCCTGCTGTGCCCATTGTGAGGGGTTCCCACCATCCCTGTACCCACGCTGTGCCCACTATGGGGGGATTCCACCATCCCTGTACTCCCTCTGAATGGTGGAAATCTTAAACCAGGTCTGGGGTGAGTGTGGACAAGTAGATGTATCCATCAATATCAGTGCATTTTCTGTGCCTAGGCACTCCTGACCTCACTGCACTTCCTGTGCCTAGGCACTCCTGGTATCAGGTCACTTCCTGTGCTTAGACACTCCTGGTATCAGGTCACTTCCTGTGCCTAGGCACTCCTGGTATCAGGTCACTTCCTGTGCCTAGGCACTCCTGGTATCAGGTCACTTCCTGTGCCTAGGCACTCATGGCTGTATATCTGCAGTGTGAGATGATCTCAGGCACGGCTCCCTCTGCTGGTCTCACTAGATTTGGTGGTGTCACTATTGTGCTGCTCACAGTTGTCCTTGCTGGAGGGGAAGCTGTACCTGAGGAGCTGCAGTGCCGGGATCTCCCCGCTTCATCCGTTCTGAGGATCTGAGCTTCCTCCACCTCTATCAATACCCCCTCCAGTCATCAGGCATGAGGAAGCCCCGCCTCTACCAAGATGGCCGCCTCCACACAGAGCAAAGCAAAGCATGGTCAGTAATCAGGAAACCAGAAACAACACCAGAGACTCCTGATTGTGTGACTGTGGGGGAGGGGACATTAGAGTGTAAGCTCCTCTGTACAGAGACTGATGGGACTGTGGGGGAGGGGACATTAGAGTGTAAGCTCCTCTGTACAGAAACTGATGTGACTGTGGGGGAGGGGACATTAGAGCGTAAGCTCCTCTGTACAGAGACTGATGGGACTGTGGGGGAGGGGACATTAGAGTGTCAGCTCCTCTGGTACAGAGACTGATGGGACTGTGGGGGAGGGGACATTAGAGCGTAAGCTCCTCTGTACAGAGACTGATGTGACTGTGGGGGAGGGGACATTAGAGCGTAAGCTCCTCTGTACAGAGACTGATGGGACTGTGGGGGGAGGGGACATTAGAGTGTCAGCTCCTCTGTACAGAGACTGATGGGACTGTGGGGGAGGGGACATTAGAGCGTAAGCTCCTCTGTACAGAGACTGATGGGACTGTGGGGAGGGGACATTAGAGTGTCAGCTCCTCTGGACAGAGACTGATGGGACTGTGGGGGGGGAGGGGACATTAGAGTGTCAGCTCCTCTGTACAGAGACTGATAGGACTGGCTCACTCTGAACAGCACAAGAAGGAGGAGGAGTCATTTCCTTAATCTCCCCTCCCCCGGTGATCAGACTGTACATTGTACAGCAGGGGCTGATCTGTGTCAGACATTTGTGAACACAGCCAGGATTTCAATGATTTTGTTGTCTCTGAGCCGCCATCTCAGTCCTGGAGGTAGTCGGGGACAATGAATGATGCCGGAACAAAGATGGCGCCGTCCTTGAAGGCGTTGAATTAGAAACGTGACACTTTGTAGCAATGTAGAGGCATGGTGGTGTGCTGTGTGTTGCACTATTCTGTACGGCAGAGAGGGGGCGCCATTCACAATGAATGCCACACCTGCTGCAGGTGCATGTATGTGACCACACGTGTGACAACTCCCTTAAAGTGCCAGCAGGTGGCGCTCTTGGGTGGCCAATGGGTGTCATTCTCGGGTGGCCAGCAGGTGGCGCTCTCGGGTCGTATACTTTACAATTGATACTTTGTGTCTTGTATTCCCTCCCAGGTGACCCCCCCCCCCCCCCCTCAACCCATCCTGAGCAGGCAGCGCTCTCGGGTGGACAGTGGGAGGCGCTCTCGGGTGGCACTCTGGGATGGCCAGCGGGTGGCGCTCTCGGGTGGACAGGGTGAGGCGCTCTCGGGTGGCGCTCTGGGGTGGACAGCGGGTGGCGGGTGGCACTCTGGAGTGGCACTCTGGGGTGGACAGCGGGTGGCGGGTGGCCAGCGTATGGCACTCTGGGGTGGACAGCGGGTGGCGGGTGGCACTCTGGGGAGGCCAGCGGGTGGCGCTCTCGGGTGGCCAGGGGGTGGCGCTCTCGGGTGACACTCTGGGATGGCCAGCAGGTGGCGCTCTGGGGTGGACAGCGGGTGGCGCTCTGGGGTGGCGCTCTTGGGTGGCCGGCGGGTGGCGTTCTCAAGTGGACAGGGGGTGGCGCTCTTGTATTGACAGTGGGTGGCGCTCTCGGGTGGCCAGCGGGTGGCGCTCTCGGGTGGACAGCAGGTGGCGCTCTCGGGTGGACAGGGGGTGGCGCTCTCGGGGGGACAGGGGGTGGCACTCTCGGATTGCCAGCGGGTGGCGCTCTCGGGTGGCGCTCTGGGGTGGACAGCGGGTGGCGCTCTGGGGTGGACAGCAGGTGGCGCTCTCGGGTGGACAGGGGGTGGCGCTCTCGGGTGGACAGGGGGTGGCACTCTCGGATTGCCAGCGGGTGGCGCTCTCGGGTGGCGCTCTGGGGTGGACAGCGGGTGGCGCTCTGGGGTGGACAGCAGGTGGCGCTCTCGGGTGGCGCTCTGGGGTGGACAGCAGGTGGCGCTCTCGGGTGGCGCTCTCGGGTGGACAGCAGGTGGCGCTCTCGGGTTGCGCTCTCGTCGGGTGGACAGCAGGTGGCGCTCTCGGGTGGCGCTCTCGGGTGGACAGCAGGTGGCGCTCTCGGGTGGCGCTCTCGGGTGGACAGCGGGTGGCGCTCTCGGGTAGACAGCGGGTGGCGCTCTCGGGTGGCGCTCTGGGGTGGACAGCGGGTGGCGCTCTGGGGTGGACAGCAGGTGGCGCTCTCGGGTGGCGCTCTGGGGTGGACAGCAGGTGGCGCTCTCGGGTGGCGCTCTCGGGTGGACAGCAGGTGGCGCTCTCGGGTTGCGCTCTCGGGTGGACAGCAGGTGGCGCTCTCGGGTGGCGCTCTGGGGTGGACAGCGGGTGGTGCTCTCGGGTGGCGCTCTCGGGTGGACAGCAGGTGGCGCTCTCGGGTGGACATTTGATAAAGCTCTGAGTATCGTCCACAATTGTTTCTTCAATATAAAATCGTTTTCTCTTCTCTTTCATTCTTTGTTGCGGATCTCCTGCGGCCCCTTTGCAGCCACTTCCTGTCTCCATGCCCTGATGGTGACAACATGGGGCACAATTAGGAGGCAAGGACAGAGCGTTGTCACCCTGTAACAGGAAGTGCCTGAACAGGGACCTCCATGGCGGGATCCATTCCCTGGATGTGGAGTTAATAACACCCAGAAAAATGTGCTGCGATGTGCAGAATTGCGTGTTCACAGCCGTGCGATCCGTTTCTGGTCCTGCATGATTCTGATGCGATCCGAGCCGTACAAAATGTGCGTCTCAAATCGCACCGCACGGAAATCGCATGTGATGTGCTCATGAATGCCCCGTCATTGGTGTCACTGGGAGGAATGGTTCGGTTCCTGTGCGAATCGCATGTGATGTGCTGCACACCGCATCAGTGTGAACCCGGGGCGATCGCTGACCCCTGAAGGAAATCTACCGACCTCGGACCTGCGTGCTCGGCTGCATCTCGCTTTATACGTGCGTCTTTAGGCTCCATTCACACTTGTGCGACTTGTCATGTGACTTGGACCCCAAAGTCGCATGGCGAATCACCCCCCCCATAGGTTTCCCAATGCGTACCATTCATATCTGTGCGACTTCAGAGTAGTTCCTGCACTACTGATCCGACTTTCATGCGACTCGAGGCCCATAGACTTCAAT
The DNA here is from genome assembly GCA_951230385.1 of Staurois parvus. Taxonomy (NCBI): domain Eukaryota; kingdom Metazoa; phylum Chordata; class Amphibia; order Anura; family Ranidae; genus Staurois; species Staurois parvus. The sequence goes on along the minus strand of CATNWA010018828.1, from coordinate 163,025 downwards.
GTAAACCTTCCAAAGTCGCATGAAAGTCGCACCTGAATGTTGTACGTGCGACTTTGTGCAGCAGAGACAGTTATCCTCGGTCAAAGGTAAAGTCGCATCAAAATCACACCAAATTCGCCTCAAAATCACACCAAAGTCGCCTCAAAATCACACCAAATTCGCCTCAAAATCACACCAAAGTCGCCTCAAAATCACACCAAAGTCGCCTCAAAATCACACTGTAAAGTCGCAATGAAACTTGGAGGATTTGAAGTCGCACATGTGACTGGAGCCGTGTTGTCGTAGAACCGCGTCCGTGTGCATAGCATGCGATTAAACCTGCACATGGGGGACGGACATGCGGCTGTACTCCGCCCCCCCAGAATGTTCGGTACAGACAGGTTACCATGACAATTAAAGGGCGATTCCCCAGGTCGGCGATCAGTGTCTGTGTACATTCGGTGTGTGTGTTCGCTCTCACATGGAGGATGCTGAGCCCTGGGGAGCAGCAAAGAACTGTCACAAGACCTGAGTAACAAGGTGATGGCACTTTATGGGAAAGGATGTCAGAAGAGATCCGAAGCCTCGAACATGTCGGTCAGTTCTCTCCTATGAAGAAGTGGAAAGTTTGAGGCAGGAGCGGACTGACAACTCATGGGGCCCCTGGGCAAGAGGGGATCATGGGGCCCCTGTGTCCTTGCCCAAACTCAAAAAAGCCTATGAAAAAGGTACCAGGGGCATCTCATGGGGCCCACTACTGACCCTGGGCCATCGGGCACTGCCCGAGTTTCCAAATGGTCAGTCCGCCCTGGTTTGAGGATCCCCTGACACCGAGGCCGAGGTCAGGGAGACCGAGAAAGATGGTGGCCACGACGGGCAGAAGGATTGTTCGGGATACCACGGGGGCTCCCCCCCCCCCCCCCCCAGGTGACCACAGGAGGACTCCAGGCGGCTCTGGGAGAAGTTCAGTTGTATGAAGGAATACAATATGGCGATCCTGAACAAGAATGAGCTGCATGGCGGAGTTCCCAGAAAGGAGCCTTCGCTGTGCCAATGCCACAAGAAAGCCCAGGTGCAATATGGCTGACAACACCTGGACACGCCTCTCCTGGACACGCCTCTCCTGGACACGCCTCTCCTGGACACGCCTCTCCTGGATCTTCTGTGGCATTGGAGCAGTGAAGGCTTTTCTGGAAACTCCGCCATGCAGCTCATTCTTGTTCAGGATCGCCATATTGTATTCCTTCACACAACCAAATTTCTCCCAGAGCCGCCTGGAGTCCTCCTGAGGTCACCTGACCTTCCGCCCCAATCCTAACAATCTAACCCCTTCCTGCCCTTGGGTCATTATTCCTCCCACTGAACACCAATGATGGGGCACTATTCCTTCCACTGACACCGATGGGGCACTATTCCTTCCACTGACACCGATGGGGCACTATTCCTTCCACTGACACCGATGGGGCACTATTCCTTCCACTGACACCGATGGGGCACTATTCCTCCCACTGACACCAATGATGGGGCACTGTTTCCTCCCACTGACACCAATGATGGGGCACTATTCCTCCCACTGACACCAATGATGGGGCACTGTTCCTCCCACTGACACCAATGATGGGGCACAATTCCTCCACTGACACCAATGATGGGGCACTATTCCTCCCACTGACACCAATGATGGGGCACTATTCCTCCCACTGACACCAATGATGGGCACTATTCCTCCCACTGACACCAATGATGGGGCACTATTCCTCCCACTGACACCAATGATGGGGCACTATTCCTCCCACTGACACCAATGATGGGACACTATTCCTCCCACTGACACCAATGATGGGACACTATTCCTCCCACTGACATCAATGATGGGGCACTATTCCTCCCCACTGACACCAATGAAGGGGCACTATTCCTCCCACTGACACCAATGATGGGGCACTATTCCTCCCACTGACACCAATGATGGGACACTATTCCTCCCACTGACACCAATGAAGGGGCACTATTCCTCCACTGACACCAATGATGGGGCACTATTCCTCCCACTGACACCAATGATGGGGCACTATTCCTCCCACTGACACCAATGATGGGGGCACTATTCCTCCACTGACACCAATGATGGGGCACTATTCCTCCCACTGACACCAATGATGGGACACTATTCCTCCCACTGACACCAATGATGGGGCACTATTCCTCCCACTGACACCAATGATGGGGCACTATTCCTCCCACTGACACCAATGATGGGGCACTATTCCTCCACTGACACCAATGATGGGGCACTATTCCTCCCACTGACACCAATGATGGGACACTATTCCTCCACTGACACCAATGATGGGGGCACTATTCCTCCCACTGACATCAATGATGGGGCACTATTCCTCCCACTGACACCAATGATGGGGCACCCCAACCCCCTCACCGGACCCTCAGTCCCATTCCCCCAGTGCAGCTCAGTGATGGGATTTGTCGCCTTTCCCTGCGGCTGGTTTTTTCTCAGCATTTGCTCAGCTGGAGGGAAATCTTCCAGAAACTGAAACTTTATTCATCTCTCATCACAATAACATCAGGAAGGCGTCTCCGTGGAACTACAAGTCCCAGACTGATCTTGTAGTTCCCCCCCCCCCAGCCAAGGGATGCCAGTGTAAGTGGGGCCCCGGATGTGGGCCCCTGATGGAGCCCTGACAGATACAAGGAGGTAATTGCTGCAAGCTGGGAGAAGAGTTTGGGGTTGTATTTGGTGACACATTGTTTGTGCAGAGAAGTGAAATGGAGCATTTCGGGGGAGGGGGGGGGGCGAGGGGGGCCCGGGGCCCCGGCCTTTCACCGAAATATACACAACCCCTTACATAAATAATCCATCGCAAACGCTGCAATCTCCGTTCTATAAACACGTCTGCAAACCAGGGAAGGGCTGGCCCAGCCGCGCGGCCTCACCGACTTCACTGGGATTTTATATATTTTTATATTTCCAAAGCGGAATAAAAGAAAAAAACGAAAAATGCTCCATTGTTACGATAAATACATTGTCTGCGATTCCCCCCTTCCAAATCGCAGCTCAGCCCCGCCCACATTCCGGGAACAACTGCCACTTACCGTCAATTTGTTTCCAATTTTTATAGAAATTTTTATTTTTTTTTTTTTCCCGCTCAGTGTGTTCCCTAAAATATTTCCACATGGGAGCGAAAAACGATAGCGATCTTTTATGAATACGTATTTTACATTCATGCCGCCATTCTGCCTCCATATTTTCTGGCGTGAGATAGTTTAGGGGTCGCTTCACACTCCATGCGGCTCAGTTGCTTTTTTTTCTGCATCCAAAACACAGAGTCGGTGATCCGGGTGTCGGTGTCATCGTTACCATCAGCGCTCGCCGTTCCGGTGCAAGAAAAACAAAGTAGAACCGCTGGAATTTTTTCTGCACAGAACTGGACTGAAACGCACCGAAACGCACCAGAGAATGCAGACGTCGCGATTTACAGGTGAAACTCAAAAAATGAGAATATCGTGCAAAAGTTCATTTATTTCAGTGCAGCAACTTAACCCCTCGCCTTACCGGGCACTCCCACCCCCCTCCTGCCTACCGGCACTCCCACCCCCCCTCCTGCCTACCGGCACTCCCACCCCCCTCCTGCCTACCGGCACTCCCACCCCCCTCCTGCCTACCGGGCACTCCCACCCCCCTCCTGCCTACCGGGCACTCCCACCCCCCTCCTGCCTACCGGGCACTCCCACCCCCCTCCTGCCTACCGGCACTCCCCCCCCCCCTCCTGCCTACCGGGCACTTCTACCCCCTTCCTGCCTACCGGGCACTCCCACCCCCTTCCCGCCTACCGGGCACTCCCACCCCCTCCCTGCCTACCTACCGGGCACTCCCACCCCCTTCCCGCCTACCGGGCACTTCTACCCCCCTCCCTCCCTACCGGCACTCCCACCCCCCTCCTGCCTACCGGCACTCCCACCCGCTTCCCTGCCTACCGGGCACTCCCACCCCCTCCCCGCCTACCGGGCACTCCTACCCCCTTCCCGCCTACCGGGCACTTCTACCCCCTTCCCGTCTACAGGGCACTTCTACCCCCTTCCTGTCTACAGGGCACCTCTACCCCCTTCCCGCCTACCGGGCACTTCTACCCCCTTCCCGCCTACAGGGCACTTCTACCCCCTTCCTGCCTACAGGACACTTCTACCCCCTTCCCGCCTACAGGACACTTCTACCCCCTTCCCGCCTACAGGGCACTTCTACCCCCTTCCTGCCTACCGGGCACTCCTACCCCCTTCCTGCCTACCGGGCACTCCCACCCCCTTCCCGCCTACTGGGCACTCCCACCCCCTCCCTGCCTACCGGGCACTCCCACCCCCTTCCCGCCTACCGGGCACTCCTACCCCCTTCCCGCCTACCGGCACTTCTACCCTCTTCCCGCCTACCGGACACTTCTACCCCCTTCCTGCCTACAGGGCACTTCTACCCCCTACCTGCCTACAGGACACTTCTACCCCCTTCCTGCCTACAGGACACTTCTACCCCCTTCCTGCCTACAGGGCACTTCTACCCCCTTCCTGCCTACAGGACACTTCTACCCCCTTCCTGCCTACCGGGCACTTCTACCCCCTTCCTGCCTACAGGGCACTTCTACCCCCTTCCTGCCTACAGGGCACTTCTACCCCCTTCCTGCCTACAGGACACTTCTACCCCCCCTTCCTGCCTACAGGGCACTTCTACTACCCCTTCCTGCCTACCGGGCACTTCTACCCCCCTTCCCCCCCCCCCCAGGCCAATTTCCAGCTTTCAGCGCTGTCACACTTTGAATGACAATTGCGCGGTCATGCAACACTGTACCCAGATGACTTTTTTATCATTTTTTTGTGACAGATTTTATTTTGGTGGTATTTAATCACCTTGGGGATTTTATTCTTTCTTAAACCAAAAACCACTGAAAATTTTGAAAAAAAAAATGTTTTTTCTTAGTTTTTGTTATAACATTTTGTAAATAAGTGATTTTTCTCCTTCACTGATGTGCGCTAATGAGGCTGCAGTGATGGGCACTGATTGGAGGCGCTGATGAGGCACTGGTAGGTGGCACTAACTGCTGGGGGCTACACTGATGATCAGTGTAGATGTCCCCTCCGTGTAATGCCGATTTCCGGCTCTCTGCTCCTCCCCGCTGTCAGCGTGACAGCTCGAGAGGAGAGAAATGCCGATAACCGGCGTTTCCCTGTTTACGTGATCAGCTGTGATTGGACACAGCTGATCACATGACGGAGCCGACATCTTCAGCTCTTTCCATTGATTGGTCATTCGCTGTGTCCCTCGGACCACCGACCGCTGCGCTGCGCACTCAGGGAGCCGAGCATGCACGGTTAGAATGGGAGGACGTCATATGACTCCTCCCAGAATGAGAGCACCGCCCCCCGCCCGTCATTGCCATTGTGAAAAGGTGGAATAATCTCGGCTCAAAAAAAAAGTGTCCCACTCTAATCAGCTCATTCAGCCATAACACCTGCAAAGGGTTCCTGAGCCTTTCAATGGTCTCTCTCAGTCTGGTTCAGTAGGAATCACCATCATGGGAAAGACTGCTGACCTGACACCATCACTGACACCCTCCATAAGGAGGGAAAGCCTCAAAAGGAATTGCAGAAGAAGTTGGATGTTCCCAAAGTGTGGAAGAAAAAGGTGCACAATCAGCAGGGATGACCGCAGCCTGGAGAGGATTATCAGGAAAAGACCATTCAAAAGTGTTGTGGACTTTCACAAGGAGTGGACTGAGGCTGGAGTCAGTGCATCAAGAGCCACCACACACAGACGGATCCTGGACATGGGCTTCAAATGTCGTATTCCTCTTGTCAAGCCGCTCCTGAACAACAAACAACGTCAGAAGCGTCTTACCTGGGCTAAAGAAAAACAGACCTGGTCTGTCCTCAGTGGTCCAAAGTCCTCTTTTTCTGATGAGAGCAACATTTGCATCTCATTTGGAAACCAAAGACCCCGAGTATGGAGGAAGAATGAGAGGCCCAGGACCCCGAGTATGGAGGAAGAATGGAGAGGCCCAAGGACCCCGAGTATGGAGGAAGAATGGAGAGGCCCAAGGACCCCAGGTATGGAGGAAGAATGGAGAGGCCCAAGGACCCCGAGCACGGGGGAAGAATGGAGAGGCCCAAGGACCCCGAGTATGGAGGAAGAATGGAGAGGCCCAAGGACCCCGAGTATGGAGGAAGAATGGAGAGGCCCAAGGACCCCGAGTATGGAGGAAGAATGGAGAGGCCCAAGGACCCCGAGCACGGGGGGGAAGAATGGAGAGGCCCAAGGACCCCGAGTATGGAGGAAGAATGGAGAGGCCCAAGGACCCCGAGTATGGAGGAAGAAAGAATGGAGAGGCCCAAGGACCCCGAGTATGGAGGAAGAATGGAGAGGCCCAAGGACCCGAGTATGGAGGAAGAATGGAGAGGCCCAAGGACCCCGAGTATGGAGGAAGAATGGAGAGGCCCAAGGACCCCGAGTATGGAGGAAGAATGGAGAGGCCCAAGGACCCCGAGTATGGAGGAAGAATGGAGAGGCCCAAGGACCCCGAGTATGGAGGAAGAATGGAGAGGCCCAAGGACCCCGAGTATGGAGGAAGAATGGAGAGGCCCAAGGACCCCGAGTATGGAGGAAGAATGGAGAGGCCCAAGGACCCCGAGTATGGAGGAAGAATGGAGAGGCCCAAGGACCCCAAGCACGGGGGAAGAATGGAGAGGCACAAGGGACCCCGAGTATGGAGGAAGAATGGAGAGAGGCCCAAGGGCCCCCGAGTATGGAGAAAGAATGGAGAGGCACAAGGACCCCGAGTATGGAGGAAGAATGGAGAGGCACAAGGACCCCGAGTATGGAGGAAGAATGGAGAGGCGCCCCAAGGACCCTGAGTATGGAGGAAGAATGGAGAGGCCCAAGGACCCCGAGTATGGAGGAAGAATGGAGAGGCCCAAGGACCCCGAGTATGGAGGAAGAATGGAGAGGCCCAAGGACCCCGAGTATGGAGGAAGAATGGAGAGGCCCAAGGACCCCGAGTATGGAGGAAAGAATGGAGAGGCCCAAGGACCCGAGTATGGAGGAAGAATGGAGAGGCCCAAGGACCCCGAGTATGGAGGAAGAATGGAGAGGCCCAAGGACCCCGAGTATGGAGGAAGAATGGAGAGGCCCAAGGACCCCGAGCACGTGGGAAAGAATGGAGAGGCCCAAGGACCCCGAGTATGGAGGAAGAATGGAGAGGCCCAAGGACCCCGAGTATGGAGGAAGAATGGAGAGGCCCAAGGACCCCGAGTATGGAGGAAGAATGGAGAGGCCCAAGGACCCCGAGTATGGAGGAAGAATGGAGAGGCCCAAGGACCCCGAGTATGGAGGAAGAATGGAGAGGCCCAAGGACCCCGAGCACGTGGGAAAGAATGGAGAGGCCCAAGGACCCCGAGTATGGAGGAAGAATGGAGAGGCCCAAGGACCCCCGAGTATGGAGGAAGAATGGAGAGGCCCAAGGACCCCGAGTATGGAGGAAGAATGGAGAGGCCCAAGGACCCCGAGTATGGAGGAAGAATGGAGAGGCCCAAGGACCCCGAGTATGGAGGAAGAATGGAGAGGCCCAAGGACCCCGAGTATGGAGGAAGAATGGAGAGGCCCAAGGACCCCGAGTATGGAGAAAGAATGGAGAGGCCCAAGGACCCGATATGGAGGAAGAATGGAGAGGCCCAAGGACCCCGAGCACGGGGGAAGAATGGAGAGGCCCAAGGACCCCGAGTATGGAGGAAGAATGGAGAGGCCCAAGGACCCCGAGTATGGAGGAAGAATGGAGAGGCCCAAGGACCCCCGAGTATGGAGGAAGAATGGAGAGGCCCAAGGACCCCGAGTATGGAGGAAGAATGGAGAGGCCCAAGGACCCCGAGTATGGAGGAAGAATGGAGAGGCCCAAGGACCCCGAGTATGGAGGAAGAATGGAGAGGCCCAAGGACCCCGAGTATGGAGGAAGAATGGAGAGGCCCAAGGACCCCGAGTATGGAGGAAGAATGGAGAGGCCCAAGGACCCCGAGTATGGAGGAAGAATGGAGAGGCCCAAGGACCCCGAGTATGGAGGAAGAATGGAGAGGCACAAGGACCCCGAGTACGGAGGGAGAATGGAGAGGCACAAGGACCCCGAGTATGGAGGAAGAATGGAGAGGCCCAAGGACCCCGAGTATGGAGGAAGAATGGAGAGAGCCCAAGGACCCCGAGTATGGAGGAAGAATGGAGAGGCCCAAGGACCCCGAGTATGGAGGAAGAATGGAGAGGCACACACTGCAAGATGCTTGAAGTCCAGTGTGAAGTTTCCACAGTCTGTGTTGATTTGGGGATCCATGTCATCTGCTGGTGTTGGCCCACTGTGCTTCATGAAGTCCAGGGTCACCGCAGCCGTCTACCAGGAGATTTTGGAGCACTTCATGCTTCCTTCCACAGACCAGCTTTATGGGGATGATGACTTCATTTTCCAGCAGGACTTGGCTCCGTCCACACTGCCAAAAGCACCAAAACCTGGTTCAATGACCGTGGGATTACTGTGCTTGATTGGCCAGCAAACTGGCCTGACCTGAACCCCATAGAGAATCTATGGGGCATTGCCAAGAGAAAGATGAGAGACATGAGAGCGAACAATGCAGAAGAGCTGAAGGCCGCTATTGAAGCATCCTGGTCTTCCATAACACCTCAGCAGTGCCACAGGCTGATAGCTTCCATGCCACGCCGCATTGAGGCAGTAATTGCTGCAAAAGGGGCCCAAACCAAGTACTGAGTACATATGCAGCTTCTACTTCTCAGAGGTGCGATATTGTTCTATGTACAATCCGTGTTTTATTGATTGCATGGAATATTCTCATTTTCTGAGATTGTGGATTTGGGGTTTTCATGAGCTGTAAGCCATAATCATGGGCGGACTGACCATTCAGGTACTCAGGCAGTGCCCGAGGGCCGGGGTCAGTAGGGGGCCCCATCAGATGCCTCTGGTACCTTTCATAGGCTTTTTTGGGTGTGGTTTGAGTGTGGGTGAGGACACGGGGGCCATGATCCCCTATTGCCCGGGGGCCCCATGAGTTGTCAGTCCACCCCTGGCCATAATCCTCACAATGATGACAAATCACGGCTTGAACTATCTTGCTTTGTATGGAATTATTTATTTCAGGTATTTATATATCGCCATCAATGTACTCCGCACTTCACATATATTGTACATCAGGCCCCGCCCCCGAGGAGCGTACAATCTAACTCACAGTCATACATACACAGACTAGGGACAATTCAGACAGGAGCCACTTCACCTCCCAGCATGTCTTTGGAGTGTGGGAGGAAACTGGAGTACCCAGAGGAAACCCACGCAGGCACAGGGAGAACACGCAAACTACAGGCAGGTGGTGCTGTGGTTGGGATTTGAACCAACAACCCGAGTACTGCCAGGGGGAAGTGCTAACCACTCAGCCACTGTGCTGCCCCTGAATGAGTCTCATATATTAGTTTCACCTGTATGTGTATATATATATATATATTAGATGGTATATAGAGAGTATATATATTAGATGGTATATAGAGAGTATATATATATATATATATATATTGGATGGTATATAGAGAGTATATATATATATATTAGATGGTATATAGAGAGTATATATATATATTTATATTAGATGGTATATAGAGAGTATATATATATTAGATGGTATATAGAGAGTATATATATTATATGGTATATAGAGAGTATATATATTAGATGGTATATAGAGAGTATATATATATATATATATATATATGGATGGTATATAGAGAGTATATATATATATATTAGATGGTATATAGAGAGTATATATATATTTAAATGGTATATAGAGAGTAATATATATATAAGATATTGGATGGTATATAGAGAGTATATATATATATATTAGATGGTATATAGAGAGTATATATATATATATTGGATGGTATATAGAGAGTATATATATATATATTGGATGGTATATAGAGAAAATATATATATATATATATATATATATATATATATATATATATATAATATTGGATGGTATATAGAGAGTATATATATATATATATATATTGGATGGTATATAGAGAGTATATATATATATATATTGGATGGTATATAGAGAGTATAATATATATATAATATTGGATGGTATATATAGAGAGTATATATATATATTGGATGGTATATAGAGAGTATATATATTGGATGGTATATAGAGAGTATATATATATATATATATTAGATGGTATATAGAGAGTATATATATATATATATATTGGATGGTATATAAGAGAGTATATATTGGATGGTATATAGAGAGTATATATTGGATGGTATATAGAGAGTATATATTGGATGGTATATAGAGAGTATATATTGGATGGTATATAGAGAGTATATATTGGATGGTATATAGAGAGTATATATATATATATATATATTGGATGGTATATAGAGAGTATATATATATATATATTGGATGGTATATAGAGAGTATATATTGGATGGTATATAGAGAGTATATATATATATATATTGGGATGGTATATATAGAGAGTATATATATATATATATTGAAGAAAAAATGGGAAAAGATGAACCGGAACACACAAACACGCCGGAACGCGCCAGTAATGTGTCAACAACGTGCGCCCGAAACGCGTCATCTGCACTGCGCTTATAGTGGGAAAAAAATCGCAGAATTTTGTCAAATTTGTGAAAGATTTGAAGTCCAATATTTTTTTTTAAACTGGGCTGTTTTTTTTTGTTTTTTTTATTGAGTGGGGGGGGGGGGGGACAAGTGTGTGAAATCTGGGGCCAGTTATTTTTTGGTGTGTATGTAAAATTTGTTGTCCCTTATTTTTTGTGGGGGGGTGTAAAAAATTGGGGTCCATTTTTTTTTTAAGGGAAGTATAATATTTGGGGGTCCATTATTTGGAGTATTTTTTGAGGCGGGGTTAAATTTGGGGTCTTTTTTTTTTTGTTTTTCTCTTTTCTTCGTAGGGATGTAAAATTCGGGGTGCATTTTTTTTTTGCAGGGTGTATAACATTTAGGATTCGTCATTTTTTGGGGGGGTGTACATTTGGAGTCCATTTATGTATTTATTGCCATATGTGTAAAATTTAAGTCTTCTGGGGGTCTGTGGTTTTTTTATTATTTTTCTTTTACAGGGTGTGTAAAAATGCGGAGTCTGTGTTTTTGAGGGGTGTAAATTTTGGGGGGTCTATCACTGCTATTTTTTAATTTGCTTTTTTTCTTGCCATGTGGAATCCTTTTTTTTTTTTTTTGGGGGGGGGGGGGGCAAAATTTTGGGGTCTGTAATTTTTATTTATTTTTTTGCAGGGTGTATAAAAATTTGTCTTTTTTTGGGGGGGGGGGTAAAATTTGGGGTGTTACGTTAATTTTTTTTTTTATTTTTGTAGGACGTGAAATTTGTAGCCTGTTGTTTTTTTTTTTTTGAGGGGGGCAAATTTCGGGTTATTTTTACACACACACACACATATATATATATATTATAATTATTTTTGCATGGTGTATAAAATTTTAATTCTGTTTTTGTTGGGGAGGGGGTTTTTAAAATTTGGGGTTTTTTTTTTTTTATTTTTTTAAATTTTTTTGTATAAAATTTGGGATTTCTTATTTTTATTTAATTTGGGGTTCTGTAATTGTTTGAAGGGATTTCTTAATTTTTTATTTTTGCAGGGTGTACAAAATTTGGTTTCATTTTTTTTATTAAAAAAAATTTAATTTTATACATTTATTTTAATTTTTTAAAATAAGTCTTTTTGGCAGGGTGTTAAAATTTGGGGGGTACTTTTGTTTATTTGCATTTATTTTTGCATGGTGTATAAAATTTAACATTTTTTTTGGAGGGGGTTTAACATTTGGGTTTTTGGTTTTACTTACTTTTCCATTTTTTTTTGTATAAAATTTTGGATTTTTATATTTATTTTTGCAGGGTGTATAAAATTTGAATTCTATTTTGGTGGGGTTAAAATTTGGGGCTCTGAAATTTTTCGGGGGGGATTTATTATTTTTATTTTTGCAGGGTGTATAAAATTTGGATTCAGTTTTTTTTGGGGGTGTTAAAAAAAAATTTTTTTGTTTTTTTTTTATTTTTTTATTTTTATTTCTTGCTGGGTGTATACAATTTTGGATTTCTTATATTTATTTTTGCAGGGTGTATAAAATTTGAATTCTATTTTGGTGGGGGTTAAAATTTGGGGTTCTGAAATTTTTCGGGGGGGGATTTATTATTTTTTTTTTTGCAGGGTGTATAAAATTTGAATAGTTTTTTTTGGGGGGGTTAAAATTTGGGGTTCTGCTTATTTTATTTTTGCAAGGTGCATAAAATTTGGGATTTTTAATATTTATTTATTTTTGCACAGTGTATAAAAATTTGAATTCTATTTTGGTGGGGTAAAAAATTGGGTGCTGTAATTTTTTTTGGGGGGGGGGATTTCTTATTTTTTTTGTTGTACATAATTTTTATAATTTGGATTAAATTTTTTTGGTGGTGCTAAAATTTGGGGTTCTGTTTTGTTTTTTTTTTGCTCGGTGTACACAATTTTGGATTTCTTATTTTTATTTTTGCAGGGTGTTATAAAAATTTGGATTCAGTGTTTTTTTTAGGGGAGGTGTTAAATTTTAATTGTTTTTTTTATGGAGGGGTAATTTTTTTTTTTTTTTTAGGGGTGTATAAAATTTGGGATTATTTTTTTTTTTTTTTTTTGCAGGTGTGTATAAAATTTGGATTCAGTTTTTTTTATGGGGGGGGGGGGCTAAAATTTGGGGTTATTTTTCTATTTTATTTTTGCTGGGTGTAAAAAAATTTTAATTGTTTTTTTTTATTGGGGGGGGGGTTAAATTTTGGGGTTATGTTTATTTTTTTTTTTAGCAGGGTGTATAAAATTTTGAAATTTTGTTTTTTTATGGGGGGGGGGGGGTTTAAAATTTTAGGTTTTAAATTTTTTTTGTTTGGGTATATTAAATGTGGTATTTTATATTTTTTTTTTTTTTTTTTTGTTTTTTATGTATAAAATATTTGGATTCAGTTTTTATTTTTTTAACGGGGGGTTAAACATTTGGCATTGTTTTTTTCATTTATTTATTTTGTAGGGTGTATCAATATTTGAATTCTTCTTTTTTTTTAAGGGGGAGGTTACAATTTGGGGTTATTTTTATTTTTGTTTTTTTTTAGATAAAGGTGTTATTTAAACATTTATTTGTTTTTTTATTATGGGGCGTTTAGGGTTATTGTTTATATTTTTATTTTTTTTTTGCAGGGTGTATAAAATTTAAATTGTTTTTTTTAGGGGGGTTAAAATTTAGGGGTTATTTTTTTTCTGGGTGTATTAAAATTTGGATTCATTTTTTTTTATTTTATTTTTTTTATTGGGGGGGGGGTTGGTTTGTTTGGGTGTATGGGGTTGTTTTAAATTGTTATTTTTTATTTATTTTATGGGAATTTTAATATTGGTTTTTATGGGTTGTATAAATTTTGGATTCAGTTTTTTTTATGGGGGTTATAAAAATTATTATTATTTTATTATTTTTTTTTATAAAGGGTGTATTAATTTTTTATGAATCCTGTTTTTTTAGGGGGGGCTTTTTATGGTGGTTTTTTTCGTAAAAAAATGTTGGAGTTATTTTTATTTGTATTTATTTGTTGGTTTTTTAGGGTGTATTTTTAAAAAATTTTAATTCAGTTTTTTTAGGGGGGGGGGTTAAAATTTGGGGTTGTTATTTTTATAAATATTTATTTTGCAGGGTGTATAAAATATTAATTTAGTTTTTATGGGGGCGGTATTTAAAAGTTGGGGTTGTTTTTATTTTATTTTTTTAAGGGGGCTTAAAATTTGGGGTTATTTTTTTTTTCTGGATGTTATAAAACTTTGGATTTCAGTTTTTTTATGGGGGGGGGGGTCTAGGGATGTTTAAAATGTATTTTTTTTTTTTTATTTTTTTTTAATGTATTTATTTTTGAATTTTGTTTTTATTATGGTGGAGGGAGGGTTAAAATTTGGGGTCACTATTTTTTTATATTTTTTTTGCAATGTTAGGTACATTTTTTTTAATTTTTTAATTCAGTTTTTTTTATGGGGGCTATTAAAATTTGGAATTTCTATTTTTTTTATGGGGTTTTAAAATTTGGGTTTATTTTAATTTTTTTTTTATTTATTTCTGGGTGTATAAAAATTTTAATTCAGTTTTTTTAGGGGGGGGGTTAAATTTGGGGTTGTTATTTTATATATTTTATTATTGCAGGTGTTATAAAATTTTAATTTTAGTTTTTTTTTTTTTTGGGCTTTTTAATTTGCGGCTGTTATTTATTAATTTTTTTATAAGTGTATAAAATGTGGATTCAGTTATTTTTATGGGGGTGTTATTTTTATTTATTTATCTTTTTTGCTGGGCGGATCGGGACATTTTGAATTCTGTTTTTTATAGGGGTGTTAAATTTGGGATTTCATTTTTTATAGGGGATGGGTAAAATTTGGAGATTTCTTTTTTTATGGGGCATGGGTAAAATTTGGGATTCTTTTTTTCATGGGGATGGGTAAAATTTGGGATTTCTTTTTTTTATGGGGTTTTTAAAGTCTGGGGTTATTTTAATTTTTTTTTCTGGGTGATAAAATTTTGGATATCATTTTTATATGGGGTTTTTGGGGTTATTTTAATTCACTTTATCTTTTTGCAAGGTGTAACTAAAATTTGAATTCTGTGTTTTTTTATACGAGGGTGTTTAAAATTTGGGATTTCTTTTTCTTTTTTTGCAGTGTGCATAAAATTTTGATTCAGTTTTTTTTTTTGGGGTGGGGGGGTTAAAATTTGGGGTTATTTTTATATTATTTTTTTTTCGGGGTGTCTAAAATTTGGGATTTCTTTTTCTTTTTTTTGCAGGGTGTGCATAAAATTTGGATTTCAGTTTTTTTTAAGGGGGGGGGGGGGGTTTAAAATTTGGGGTTATTTATATAACTTTTTTGATGTGGGTGTCTAAAATTTTTGATTTCTTTTTCTTTCTTTTTTTTGCAGGGTGTATAAAACTTGCATTCAGTTTTTTTTTTTTGGGGGGGGGGGGTTAAAATTTGGGGTTATTTATTTATTTAATTTTTTTTTGCAGGGTGTATAAAGTTTGGATTCAGTTTTTTTTTATGGGGGTGTTAAAAATTTGGGATTTTTTTTATATGGGGGTGTTAAAAAATTTGGGAATATTATTTTTATTCATTTATCTTTTTTGCCGCGGGGTGTTATTAAAATTTGATTTTTTTTTTTTTTTGATGCAGGGGGGGGGGTTAAAATTTTGGGTTTTTTATTTATTTTTTTTTATTTTTTATTTGCAGAGGGGTTGTCTAAAAAATTTGGGCGAACTTCTTTTTCTTATCTATCTTTTTTTTTTCAGGTGTAACCCAAAAGTTTATGGATTCAGTTTTTTTTTTAAGGGGGGGGTTAAAATTTGGGGGTTATTTATTTATTTTGCAGGGTGTATAATTTGATTCAGTTTTTTTACATGGGGGTGTTAAAATTTGGGGTTATTATTTTTATTCATTAATCTTTTTGCAAGGTGTATCAAATTTGAATTCTGTTTTTTTTTTTTGGGGGGGGTTTAAAATTTGGGGTTGTTATTTTATATAATTTTTTTTCGGGGTGTCTAAAACTTGGGACTTCTTTTTCTTTTTTTGCAGGGTTATATAAAATTTTGATTCCGTTTTTTTTTGGGGGGGGGGGGGGTTAAAATTTGGGGTTAATTTAATTTTTTTGCGGGGTGTCTAAAATTTGAGATTTTTTTTTTTTTTTGCAGGGTGTATAAAATCTGGATTCAGTTTTTTAGGGGGGTCAAAATTTGGGGTTGTTATTTTTATTTATCTTTTCCTGGGTTTATAAAATTTGAATTCTGTTTTTTTTTTAGGGGGGGAGGTTAAAATTTGGATATTTTCTTTTTTTTTTTTGCGAGGTTTTTTTTTATGTATAAAATTTGGATTCATATTTTTTAGGGGGGGGGGTTGAACTTTGGGGGTCCGTCATATTTTTCGCTGCGGTGTGACAATAAGTTGGAGGTTGCAGCTGTCTCTGTGCGGCACTAAATAAGAGGTGAAGGGCTGTGGGGGGGGGGGGCAGTCTGGTGGGGGACAGTTTGGCAGAGGGGGGGCAGTTTGCGGCTGGGGGGGGCAGTCTGGTGGGGGACAGTTTGCAGAGGGGGGGCAGTTTGCGGTGGGGGGGCATTTTGCGGAGGGGGGGCATTTTGTGGAGGGGGGCAGTGTGGGGGGGCATTTTGTGGAGGGGGGGCAGTTTGCGGAGGGGGGGCAGCAGTTTGCGGGGGGGGAAAGGCTGTTTTCAGAGGGGGGGCTGTTTGCGGGAGGGGGGGGGCAGTTTGCGGAGGGGGGGCTGTTTGCGGAGGGGGGGGGAGTTTGCAGAGGGGGGGCTGTTTGCGGAGGGGGGGCTGTTTGCGGAGGGGTGGCAGTTTGCGGAGGGGGGGCAGTTTTGCGGATTGGGGGGGCTGTTTTCAGAGGGGGGGCTGTTTTCGGAGGGGGGGGCTGTTTGCGGAGGGGGGGGCAGTTTGCGGAGGGGGGGCTGTTTTCAGAGGGGGGCTGTTTTCAGAGGGGGGCTGTTTGCAGAGGGGGGGCTGTTTGCGGAGGGGGGGGCAGTTTGCGGAGGGGGGGGGCTGTTTGCGGAGGGGGGGGCAGTTTGCGGAGGGGGGGCAGTTTTGCGGAGGGGGGGCTGTTTGCAGAGGGGGGGCTGTTTGGGACAGAGCCGGGTGGTAAGAAATTTGTAGCATTTGGAGGTCTGTGAAGCGAGATTCCTGTATTGTGCGGCTTCTCTGCCCCCCCCCTCCCTCCCCCTCCCCCCCTCCTCCTCCTCCTGTGTCCCCACATTGATTTGGGAGTGAAGCTGCAGCCTGGGTGGTCCCGGCTCCCCCTCCCTCCTCACGTTGGGGGGGCTGTTGCTTAGCAGCTAATAATAGGACTTGTTTAGAGAGTAATTTGCCTTTTCCTCAGCAATCAGATTGAGCGCTCATTTCCATGCAGCCCCCCCCGCCCCCCCCTTCTCCTCTTTTCAGGGACTGTGAAGAGTCGCCTTCAGCACAGATGCGAGGATTCGGGACACAGAAGTGATCCTTCTCCTCTTCCTGGGATTTCCTGCCTTCCCGTCACTCTGGGACGCGCTATTTGCCCCGGACGCCGCTTCCGATTGGCCCCCCCACCGCCAGCACCGCCACCCACCTCTGCGATCTGCGCTGGACGAAGCATGAAGAGCGGCCGGGGATCCAACGATTTGCCCACCTAGATGGAAGCCCCCCCGACCCCGAGGTTTCCTGGATGCCGATAATTCCTGCATGGATTTTATCGATCGGCTGGCTGAGCCGGTTGATTTTGGAGTCGCTCGTCGGTCGCCTTATGAGGACGCTAGAGGAGGTCGCTGAACGCCCCGTGGTACCCCGCGCCCGCGCCCGCTGTTGGGTTCGATGGCCCCTGTGCCCCCCGCTGCGGGGGAAGGCGGCTTCGCAGGTTTACCTCCCGGCTACAAAACTTCGTACCCGGCTACCAGCGCCGACCTCCTGAGGAGACCCAGCTATTGCCACGCCGCCTTCGCACACAATCAAGCAGATCGCCAAGGTGAGTGCAGGACGTGGACCGAGGACGTGGGTTGTCTTCTCATGGGTGTCACTGGACCGGAAGGGTTTGGGGGTTCCTTAGCTGACAGCTGTGCCGGGACCGGGGCCACACAACAGCTACCGCAGCCTTTATCAACCTCTGTACCCCAAATGTCAGGGGACCCCCAACTACAACCAGTCCTTCAGGGGTCCGTGGGAAGAAAGAATGTCCCTTACATTGGGGGTCCGTGGGAAGAATGTCCCCTTACATTGGGGGTCCGTGGGAAGAATGTCCCTTACATTGGGGGTCCGTGGGAAGAAAAGAATGTCTCTTACATTGGGGGTCCGTGGGAAGAATGTCCCTTACATTGGGGGTCAGTGGGAAGAATTGTCCCTTACATTGGGGGTCCGTGGGAAGAATTGTCCTTACATTGGGGGTCAGTGGGAAGAATGTCCTTACATTGGGGGGTAGTTTGGGAGACGGGGAGGTAATGTCCCTTACATTGGGGTCGGGGGAGGAATGTCCCTTACATTGGGGGGTCAGTGGGAAGAATGTCCCTTACATTGGGGGTCAGTGAGAAGAATGTCCCTTACATTGGGGTCAGTCAGTGGGAAGAATGTCCCCTTACAAATTGGTGGTCAGTGGGAAGAATGTCCCTTACATTGGTGGTCAGTGAGAAGAATGTCCCTTACATTGGGGGTCAGTGGGAAAGAATGTTCCTTACATTGGTGGTCAGTGGGAAGAATGTCCCTTTACATTGGGGGTCAGTGGGAAGAAGAATGTCCCTTACATTGGGGGTCGTGGTGGGAAAGAATGTCCCTTACATTGGTGGTCGGTGGGAAGAATGTCCCTTACATTGGTGGTCGGTGGGAAGAATGTCCCTTACATTGGGGGTCAGGGGAAGAATGTCCCTTACATTGGGGGTCCCTTAGTGGGAAGAATGTCCCTTACATTGGGGGTCAGTGGGGAAGAATGTCCCCTTACATTGGGGGTCAGTGGGAAGAATGTCCCTTACATTGGTGGTCAGTGGGAAAAATGTCCCTTACATTAGTGGTCAATGGGGAGGATGTCCCTTACATTTGGGGTCAGTGGGAAGAATGTCCCTTACATTGGTGGTCAGTGGGAAGAATGTCCCTTACATTGGGGGTCGGTGGGAAGAATTTCCCTTACATTGGGGGGTCAGTGGGAAGATTGTCCCTTACATTGGGGGTCAGTGGGAAGAATGTCCCTTACATTGGGGTCGGTGGGAAGAATGTCCCTTACATTGGGGGGTCGGTGGGAAGAATGTCCCTTACATTGGGGGTCGGTGTGGGAAAGAATGTCCCTTACATTGGGGGTCGGTGGGAAGAATGTCCCTTACATTGGGGTCGGTGGGAAGAATGCCCTTACATTGGGGGTCAGTGGGAAGAATGTCCCTTACATTGGGGGTCGGTGGGAAGAATGTCCCTTACATTGGGGTGTCGGTGGGAAGAATGTCCCTTACATTGGGGTCGGTGGGAAGAATGTCCCTTACATCGGGGGTCCGGGGGAGGAATGTCCCTTACATTGGGGGTCGGTGGGAAGAAATGTCCCTTACATTGGGGGTCGGTGGGAAGAATTTCCCTTACATTGGGGGGTCAGTGGGAAGAATGTCCCTTACATTGGGGGTCGGTGGGAAGAATGTCCCTTACATTGGGGGTCAGTGGGGAAGAATGTCCCTTACATTGGGGGGTGACGGTGGGAAGAATGTCCCTTACATTGGGGGTCGGTGGGAAGAATGTCCCTTACATTGGGGGTCGGTGGGAAGAATGTCCCTTACATTGGGGGTCGGTGGGAGAATGTCCCTTACATTGGGGGTCGGTGGGAAGAATGTCCCTTACATTGGGGGTCGGTGGGAAGAATGCCCCTTACATCGGGGGGGTCCGGTGGGAGGAATGTCCCTTACATTGGGGGTCGGTGGGAAGAATGTCCCTTACATTGGGGGTCGGTGGGAAGAATGTCCCTTACATTGGGGGTCAGTGGGAAGAATGTCCCTTACATTGGGGTGTCAGTGGGAAGAATGTCCCTTACATTGGGGACGTCAGGGGGAAGAATGTCCCTTACATTGGGGGGGTCAGGGGGGGAATGTCCCTTACATTGGGGGTCAGTGGGAAGAATGTCCCTTACATTGGGGGTCAGGGGGAAGAATGTCCCTTACATTGGGGGTCAGTGGGAAGAATGTCCCTACATTGGGGGTCAGTGGGAAGAATGTCCCTTACATTGGGGGTCAGTGGGAAGAATGTCCCTTACATTGGGGGTCAGTGGGAAGAATGTCCCTTACATTGGGGGTCAGTGGGAAGAATGTCCCTTTACATTGGGGGTCAGTGGGAAGAAATGTCCCTTACATTGGGGGTCAGGGGAAGAAATGTCCTTAAATTGGGGGTCAGGGGGAAGAATGTCCCTTACATTGGGGGTCAGTGGGAAGAAAGAATGTCCCTTACATTGGGGGTCAGTGGGAAGAACGTCCCTTACATTGGGGGTCCAGTGGGGGAATGTCCCTTACATTGGGGGTCAGTGGGGGAATGTCCCTTACATTGGGGGTCAGTGGGAAGAATGTCCCTTACATTGGGGGTCAGGGGGAAGAATGTCCCTTTACATTGGGGGTCAGTGGGAAGAACGTCCCTTACATTGGGGGTCAGTGGGGGAATGTCCCGTACATTGGGGGTCAGTGGGGGAATGTCCCGTACATTGGGGGTCAGTGGAGGAATGTCCCTTACATTGGTGGTCCGTGGGAAGATTGCCCCTTACAGATGATTGGTGTAGTGCAGTAGCTCTGCCAGGCAGTCATTGTCCCCATACTAGGCCGGCTCCATCATGGGAGGTCAATCATCTACAGGTCAGGGAACCCCCAGCAGACTCTGGAGGAAGTACTTGTCTATTACGAATGCCACCTATGGGCACCTTTTGGTCTTCCAATGTCGGAGGAACTACAAGCCCCATCATGTCCTGTCAGGTGACAGTCCGGAGGTCCCTGTATGTGTGGACAGTCATGAGCTCCTCAAACGTCTTGTGTTGGTCCTCAGATGTTCCTTCACCGTTCTCGCTTTGCCTGGATTCCACGTTTGGCTCTCGGGGGGTTTTGGACGTTTTTGTGGGTTTTTGGAAGTATTAAACTTTTGTTTTCACTTAAAGTCTTGTGTGGGACAGGGGGGGCCCGTGGGGGGGGGGGCTGGGGGGAGGCCACGCACCCCCCCACCCCCCTCCAGCACATGTGTGAATGGAAAACCCATTCCCCCGCACGACTCCTCTTGTATTTCGGTTTTATCGCCGGGATGGGACAGCTTAGGGGATCAAGGCTGTGGAGCCCGGCAGGGGAAGCGTTAAAGCCCCCCATTCTCCTACCTCTTAGGGAGCCCCCCCCCATTCCCCGTGTCCTTGTTCTCCATCTCTTGGTGGCCCAAGAGCTGACAATCTGCAGGTGGGTTGTGCCGGGAGCTGGCTGACGTTTGCCATCCGGGAGCCGTGACACCCTCGGCTCCCTCCTGGTGGAAGAACATTTGTTATGTCTACCGGAACTTGTCCTCATCGGTGGAACGTGACACAGTCAGGAGTCTGTAGAACGTTCTCCCAGGAAGCGAAGAATGCCGCTGCGCCGGTCTCCTCCTGCGTTCCGGGGGAATGCCTCTAGGTTCGGGTGCAGATGGTTCCGGCACAGAAGGAGTTACCGGCGGCTGTCCAAGATGGGGGGTCTTCTCATCACACTGGTGGATTTTTTTGGGTTGTGTCCTTCTCGGGCAGAACATCAGCGCGGTGACTTGACGTTGGTCAGAGGGGAGGAAGTCTTGCGGGCGTTACATAAGCAGGACCACCTCGGGAGGTCTCTTTGCCGCAGCTTGGCACTCGCCCTCCCCCCTCTCAGTCCCCTCCGCGGTTGGCAACGGTTCAGGTTTCCAGCCACAGGGGACTGGCAGGCTCTGTCACCGGCCACAGCAATGTGAGGACACCCCGGCCTCCTCACCCTTCCATTTCTGAAGGCTCCTCTCTAATTTGTGCCGAATGTCTTGGCTCCTCGCTGCTTCCTCTTCCCATAATCCTCTCTTCCTTCTAACCTGTCAACTACAACCCCCCCCCCCCCCCCCCCTACTCCTTTCCTCCACTTCATTGGTGGGTCCAGCAGGCCAGGTGGGCCAGCGGGCCCTTTAATAAGTCATCTGGGTTTTCCCATCGTCAGAAGAAACGTTTATGACCCTGAAAGCTCATGTGCAATATCTGTCCCATAAAAGTCAGCAGAACCTGCGTGGGGCGGGAGGTCAGGGCACGACACATGTTGCAGAGCGCTCCTGTACATGGTGGGGGGGGGGGGGACATCTGCGTTCAATCATCCCGCTGGCACCACGTACAAAAACATCACGGCCAGCTTGTGCGTCAATGTTATGACTCCTTGGGTGCCAAAGTCCTCCAGAGCAGGCAGGGTACCCACCACGACGCCCTCCACCCTCCGCCCTGGAACCGCAGACCTTGTGGACTCTTCACCAGAACGTAGACCAGACCAGTTGTATTGATCGCAGGTTGCATGCTTGGCCTGCTGCTTCGGCCACGTGTTGCGTCACGCACTAACAGCGCCACCTTTTTGCCCCTTTCTTCCCTAGGGTAAGGCGGTAGGCCAGAAGGCTCCTCTGTGGCTCCGCGCTCAGTTCCAGGCGCTGCTCTTCTCCTTGGGATGCTCCATCCAGAGGCACTGCGGGAAAGTACTGTTTGTGGGACTTTTGGTTTTCGGCGCTCTGGCCGTGGGCCTGCGGGTGGCCTCCATCGAGACTGACATCGAACGGCTGTGGGTGGAAGGTGAGTGACCGCCACGTTTTCATGCTGTTTTGAGTTTTTCACATCGTCAGAAGAAACGTTTATGACCCTGAAAGCTCACGTGCAATATCTGTCCCATAAAAGTCGGCAGAACCCTTCGTGGTTGGCGAGAGGTCAGGGCACCACACATGTTGGAGAGCGCTCCTGTACGTGGTGGTGGTGGTGGTGGTGGGGGCAGGGGCGGACTGATCATTTGGAAACCCGGTCACTGCCCGAGGGCCCGGGGTCAGTAGGGGGCCCCATGAGATGCCCCGGTACCTTTTTCATAGGCTTTTTTGAGTTTGGGCAAGGACACAGGGGCCCCATGATCCCCTATTGCCCGGGGGCCCCATGAGTTGTCAGTCCGCCCCTGAGTGGGGGAGGACATCTGCGTTCCATCATCCCGCTGGCACCACGTACAAAAACCTCACGGCCAGCTTGTGTGTCAATGTTACGACTCCTCGGGTGCCAAAGTCCTCCAGAGCAGGCAGGTACCCACCACGACGCCCTCTGCCGTGGGCCTGCGGGTGGCCTCCATCGGGACGGACATCGAACGGCTGTGGGTGGGAGGTGAGTGACCGCCACGTTTTCATGCTGTTTTAACATGTCAAAAAAAAAAAAAGAGGGGGGGTTTGGCGTTCCGCCTTTGCTGGGAGTTGTAGTCCGGCAGCATTTGCAGAAACCTTCAGCGTCCTTCTGGGAAATGTGTGGCGGCCTCAGAAAGTTGGTTGATTATTTGTGGGCTGGCCTGTCAGGATCGTCCTCGTGGATCGCCTTCAGATTTATCGTGTAAACTCCACACTTCTCTGCCTGGCTGCCGCTATAATACGAAAAAAAAAAAAAAGGCGAGAATCTGGGCGTACAGGGGAAGCAGTGTTGCCGGGGGGAGCGGCGTGTAACAGAGACGTGTTATGCAGCGCAGACAGAGCGCCAGTCATGCTCCCCGCCACCGGGCCGCTGGCCACTGAATACAAGCCGGGGCGCATTCACAATTCACAGCTTCTCCTGCTGAAATGTCAGGAAGAGCGCCTCGGCAAACACAACCACACGTGTCTTCTGTGAGCAGGGGGAAGAAGCCCCACTTCTGCCGGGCCACGGCCGGGCTCGCCACAGATTCCCAGAAACGCCTGGACACCGGCGGAGGGGGAAGAATCCCCACTTCTGCCGGGCCACGGCCGGGCTCGCCACAGATTCCCAGAAACGCCTGGACACTGGTGGAGGGGAAAGAATCCCCACTTCTGCCGGGCCACGGCCGGGCTCGCCACGGGACTCCCAAAAACGCCTGGACACCGGCGGAGGGGGAAGAATCCCCACTTCTGCCGGGCCACGGCCGGGCTCGCCACGGACTCCCAGAAACGCCTGGACACCGGCGGAGGGGGAAGAATCCCCACTTCTGCGGAGCCACGGCCAGGCTCGCCACGGACTCCCAAAAACGCCTGGACACCGGCGGAGGGGGAAGAATCCCCACCTCTGCCGGGCCACGGCCGGGCTCGCCACGGACTCCCAGAAACGCCTGGACACCGGCGGAGGGGGAAGAATCCCCACTTCTGCCGGGCCACGGCCGGACTCGCCACGGACTCCCAGAAACGCCTGGACACCGGCGGAGGGGGAAGAATCCCCACTTCTGCGGAGCCACGGCCAGGCTCGCCACGGACTCCCAGAAACGCCAGTACACCGGCGGAGGGGAAAGAATCCCCACTTCTGCCGGACCACGGCCGGGCTTGCCACAGAAGGACAGCCGCCACAGAAGCTCTGGTTGGGTCGTTGCCTTGTTCGTGGTTGGGCTTTCCGTGGGACTTCTTAGTGTGGGATCAGTTGTTACAAAGTAACTTCAATCAGAGATGTTTCTTTAAAGGGGGAAGGTTTATGCAGGTCATAGACGGGTCGTTTATCGGCCGATATTCACGCCGTTAGTGTGGCAGTGCCGTCGGCCATTTTTCGTGGATCTTCTTGTTTCTTTTTATCGGTCGTTCTGGAAAATCCACGAAAAAAAAGTTTTTCGTAGACATTGGTGGCAGCATCACCAACAACCGATATTTCGTTTATCGGCCGTCAGTTCGTCCGATAAATGGCCCATCTATGGCTAGCCTAACCCAGTGGCGTCCCGAGGCAGGTGCGGGGGGTGCGGTCCCGCACGGGGTGACACCGACTGCACGGGGTGACACCGACTGCACGGGGTGACACCGACTGCACGGGGTGACACCGACTGCATGAGGTGACACCGGACCCGCTCCAAGAAAAGGTAAGTTGTAAAGCAAGCCAACGATCCCCACAGGATGGATCCGATCGTCGGCTTTCTTTACAACTTACCTTTTCTTGGAGCGGGTCCGGTGTCACCCCATGCAGTCAGTGTCACCCCATGCAGTCAGTGTCACCCCATGCAGTCAGTGTCACCCCGTGCGGTCAGTGTCACCCCGTGCGGTCGATGTCACCCCCGTGCGGTCGATGTCACCCCATGCGGACCACACCTGCCTCGGGACGCCACTGAGTAAACCTCCCCCTTTCAGAAAACATCTCTGATTGAAGTTTTCGTGGGGCGGTCCGGTCTCACCCCGTACAGGTTTCGTGCTGACGATTCCTCCAACCTACACGGGGTGACACCGGAGCCGCTCCAAGAAAAGGTAAGTTGTAAAGAAAGTCGACAATCCCCGCAGGATGGATCGGATCTGCGGATTGGGGAGGATAATGGATCGGAGTCCTATCCATTATGCTCCATCCGTAGATCCGATCCATTCTGCGGGGATCGTGGGAGGGGTGTCACCAAGTGTCATCGCATCGGGTGACACCAACCCTAGGGACGCCCCTGGGTTTACTATACCTGGTGCTCTCAGGATCTGGTGACCAATCAGCTTCTAACTGCAGCTTGTTCCATAAGATCTGGAAGCTGATTGGTTACTGTGCTCAGCTGCTCCAGCTTGCAGTCCATCTAAGCGTATCTTAGGCCGGCCATACACTGTACAATTTTCTTACAATTTCCTTTAGATTTACCTTCAGCTATGTAGCGCGAGGGCCGACCTGATTGGATACAATGGAAAGTGTTGTTAGTCTGACCTCATATTATACGGTTTTTGGTAAATCTAAAGCAAAAATCTCAAGAAAATTGTAAAATGTATGGCCAGCCTTACCTAACCGGACCCAGGGGCGGACTGACCATTCGGGTGCTCGGGCACTGCCTGAGGGCCCGGGGTCAGTAGGGGGCCCCATGAGATGCCCCTGGTACCTTTTCATAGGCTTTTTTTGGTATGGTTTGAGTGTGGGCGAGGACACAGGGGCCCCATGATCCCCTATTGCCCGGGGGCCCCATGAGGTGTCAGTCCGCCCCTGACCGGACCTGAGAATAATCGGCCGATTTTTGCTCTGTTAGTGGGGCGATGGCACCGGCCGATTTTCTTGGTTCCTCCCCATTTCGTTTATCGGACATGCTGAAAAATTTCATGAAAAACGACCGATTTTCGAAATCATTGGTGGCGCCATCGGATTACAGAACGAATTATGTTTTTCATTCGAAAAATCGTTTGGCATTCGACCCGTGTATGGCCTGCTTAAAGGGTAAACCTCTACTTTCTGGCCACGTGTCCCATTGAGGAGAACGATCTGCACCTTATTTCAGGAACTTCTATATCGCCGTCAATGTACTCTGCGCTTTACATATATATTGTACATCAGGCCCCGCCCCCGAGGAGCGTACAGTCTAAGGGCCCTAACTCACATTCATACATACACATACTAGGGACAATTATCCTCCCAGCATGTCTTTGGAGTGTGGGAGGAAACCGGAGTACCCGGAGGAAACCCACGCAGGCACAGGGAGAACATACAAACTCCAGGCAGGTGGTGCCGTGGTTGGGATTTGAACCGACGACCCGAGTACTGCCAGATGGAAGTGCGAACCATTCACTTCCTGTTATGTAGACAAAGGTAAACGTCTATTTTCTGGCCACGTGTCCCATTGGGGAGAATTCCCTTCACTTCCTGTTCTGTAGACACAACAGGAAGTAGGAAGAAGAAAAGGGGAACATCAGCCGTTGTCACCAAAGTGAGGGCCTCCATTGGAACATTTCCTCTTTACTACTGTTTTGGGGGCAACTTGAAATGTGAGATTTCCCGACGTTCTCGGATTCGGTGACAAGAGAACGAATCTCTCTACTGGGGACACAGACAGCCAGAACCCTTCCCTACCTGAACGTTGTGTCTCCATCTCCGGGTGAACGTTGGGTCTCCATCTCCGGGTGAACGTTGTGTCTCCTTCTCTGGGTGAACGTTGTGTCTCCATCTCCGGGTGAATGTTGTGTCTCCATCTCCGGGTGAACGTTGTGTCTCCATCTCCGGGTGAACGTTGGGTCTCCATCTCCGGGTGAACGTTGGGTCTCCATCCCCGGGTGAACGTTGGGTCTCCATCTCCGGGTGAACGTTGGGTCTCCATCTCTGGGTGAACGTTGGGTCTCCATCTCCGGGTGAACGTTGGGTCTCCATCTCCGGGTGAACGTTGGGTCTCCATCTCCGGGTGAACGTTGGGTCTCCATCTCCGGGTGAACGTTGGGTCTCCATCTCCGGGTGAACGTTGTGTCTCCATCTCCGGGTGAACGTTGTGTCTCCATCTCCGGGTGAACGTTGTGTCTCCATCTCCGGTGTGAACGTTGTGTCTCCATCTCCGTGTCCCTGGAAAGGCTGTCCCCCCACAGATGTAGAGTCTCCAATCAGATATTTGCTGGTCGGTGATGGTTTTGTAGGTCTGCGTCATGCAGCTGGTGAATGTTTCCTGCATAATTCACGGTGAATGTTTTCTGCGTAATTCCCGGTGAATGTTTTCTGCGTAATTCCTGGTGAATGTTTTCTGCATAATTCCCGGTGAATGTTTTCTGCGTAATTCCCGGTGAATGTTTTCTGCGTAATTCCCGGTGAATGTTTTCTGCGTAATTCCTGGTGAATGTTTTCTGCATAATTCCCGGTGAATGTTTTCTGTGTAATTCCCGGTGAACATTTTCTGCGTAATTCCCGGTGAACGTTCTCTGTGTAATTCCCGGTGAACGTTTTCTGCGTAATTCCCGGTGAACGTTCTCTGTGTAATTCCCGGTGAACGTTCTCTGTGTAATTCCCGGTGAACGTTTTCTGCGTAATTCCCGGTGAACGTTTTCTGCGTAATTCCCGGTGAACGTTTGCTGTGTAATTCCCGGTGAACGTTTTCTGCGTAATTCCCGGTGAATGTTTGCTGCATAATTCCCGGTGAACGTTTGCTGTATAATTCCCGGTGAATGTTTTGTTGCTGTTTCTGGCCGGTTTTTGCTCTTTGGGGGCATTTCGGTTATTGCTCCTTTTGAGTTGTAGTTCATGACCCGGGATCAGGCCGGGGGGGGGGGGGTAAATCATGGAGCCCTCACACCCCAGCAGCCCCCCTCCCCTGAATAGAAGGGCCCCGGGCAGTGTGTGGGCGGATTGCAGAGGATGGGGGGGTTTGGGGGTCCCGGGAAGGGGGGGCACACAAGGCCTCCATACTTTTCACCGGCAGTCATGAGCGTAGCATATACAAAGTCAGTGAAAACAAACTGAGTATTAGAGCTCCGGCCGCTGATTGGCTGCCTTCTGTAAGCAGGAAGAGCAGAGGGGGGCGGTGGAGGGGCCGCTCAGAACTTGGGTGGTCACCATAGGTAGTGGGTGGTCCGGGACCTAATAGGAGCTACAAAAGGCTTGTTGCTGAAGCTGACGAGATGGTAAGCAGCTGGGAGGGGGGAGGGGAAGTCTGCTAGACATATACTGCCATATATACAGATTCAATACAACTCCCATCTACACCGCACTTTATATACAGAGAGACTACAGAGACTATATACAGAGAGATTATATACAGAGACTATATACAGAGAGATTATATACAGAGACTATATACAGAGAGACTATATACAGATTATATACAGAGACTATATACAGAGACTATATACAGAGAGACTATATACAGAGATTATATATACAGAGATTATATACAGAGACTATATACAGAGAGACTATATACAGAGACTATATACAGAGAGATTATATACAGAGATTATATACAGAGATTATATACAGAGAGACTATATACAGAGATTATATACAGAGACTATATACAGAGAGATTATATACAGAGAGATTATATACAGAGACTATATACAGAGATTATATACAGAGAGACTATATACACAGAGATTATATACAGAGACTATATACAGAGACTATATACAGAGATTATATACAGAGAGATTATATACAGAGACTATATACAGAGACTATATACAGAGAGACAGAGGAAGACAGAGAGATACATTGTATACAAACATGTCCCTACATTCATCAATGTATCAAAATTGATTGCATTTAGAAATTTGGAGTTTCTAAAAATCATTTTACAGAGATCACTGAGCCAGTCTCTGTACCAGAGGAGCTTACACTCTAATGTCCCCTCCCCCACAGTCCCATCAGTCTCTGTACCAGAGGAGCTTACACTCTAATGTCCCCTTCCCCCGTAGTCCCATCAGTCTCTGTGCCAGAGGAGCTTACGCTCTAATGTCCCCTCCCCCGCAGTCCCATCAGTCTCTGTACAGAGGAGCTTACGCTCTAATGTCCCCTCCCCCGCAGTCCCATCAGTCTCGGTTGCCAGAGGAGCTTACGCTCTAATGTCCCCTTCCCCCGTAGTCCCATCAGTCTCTGTGCCAGAGGAGCTTACGCTCTAATGTCCCCTCCCCCGCAGTCCCATCAGTCTCTGTACAGAGGAGCTTACGCTCTAATGTCCCCTCCCCCGTAATATCGGGGACCCCGGGATCTTTGTAGACATGCGGGAAGTTGGTGTGTATGTAGCGGGAGGCCATCTTGTATCCTGGGCTGACCTTAGTGGGAGGGGGAGGGGGGGGATCTCGGAAGGTCAATGAGTGTAATTTATATTAGTGATGATGACATATTAGTGTAAATGGGGGGGGGGTAATGGGGGGGGGTAAACGAACGGCTCAATTAACCTGCCTGTCAGATAAAAGTGATGGCGGCCGTCACTCCTGATAACAGAGTCGTAAAGACGCCGACAGATGTTCCCTCCAGCCGCCGAGCCGAAGACCCTGTCATGGCGGTGAAGACTTTTCCCTTTTTATATCTGGGGGGGGGGGGGGGTCAGCGCATGGCGATTTTTTTTTTTATATAAATTGAGTCTGGAGTACATAAACCTCAATTTCCAGAATTAGTCCGAGAAATAAAGAACAGATTGCAGATGGCGGGCGGACAAAACATCTGTCCTGGGGGGCGGAAAAACCTGCGAGGGCGACAATAACCTGTCACATTCATTAATGGCGGAACAGGTAGCTTTGTTGTCGCCAGCCCCTCCCCCTCTGCATCTCATTAAACAAACGCTCTGCGCAGAGGTGGCCGAATATGTCGCCCGAAACGGAGCTCGTTGTGTCCAATCATCTTCAATCAGCTATGTAGGGCCGAAGCCTGACTGGTAGTAGCTAGGAATTCAAAGGCCTCTTTATTGGGGTTTTATATATATAAATATAATTATATATATATATATATATATGGAGGGGGAGACCCCCTGTCAGTGTGTTGGATGGAGGGGGGGAGACCCCCTGTCAGTGTTGGGATGGAGGGGGGGGAGACCCCCTGTCAGTGTTGGATGGAGGGGGAGGGGTGAGACCCCCTGTCAGTGTTGGATGGAGGGGGGAGACCCCTGTCAGTTGGAGGGAGGGGGGGAGGAGTGAGACCCCCTGTCAGTGTTGGATGAAGGGGGGGAGACCCCTGTCAGTGTTGGATGAAGGGGGGAGACCCCCTGTCAGTGTTGGATGGAGGGGGGAGAGGACCCCCTGTCAGTGTTGGGGGGAGACCCCCTGTCAGTGCTGGGGGGGGGGAGACCCCCTGTCAGTGTTGGATGGAGGGGGGGGGATGAGACCCCCTGTCAGTGTTGGATTGAGGGGGGAGACCCTCTGTCTCAGTGTTGGATGAAGGGGGAGGGGTGAGACCCCCCTGTCAGTGTTGGATGGAGGGGGGAGACCCCCTGTCAGTGTTGGGGGGGAGGGGGGAGACCCCCTGTCAGTTGTTGGATGGAGGGGGGGGATGATGAGACCCCCTGTCAGTGTTGGAAAAATGGTGATGGAGGGGGAGGGGTGAGACCCCCTGTCAGTGTTGTATGGAGGGATGTGAGACCCACCCCCTGTCAGTGTTGGATGGAGGGGGGAGACCCCCTGTCAGTGTTGGGGGGAGGGTTGAGACCCCCTGTCAGGTTTTATTGATGTCTGTCCCCCCCCCCCGCCCCGTTAGAGAGATTCCCCCTCTCTATTTGTTCCGGAGACCAATGGATTCCTTTAATTTGCAGGAAGTGAAGAGAAATCTCCCCCAATGGGGACACAGTTGGTAACTGACAGGGGTTCTAACCCCCCCTTACTCCATCCAACATGTTAGTTCTACTTTAAGGCTGCCACCCCTTCTGTAAAAATGTCGGCCGACTCTTCGGTCGCACCAAATCCCCTCCGACTTTGAAATCGAGCAGAATTTCAAAGTCGGATGTCAGGTGGGACTTGGAAGGCATCTGTGCGACTTCATGCAGAGCCCTCTATGCGTGACGCGCTTTCAGAATCGGCGCGACTCCAGGTCGGGATCGCACGGATATGACCACTTCCATGGCGGACGACGAAAGGCGGCGACTTGTCATGCAATCAAATCACATGACGTTTATGGCACCAGCGTGGCCGGGTGATAGTAACCAGTCACCTCAGTTCATGGCAAAATGGAGAAGCTCTGCAACCGGCGCGGGTCAGTAAACAAAAAAACGCTTTTAGCAGAGATGGGCGAATGTGGACCCGGCGAGTAGGATTAGCGGCCAACATCGCAATTAGCGGCTTTATGTTTAAATATGATCTTTAGGTTTGTGATTTCCGGTCGGGCAACCATGGCTGGTGTAGGCCGAAGCCTGACTGGTAGTAACTAAGCATCCAAAGCATCTTTTTAGAGCCTTTAGGGTCCTCTCACGCGGTCCTTTTATTCCGTTTTTCTTTTTCTTCAGTCACGTTTTTTTAAAAGAAAAAAAACCAAATGAGTTTCCATTTTTTCATCCGTTTATGTGCGTTTTCATCCATTTCATCATCCGTCTACATCTGTTTTATTTCTTCAGTTCAGTCACGTTTTTTTTCAAAGAAAAAAATGGATGAGTTTTCCGCTTTTTCATCCGTTTTTCATCAGTTTACATCCATTTTTTATCCATTTAGATCCGTTTACATATTGTTTTTCATCCGTTTATGTGCGTTTTCATCCATCTACATCTTTTTAGTTCGTTTACATCCGTTTATGTGCGTTTTCATCCATTTCTCATCCATTTTCATCTGTTGACAACCTTTTATCACCTGTTTATGTGCGTTTTCATCCATTTTTAGCTGTTGACAAACCTTTTTTCATCTGTTCATGATGTGCGTTTTCATCCATTTTCATCCATCTACATCCTTTTTTGGTCAATTTTCATCCGTTGACATCCGTATTTTTTTCTTCAGTTCAGTCACGTTTTTTCAAAAGAAAAAAAACGGATGAGTTTCCGTTTTCCTCATCCGTTTACATCCATTTAGATCCGTTTACATATGTTTTTCATCCGTTTATGTGCGTTTTTCATCCGTCTACATCTGTTTTTAGTGCGTTTACATCCGTTGATATCCGTTTTTCATCCATTTATGTGCATTATTTTTTCCCCACATCTGTTTGATCCATTTTTCATCTGTTGACATCCTTTTTTCATCTGTTCATGTGCGTTTCATCCATTTTCATCCATCTACATCCTTTTTTGGTCCATTTTCATCCGTTGACATTTTTTTTTTTTCAGTTCAGTCATGTTTTTTCAAAGAAAAAAAAACAGATGAGTTTCTATTTTTTTCATCCGTTTACATCCATTTAGATCCAATTACATATGTTTTTCATCCGTATATGTGCGTTTTCATCCGTTGACATCTGTATTTTTTCTTCAGTTCAATCACGTGTTTTCAAAGAAAAAAACAGTTTACATATGTTTTCATCATCCGTTTTACATCCATTTAGATCCGTTTTACATCCATTTTTCATCCATTCAGATCCGTTTACACATATGTTTTTTCATCTGTTTACATCCATTTAGATCCGTTTACATCAATTTTTCATCCATTCAGATCCGTTTACATATGTTTTTCATCCGTTTATGTGCGTTTTTTTATCCGTCTACATACGTTTTTTTTGTTCATTTACATCCGTTGACATCTGTTTTTTCGTCCGTTCTGGGTTTTTTTGCAGAAGAAAAATAGGGTTTTCTTTAAAAAAAACGGATGTTAAGAGATGCGGACATTAACAGATGTAAAAAAGATGTTCATCCGTTTACATCCGCAAGTCCATAGAAATACATGGGGGTCCAATTTTCATCCGTAAACGGACAGATGAAAAGCGGACATACGTGTGTGTATATATATATATATATATATGTATAAAATGTAAACATTACATTTCTTGACTTTAATAATGCGACCATTTGACGCTTATGTTTAATCGCGGTCGCCACCCCTTCCGGGAGATATTGCCTTCTAATCTTTTCCCGGTTAGGCGATAGTCACCTAGCAGAACACATAACTTTGGTGTCGCGGCTC
>CATNWA010018828.1:0-125000 GCA_951230385.1 Staurois parvus | reverse complement strand
CACGGCGGGTCAGGTCGGGGGACATCGCGGGTCAGTTCGGGGGGACGTCATGGGTCAGGTCGGGGGACGCGGCGGGTCAGTTCGGAGGACATCGCGGGTCAGTTCGGAGGACATCGCGGGTCAGGTCGGGGGGACGTAGCAGGTCAGGTCGGGGGGACGTCATGGGTCAGGTTGGGGGGACGCGGCGGGTCAGGTCGGGGGGACGCGGAGGGTCAGGTCGGGGGACGTGGCTGGTCAAGTCGGGGGGACGTCATGGGTCAGGTTGGGGAAACGTCATGGGTCAGGTTGGGGGGACGCGGCGGGTCAGGTCGGGGGGACGCGGCGGGTCAGGTCGGGGGGACGCGGCGGGTCAGGTCGGGGGACGTGGCTGGTCAAGTCGGGGGACTCGGCGGGTCAGGTTGGGGGAAGTCCGGCGTCTCTGGGTGAGAAGAATCTCTCAGGACAGTCATGGCGGCACGCAATGGGCGGTCTGAGTGGGTGAAGCCCCTTTCAGGCCGCAGTCCCCCCCCCTCCTGGTATTTATGATGTGGAGTGCTGGGTTGGGGCCGGAACGCCGTTGCGGCGGTTATATTGGGTGTGGGAAAAGGGAAAGAAGAATGTCTGAGGTTGAAGCTTTTCTTTCTTTTTTTTTGGCCTGGAATACAAATTCGCCATTTCGCCTTTTCCACAAAACTCGCTCCACCCTGAGCCGTCTTTTATGGAAGCGAATCTCTCGGTCGAGGAGCCATTTGTAACCCTTCGCATGCCGGCAGTACATAGGAAGGGGCAGGCCGACGCCCCCAGTAATCTCTGAGGGAGGGGCAATCTCAGCTAAGCACACCCTCCTGCCTGCATGCCTGAGCTAAGGGCAGATGGATTCCAGGAAGTAAATGTTACATGAATCATCTGCCCTCAAGATGGCTACAGAAATGCTGAGGGGGGGTTCCCAACAAAATAAATTATAGAGACATGGAGGGATGGATGGAGGGAGGAGGTGAATGTTGATGAGGAGGAGGTGAATGAGGAGGAAGTGAATGATGATGATGAGGACGAGGAGGTGAATGATGAGGAGGACGAGGAGGTGAATGAGGAGGACGAGGAGGTAAATGAGGGGGGAGGACGAGGAGGTGAATGAGGGGGAGGGGGAGGAGGTGAATGATGAGGAGGAGGACAAGGAGGTGAATGATGAGGAGGACGAGGAGGTGAATCATGATGAGGAGGAGGGGGTGAATGATGGGGAGGACGAGGAGGTGAATGATGATGAGGAGGTGAATGATGAGGAGGAGGACGAGGAGGAGGTGAATGATAAGGAGGAAGAGGAGGTGAATGATGATGATGATGAGGAGGTGAATGATGATGAGGAGGACAAGGAAGTGAGTGATGATGAGGAGGACGAGGAGGTGAATGAGGAGGAGGACGAGGAGGTGAATGATGATGAGGCGGACGAGGAGGTGAATGAGGAGGAGGTGAATGATGAGGAGGACGAGGAGGTGAATGATGAGGACGAGGAGGTGAATGATGAGGAGGAGGACGAGGAAGTGAATGAGGAGGACGAGGAGGTGAATGATGATGAGGTGGGCAAGGAGGTGAGTGATGATGAGGAGGACGAGGAGGTAAATGAGGAGGAGGTGAATGATGAGGACGAGGAGGTGAATGATGATGAGGACGAGGAGGTGAATGATGAGGAGGATGAGGAGGTGAATGATGAGGACGAGGAGGTGAATGATGATGAGGACGAGGAGGTGAATGATGAGGAGGTGAATGATGAAGAGGTGAATGATGAGGACGAGGAGGTGAATGATGAGGAGGATGAGGAGGTGAATGATGCACAAAGTATGCGGGATTATGCTAATTTTCTATGGCACCGAGGGCCGGGATTGGCCGACCTTTCAGGGAGGAGAAGTCGTTGAGTTTGGGATTCGTTCCGTTCTCAGTGTTGCCTGCGAGACCCATCCCCTTGTAGTGACGTGCGGCCTCTCACACCGGGCTTAAGCCCCATAATCCCGTCCTGAACACGCAGAAGTGACTCGGGAACACTAATGCATGGCGTCGGGGGGATTCAGCCTTGGGGGGGGGGGAGTCTGCGCTTGTCTCAGGTTTAATGGTACGCCGCAGCGAGAGTCCGAAATGTGCGCAATGGAACAGACGATCTGTTCAGGACTCTGCTTGAATGACCCCGCCCAGGAATGATCCTATACCCTCTATATACTGAATGAATGAACCCTCCCAGGAATGATCCTACACCCTCTATATACTGAATGAATGAATGAACCCTCCCAGGAATGATCCTATACCCTCTATATACTGAATGAATGAATGAACCCACCCAGGAATGATCCTATACCCTCTACTGAATGAATGAATGAACCCGCCCAGGAATGATCCTATACCCTCTACTGAATGAATGAATGAACCCGCCCAGGAATGATCCTATACCCTCTATATACTGAATGAATGAATGAACCCACCCAGGAATGATCCTATACCCTCTACTGAATGAATGAATGAACCCACCCAGGAATGATCCTACACCCTCTATATACTGAATGAATGAATGAACCCACCCAGGAATGATCCTACACCCTCTATATACTGAATGAATGAACCCTCCCAGGAATGATCCTACACCCTCTATATACTGAATGAATGAATGAACCCTCCCAGGAATGATCCTATACCCTCTATATACTGAATGAATGAATGAACCCACCCAGGAATGATCCTATACCCTCTACTGAATGAATGAATGAACCCACCCAGGAATGATCCTATACCCTCTATATACTGAATGAATGAATGAATGAACCCACCCAGGAATGATCCTATACCCTCTACTGAATGAATGAATTAACCCGCCCAGGAATGATCCTATACCCTCTATATACTGAATGAATGAATGAACCCACCCAGGAATGATCCTATACCCTCTACTGAATGAATGAATGAACCCACCCAGGAATGATCCTACACCCTCTATATACTGAATGAATGAACCCTCCCAGGAATGATCCTATACCCTCTATATACTGAATGAATGAATTAACCCACCCAGGAATGATCCTATACCCTCTACTGAATGAATGAATGAACCCACCCAGGAATGATCCTACACCCTCTATATACTGAATGAATGAACCCTCCCAGGAATGATCCTATACCCTCTATATACTGAATGAATGAATGAACCCTCCCAGGAATGATCCTATACCCTCTATATACTGAATGAATGAATGAACCCTCCCAGGAATGATCCTATACCCTCTATATACTGAATGAATGAACCCGCCCAGGAATGATCCTATACCCTCTATATACTGAATGAATGAACCCGCCCAGGAATGATCTTATACCCTCTATATACTGAATGAATGAACCCGCCCAGGAATGATCCTATACCCTCTATATACTGAATGAATGAACCCGCCCAGGAATGATCCTATACCCTCTATATACTGAATGAATGAATGAACCCACCCAGGAATGATCCTATACCCTCTATATACTGAATGAATGAATGAACCCACCCAGGAATGATCCTACACCCTCTATATACTGAATGAATGAATGAACCCTCCCAGGAATGATCCTATACCCTCTATATACTGAATGAATGAACCCTCCCAGGAATGATCCTATACCCTCTATATACTGAATGAATGAACCCGCCCAGGAATGATCCTATACCCTCTATATACTGAATGAATGAATGAACCCACCCAGGAATGATCCTATACCCTCTATATACTGAATGAATGAATGAACCCACCCAGGAATGATCCTATACCCTCTATATACTGAATGAATGAATGAACCCACCCAGGAATGATCCTACACCCTCTATATACTGAATGAATGAACCCGCCCAGGAATGATCCTATACCTTCTATACACTGAATGAATGAATGAACCCTCCCAGGAATGATCCTATACCCTCTATATACTGAATGAATGAATGAACCCACCCAGGAATGATCCTACACCCTCTATATACTGAATGAATGAACCCGCCCAGGAATGATCCTACACCCTCTATATACTGAATGAATGAACCCGCCCAGGAATGATCCTATACCCTCTATATACTGAATGAATGAATGAACCCATCCCAGGAATGATCCTATACCCTCTATATACTGAATGAATGAACCCGCCCAGGAATGATCCTATACCCTCTATATACTGAATGACCCCGCCCAGGAATGATCCTATACCCTCTATATACTGAATGAATGAACCCTCCCAGGAATGATCCTATACCCTCTATATACTGAATGAATGAATGACCCCGCCCAGGAATGATCCTATACCCTCTATATACTGAATGAATGAATTAACCCGCCCAGGAATGATCCTATACCCTCTATATACTGAATGAATGACCCCGCCCAGGAATGATCCTATACCCTCTATATACTGAATGAATGACCCCGCCCAGGAATGATCCTATACCCTCTATATACTGAATGAATGAATGACCCCGCCCAGGAATGATCCTATACCCTCTATATACTGAATGAATGAATTAACCCGCCCAGGAATGATCCTATACCCTCTATATACTGAATGACCCCGCCCAGGAATGATCCTACACCCTCTATATACTGAATGAATGAACCCGCCCAGGAATGATCCTATACCCTCTATATACTGAATGAATGAATGAACCCTCCCAGGAATGATCCTGTACCCTCTATATACTGAATGAATGACCCCGCCCAGGAATGATCCTACACCCTCTATATACTGAATGAATGAACCCGCCCAGGAATGATCCTATACCCTCTATATACTGAATGAATGACCCCGCCCAGGAATGATCCTATACCCTCTATATACTGAATGAATGAATGAACCCTCCCAGGAATGATCCTGTACCCTCTATATACTGAATGAATGACCCCGCCCAGGAATGATCTATTTTCGCGCACACATGACCGGTCTCTCTATTCCGATCGGATCTGATTGGACGATACACGAATGGCTATGATTGGCTCCCTGTAGTAGTCGCGGGCCGCGCAGGGCGGAGCCGGAATATGGTGACTCAGCAATCCGCTGACCGTTAAAGTTATCCTTTATTCCGAGCGGTGATGTCACGGCCGCCGTCTGCGAGGGAAGTTCCTCGTTTTCATTTCTCACGTCTCTCTGCCAGGAAACATTCCGAGAGAAGATACGGCATAAACCTCCAGCTGTGATGTCATCCCTCCGGCTGTGATGTCATCCCTCCGCTTGTGATGTCATCCCTCCGCTTGTGATGTCATCCCTCCGCTTGTGATGTCATCCCTCCGGCTGTGATGTCATCCTTCCGGCTGTGATGGCATCCCTCGCATCCTTCTCATCCCTCGCATCCTTCTCATCCCTCACATCGCTCACATCCCTCGCATCGCTCTCATCCCTCGCATCCTTCTCATCCCTCGCATCCCTCGCATCGCTCACATCCCTCGCATCGCTCTCATCCCCTCGCATCCTTCTCATCCCTCGCATCCCTCGCATCGCTCACATCCCTCACATCCCTCGCATCCCTCGCATCCTTCTCATCCCTCGCATCCCTCGCATCGCTCACATCCCTCACATCCCTCGCATCCCTCGCATCCTTCTCATCCCTCGCATCGCTCACATCCCTCGCATCCTTCTCATCCCTCACATCCCTCGCATCCTTCTCATCCCTCGCATCGCTCACATCCCTCGCATCCTTCTCATCCCTCACATCCCTCGCATCCTTCTCATCCCTCTCATCCCTCGCATCGCTCACATCCCTCGCATCCTTCTCATCCCTCTCATCCCTCGCATCGCTCACATCCCTCGCATCCTTCTCATCCCTCGCATCCTTCTCATCCCTCGCATCCTTCTCATCCCTCGCATCCTTCTCATCCCTCGCATCGCTCACATCCCTCGCATCGCTCTCATCCCTCGCATCCTTCACATCCCTCGCATCCTTCTCATCCCTCGCATCGCTCACATCCCTCACATCGCTCTCATCCCTCGCATCCTTCTCATCCCTCGCATCCCTCGCATCGCTCACATCCCTCGCATCCCTCGCATCCCTCGCATCCTTCTCATCCCTCACATCCCTCGCATCGCTCACATCCCTCGCATCCTTCTCATCCCTCACATCCCTCGCATCCTTCTCATCCCTCTCATCCCTCACATCCCTCGCATCCTTCTCATCCCTCGCATCCTTCTCATCCCTCGCATCCTTCTCATCCCTCACATCGCTCACATCCCTCGCATCCTTCACATCCCTCGCATCCTTCACATCCCTCGCATCCTTCTCATCCCTCGCATCCCTCGCATCGCTCACATCCCTCACATCCCTCGCATCCCTCGCATCCTTCTCATCCCTCGCATTGCTCACATCCCTCGCATCCTTCTCATCCCTCGCATCCCTCGCATCCTTCTCATCCCTCGCATCCCTCGCATCCCTCACATCCCTCGCATCGCTCACATCCCTCGCATCCTTCCCATCCCTCGCATCCTTCTCATCCCTCGCATCGCTCACATCCCTCGCATCCTTTGCATCCTTCTCATCCCTCGCATCCCTCGCGTTCCTCGCATTCCTCGCATCCTTCTCATCCCTCGCATCCCTCGCATCCTTCTCATCCCTCGCATCCTTCTCATCCCTCGCATCCTTCACATCCCTCGCATCCTTCTCATCCCTCGCATCCTTCTCATCCCTCGCATCGCTCACATCCCTCGCATCCTTTGCATCCTTCTCATCCCTCGCATCCCTCGATTATATTTTATTTTTACTTTTTTTTATTTTTAACTATTTTTATTTTTATTATTATATATATATATATATTTATTAACTTTTTAATATTTTCTTAAATTTATTATATTTTATTTTATTATTTTTTTTATTTTTTATTATTTTTTATTTTTAAAGTTTTTAATATTTTTTTTAAAATGTATTTATTTTTATTGTATATTTTTTTTTTTTTTTTTTTCGGAGCCTACATCCATGTTTATCCCAAGCACACCGGGACAAGCATGTAATCCCGCCCCCAAACTGCCGCTACCAACTCCAGAAGACAAACTGTCGCTCACTTAGCTAAACCAAACATGGCCGCCACTCTGATCCAGCCAATTGGAATTGAGCCCTTTTTCGGCGACACAATTTACGTACTTTTTTTTTTTTTTTTGTGCGGTTTCTGTATGTGTGACCCGGGAGGAGTTAATGGCTGCTGCCCGGCTGGTATTTTCCTTCCTCCGTCTTTTTGGCGAGGAGCGCGTGCCGAGGCGGCGGTGTGTGTGTGCTGGCGGGGCCTCAGGGAGCCGCGGAAAGTCTGCCTGTGTGTGGCTGTTATCACATCTGCTGCTGGAGGGAAAACCGACGGGAGGGAAGATTTCCTGTTTAAACACGACTGGGTGCGAGGGGAACCAACTGACATTAACCCCTACAGCCCCCCTCCCTGTCCTCTGCCCCGCCCCCATCCTGTGCCCCCCCATCCTCCACCCCATACCCCCCCCCATCCTCCGCCCTGTGCCCCCCCATCCTCCGCCCTGTGCCCCCCCATCCTCTGACCCGTGCCCCCCCCATCCTCTGCCCCGTGCCCCCCCCATCCTCTGCCCCGTGCCCCCCCCATCCTCTGCCCCGTGCCCCCCCCATCCTCCGCCCTGTGTCCCCCCCATCCTCCGCCCTGTGCCCCCCCATCCTCTGCCCCGTGCCCCCCCCCATCCTCCACCCCATACCCCCCCCTATCCTCTGCCCCACGTCCCCCCATCCTCTGCCCCGCGCCCCCCATCCTCTTCCCCGCGCCCCCCCCATCCTCTGCCCCGCGCCCCCCTCATCCTCTTCCCTGCGCCCCCCCCCCCCCATCCTCTGCCCCACGCCCCCCATCCTCTTCCCCATGCCCCCCATCCTCTTCCCCGCGCCCCCCCATCCTCTGCCCCACGCCCCCCATCCTCTGCCCCACGCCCCCCATCCTCTTCCCCACGCCCCCCATCCTCTTCCCCATGCCCCCCATCCTCTTCCCCATGCCCCCCATCCTCTTCCCCGCGCCCCCCCCCCATCCTCTGCTACGCCTTCTGCTGCTGGAATGTGCTGTTTATTTTGCGATCGGTCGGGATTGACAGATTTAATGCAGCCGCTGAATCCAGATATCAGGAATGTGTGATGTTCCCGTCACTGTACTGCAGCTGCGCCACCGAGACCGCGTGGAAGGAAAGGAGTTAATGATACAGGAAATCCAAACAGTGGAAGCGCAGGATTGGCAGCCGGCGGGCCGTCATACTGTCATACCGCCACACCACCATACTGCCACACCACCATACTGCCACCACCACAACCACCACCATACTGCCACACCACCATACTGCCACACCACCATACTGCCACACCGCCATACTGCCACACCACCATACTGCCACACTGCCACACCGCCACACCACCATACTGCCACACCGCCACACCACCATACTGCCACACCGCCATACTGCCACACCACCATACTGCCACACCACCATACTGCCACACCACCATACTGCCACACCGCCATACTGCCACACCGCCACACCACCATACTGCCACTGCCACCACCATACTGCCACACCACCATACTGCCACACCACCATACTGACACTCCGCCACACCGCCACACCACCATACTGCCACACCGCCATACTGCCACACCACCACACCGCCACACCGCCACACCACCATACCGCCACACCACCATACTGCCACACCGCCATACTGACACTCCGCCATACTGCCACACTGCCACACCACCATACTGCCACACCGCCATACTGCCACACCGCCATACTGCCACACCGCCATGCTGCCACACCGTCATGCTGCCACACCGTCACACTGCCACACCGTCACACTGCCACACCGTCACACTGCCACACCGCACGCTCACCTGCCCGTCATAAGACCGGCCGCGGGAGGTGACATATGTTTGTGTCGCAGGAAATGTCAGTCATTCCTGAGCGCCAATCATCCGGCAGCGGACCCACGGCGCTGGCTGCAGCCAAACGGACCGTTTGTTGATGATTGGTGCTCCTCGGCCGGGGGGTCCACTATGAGGGGTCCACTATGAGGGGTCCACTATGAGGGGTCCACTAAGAGGGGTCCACTAAGAGGGGTCCACTATGAGGGGTCCACTATGAGGGGTCCACTATGAGGGGTCCAATATGAGGGGTCCGGTATGAGGGGTCCAATATGAGGGGTCCAATGATGAGGGGTCCGGTATGAGGGGTCCAGTATGAGGGGTCCGGTATGAGGGGTCCGGTATGAGGGGTCCAATATGAGGGGTCCGGTATGAGGGGTCCAATATGAGGGGTTCGGTATGAGGGGTCCAATATGAGGGGTCCAATATGAGGGGTCCAGTATGAGGGGTCCAGTATGAGGGGTTCGATATGAGGGGTCCGGTATGAGGGGTCCAATATGAGGGGTCCGGTATGAGGGGTCCAATATGAGGGGTCCGGTATGAGGGGTCCAATGTGAGGGGTTCGGTATGAGGCGTCCAATATGAGCGGTCCAATATGAGGGGTCCGGTATGAGGGGTCTGGTATGAGGGGTCCGCTATGAGGGGTCCGCTATGAGGGGTCCGCTATGAGCTCTGAACGGTGCCAGGAAGGGCCACACTTTGGATGGAATTTGCTGAAGGTTGTTACATTGTTTCTACAATCAGATTTTCGGACGTAACGAAACTCTGCAGCTCATTTGTATCCAATCAGGGAGGCCCTTGCGCGGCGCGGGTCGATCGAAGGCGCGGGTCGATCGAAGGCGCGGGTCGATCCAAGGCGCGGGTCGATCCAAGGCGCGGGTCGATCCAAGGCGCGGGTCACACAAGTTTGCGTTTGATCCGTTTATGCATTTTGCTTTTTTTTCTTGTTGCTAGGCAGATTTAAAACGCAGAATGCATCAAAAACGTGGCAAAAAATGCAGCAAAATCGCACTCCAGGCTTTTCTGCAGCTTTTCCATTGAAGTCCATTGAGCCAAAAATGCAACTTTTTGCTTTTCCAAAAAAGTCCCCGCCCCTTTCCAGAAGACGCGGCGGGTGAAAACGCGGAGATGCGAGCGGTTCTCATAGGATATCGTGTCACATGGACTACTGTGCGTTTCTGCAAACTGCTGCGGAGAACGATTGGTGAGACCCCGGGGTACGGCTTAGTGTGTTAGTTTTGGTGCGGCACAGTTTTTGGTGATGGACTCGTCTTCTGAGCTTCTCGTGCGTTGAATGGGCTGCTGTGCGCGGGGAACGTGCGGGCG
Organism: Staurois parvus; assembly: GCA_951230385.1. Taxonomy (NCBI): domain Eukaryota; kingdom Metazoa; phylum Chordata; class Amphibia; order Anura; family Ranidae; genus Staurois; species Staurois parvus. The sequence continues at coordinate 114,801 of CATNWA010018828.1, read as the reverse complement.
TGCGCGGGGAACGTGCGGGCGTGCGTGGGAACGTGCGGGCGTGCGCGGGAACGTGCGGGCGTGCGCGGGAACGTGCGGGCGTGCGCGGGGAACGTGCGGACTGACCACATGGAAGTACTGCCCGAGGGCCCGGGGTCAGTAGAGGGCCCCATGAGATGCCCCTGGCTCCTTTTTCATAGGCTTTTTTGAGTTTGGCCAAGGACACAGGGGCCCCATGATCCCCTATTGCCCGGGGGCCCCATGATCCCCTATTGCCCGGGGGCCCCATGATCCCCTATTGCCCGGGGGCCCCATGATCCCCTATTGCCCGGGGGCCCCATGAGTTGTCAGTCCGCCTCTGGTTCAACCGTTAAAAAAAAAAAAAAAAAAGAAAATAAAAGTTATAAAAAAAAAAAAACATTTTCATCTCCAATTGTCATTTACAACCAACGCAGAAGGGGTGACGTGTTGCAGAAAATGTCCGGCATGCTGGAAAATATCTGCTCCTCCAGCCTACGGATGCCGGTACTGGGCTCTGGGTGACGGCCCCCATTGAGGACCATTGACTATTCAAAGCTGATGAAAGGGAAGAGGCCACACCCAGGGGTACAAATGCCAATCTCACCAGGCGAAGGCTCGGGGGTGTATTTGGCACCAATGGCCTCCCTGTCTGTACGCAGCGCGTGTAACTGGACCTGCTGGAGTGACGCGTCTGAACGCCAGGCCCATCCCCCGCCCCCCCCCACACCATGATTAATCCACCGACCCCCCCCCCATCCATGACCCATCCACCGACCCCCCCCCCCCACACTATGACCCATCCACCCACCCCCCCCCCCCCCCCCCCCACCCCCACACTATGACCCATCCACCAACCCCCCCCCCCCCATGACCCCATCCACCGACCCCCCCCCCCCCCCCCCCCCCCCCCCCCCACACTATGACCCATCCACCGACCCCCCCCCCCCCCCCCCCATGACCCATCCACCGACCCCCCCCCCCCACACTATGACCCATCCACCGACTCCCCCCCCCATGACCCATCCACCGACCCCCCCCCCCCCCACACTATGACCCATCCACCGACCCCCCCCCCCCCCCCACACTATGACCCATCCACCGACCCCCCCCCCCCCCATGACCCATCCACCGACCCCCCCCCCCCCCCCACACTATGACCCATCCACCGACCCCCCCCCCCCCCCCCCCCCATGACCCATCCACCGACCCCCCCCCCCCCCCATGACCCGTGGACCGTCGGAGAAAGGTTGTGGTAGGACATGATGGAGGTTGTAGTCACATAACTGCCCAGCAACTGAACGCCCAATAGAATATATTACAGGACCGGAGACCTGAGCCACCGCCCACCCGTCCGTGTACATATCGGGGTTAGAGTGTAAGCTCCTCTGTACAGAGACTGATGTGACTGTGGGGGAGGGGACATTAGAGTGTAAGCTCCTCTGTACAGAGACTGATGGGACTGTGGGGGAGGGGGGACATTAGAGTGTAAGCTCCTCTGGTACAGAGACTGATGGGACTGTGGGGGAGGGGACATTAGAGTGTAAGCTCCTCTGGTACAGAGACTGATGGGACTGTGGGGGAGGGGACATTAGAGCGTAAGCTCCTCTGTACAGAGACTGATGGGACTGCGGGGGAGGGGACATTAGAGTGTAAGCTCCTCTGGTACAGAGACTGATGGGACTGTGGGGGAGGGGACATTAGAGTGTAAGCTCCTCTGGTACAGAGACTGATGGGACTGTGGGGGAGGGGACATTAGAGTGTAAGCTCCTCTGGTACAGACGGATGGGACTGTGGGGGAGGGGACATTAGAGTGTAAGCTCCTCTGGTACAGAGACTGATGGGACTGCGGGGGAGGGGACATTAGAGTGTAAGCTCCTCTGGTACAGAAACTGATGGGACTGCGGGGGGAGGGGACATTAGAGCGTAAGCTCCTCTGTACAGAGACTGATGGGACTGCGGGGGAGGGGACATTAGAGCGTAAGCTCCTCTGTACAGAGACTGATGGGACTGCGGGGGAGGGGACATTAGAGCGTAAGCTCCTCTGGTACAGACTGATGGGACTGCGGGGGAGGGGACATTAGAGTGTAAGCTCCTCTGGTACAGAGACTGATGGGACTGTGGGGGAGGGGACATTAGAGTGTAAGCTCCTCTGGTACAGAGACTGATGGGACTGTGGGGGAGGGGACATTAGAGTGTAAGCTCCTCTGGTACAGAGACTGATGGGACTGTGGGGGAGGGGACATTAGAGTGTAAGCTCCTCTGGTACAGAGACTGATGGGACTGCGGGGGAGGGGACATTAGAGTGTAAGCTCCTCTGGTACAGAGACTGATGGGACTGCGGGGGAGGGGACATTAGAGTGTAAGCTCCTCTGGTACAGACTGATGGGACTGTGGGGGAGGGGACATTAGAGTGTAAGCTCCTCTGTACAGAGACTGATGGGACTGTGGGGGAGGGGACATTAGAGTGTAAGCTCCTCTGGTACAGAGACTGATGGGACTGCGGGGGAGGGGACATTAGAGTGTCAGCTCCCCTGGCTCAGTGATCTCTGTACAGCGCCGCGGTATATGTCAGAGTGATAGGCTGAGTGTTTGTGTTGGGATTTGCAGCGACTGGGTGAGGAACTATATGTCCCAGCATGACCAGAGTCCCATTGTCAGGTATGGGCAACAAGCTCACACAGAGCGGTTGGAGAACTCCAATGGTTGGCAGGCCATGCTGGGACTTGTAGTTCTCCAGCTGATGGAGTCGGTTGCCAGGCTTGGCCTCCTTCTAGCCCACGTTGTTTGCCGTCCATGAAAAGTCGATGTTATTTCTGGATTCTCCCCCAATTTGGGGTTCTGACCTTTCGTTCTTCGGTCTCGGACAATTAAACGTCTCTTTCCGTCCGGTCTGGGCTGTGGCCCCATCTTGCGGGGGAGTGTGTGTGTCTGCGTCTCACCGATGACTGGAACACTCGTCTAGTTCACATGGCGAGCAGATGACACGGCACCATGGGTGGTCCAGATGGGTGAGGGAAGACAGCGAGGGGGGGGGTGATATTAGGCCCCTTGTAATGACTGAATTTCCTCCAATGCTTGTCTCCTTGTGTATGGCGGGAGGTGAGGAGCGGGTCCCGGTCTGTATGGCGGGAGGTGAGGAGCGGGTCCCGGTCTGTACGGCGGGAGGTGAGGAGCGGGTCCCGGTCTGTACGGCGGGAGGTGAGGAGCGGGTCCCGGTCTGTACGGCGGGAGGTGAGGAGCGGGTCCCGGTCTGTACGGCGGGAGGTGAGGAGCGGGTCCCGGTCTGTACGGCGGGAGGTGAGGAGCGGGTCCCGGTCTGTATGGCGGGAGGTGAGGAGCGGGTCCCGGTCTGTATGGCGGGAGGTGAGGAGCGGGTCCCGGTCTGTGTGGCGGGAGGTGAGGAGCGGGTCCCGGTCTGTGTGGCGGGAGGTGAGGAGCGGGTCCCGGTCTGTACGGCGGGAGGTGAGGAGCGGGTCCCGGTCTGTACGGCGGGAGGTGAGGAGCGGGTCCCGGTCTGTACGGCGGGAGGTGAGGAGCGGGTCCCGGTCTGTATGGCGGGAGGTGAGGAGCGGGTCCCGGTCTGTATGGCGGGAGGTGAGGAGCGGGTCCCGGTCTGTATGGCGGGAGGTGAGGAGCGGGTCCCGGTCTGTGTGGCGGGAGGTGAGGAGCGGGTCCCGGTCTGTGTGGCGGGAGGTGAGGAGCGGGTCCCGGTCTGTGTGGCGGGAGGTGAGGAGCGGGTCCCGGTCTGTATGGCGGGAGGTGAGGAGCGGGTCCCGGTCTGTATGGCGGGAGGTGAGGAGCGGGTCCCGGTCTGTGTGGCGGGAGGTGAGGAGCGGGTCCCGGTCTGTGTGGCGGGAGGTGAGGAGCGGGTCCCGGTCTGTGTGGCGGGAGGTGAGGAGCGGGTCCCGGTCTGTGTGGCGGGAGGTGAGGAGCGGGTCCCGGTCTGTATGGCGGGAGGTGAGGAGCGGGTCCCGGTCTGTATGGCGGGAGGTGAGGAGCGGGTCCCGGTCTGTATGGCGGGAGGTGAGGAGCGGGTCCCGGTCTGTATGGCGGGAGGTGAGGAGCGGGTCCCGGTCTGTATGGCGGGAGGTGAGGAGCGGGTCCCGGTCTGTATGGCGGGAGGTGAGGAGCGGGTCCCGGTCTGTATGGCGGGAGGTGAGGAGCGGGTCCCGGTCTGTATGGCGGGAGGTGAGGAGCGGGGTCCCGGTCTGTATGGCGGGAGAGGTGAGGAGCGGGTCCCGGTCTGTATGGCGGGAGGTGAGGAGCGGGGGTCCCGGTCTGTATGGCGGGAGGTGAGGAGCGGGTCCCGGTCTGTATGGCGGGAGGTGAGGAGCGGGTCCCGGTCTGTATGGCGGGAGGTGAGGAGCGGGTCCCGGTCTGTATGGCGGGAGGTGAGGAGCGGGTCCCGGTCTGTATGGCGGGAGGTGAGGAGCGGGTCCCGGTCTGTATGGCGGGAGGTGAGGAGCGGGGGTCCCGGTCTGTATGGCGGGAGGTGAGGAGCGGGTCCCGGTCTGTATGGCGGGAGGTGAGGAGCGGGTCCCGGTCTGTATGGCGGGAGGTGAGGAGCGGGTCCCGGTCTGTATGGCGGGAGGTGAGGAGCGGGTCCCGGTCTGTATGGCGGGAGGTGAGGAGCGGGTCCCGGTCTGTACGGCGGGAGGTGAGGAGCGGGTCCCGGTCTGTACGGCGGGAGGTGAGGAGCGGGTCCCGGTCTGTACGGCGGGAGGTGAGGAGCGGGTCCCGGTCTGTATGGCGGGAGGTGAGGAGCGGGTCCTGGTCTGTGTGGCGGGAGGTGAGGAGCGGGTCCCGGTCTGTATGGCGGGAGGTGAGGAGCGGGTCCCGGTCTGTGTGGCGGGAGGTGAGGAGCGGGTCCCGGTCTGTATGGCGGGAGGTGAGGAGCGGGTCCCGGTCTGTATGGCGGGAGGTGAGGAGCGGGTCCCGGTCTGTGTGGCGGGAGGTGAGGAGCGGGTCCCGGTCTGTGTGGCGGGAGGTGAGGAGCGGTTCCTGGGCTCCGGTGCCACATCTGGACACCTTTGGTGCCTCGGCAATATTTCAAGGTGACTTCAGTTGTCGTGGAAATCCTCAGCCAGATGTGGTGGCCAAAAACAGCGTTTCTCGTGTATAGAATTCCGGAACGACCCGAAAACTCGCATTCAATTTCCGATATCATTCCGGATCATTCCGTGAATTCTGGAGGATGTTCCTGACTGTCATCAGAACTCAAGAAGTGACCTGGAGAACCTACAGAACATCTCCAACATTCCAGAGTCAGGTGACCCAACCATGACTGGGCCTGGATCAATGAGAACCTTCGCAGGCGCGGCCCCCGATGAGGTTTTGGCCAATCACAGCTCTCACAGTATTTCTCAATGGCTGCAGGAATGCAGCCAGAGAGGAGAAATGATTCCTCTTACAGCCTTCATCACCCCCCACAAGTAGTAGTGTCACCATGGCAACCCCACACCGCTGGGGTGACAGGATGGGAAAAAAACAAAACATAATAATATAAAAAAAAAAGTAAAAGTAAAAAATTTAAAACATTTTTTTTTTTAAATTATAATTTTTGGTTATAAACTAATTTGGGTTATTTTTTTTTTCTTACTAAAAAGATAACGGAATAAATTGTGGCCGAGATTTATGATGAAAGATTATTTATTGGCAGAATTTTATAAGAACACTTTTTTTCAAAATTTTGGACCTTTTCATTTATATAGCAAAAAAAATAATAATCCCAGCGGTGCATAAATACCACCAAAATAAAGCTTTATCTGTCTCAAAAAAATGCTACAAAAAGGGGGGAAAGGGGGGGGAAAGTGTCCGGACCGGAAGGGGGGGAAAGTGTCCGGACCGGAAGGGGGGGGGAAAGTGTCCGGACCGGAAGGGGGGGGGGAAAGTGTCCGGACCGGAAGGGGGGGAAAAGTGTCCGGACCGAAAGGGGGTGAAAGTGTCCGGACCGAAAGGGGGTGAAAGTGTCCGAACCGGAAGGGGGGGAAAGTGTCCGGACCGGAAGGGGGGGGGAAAGTGTCCGGACCGAAAGGGGTGGAAAGTGTCCGGACCGAAAGGGGGGGAAGGAAAGTGTCCAGACCGGAAGGGGGTGAAAGTGTCCAGACCGGAAGGGGGGGAAGCGTCTGGACCGGAAGGGGGGGGGGGGGGAAGCGTCCGGACCGGAAGGGGGGGGGGGAAGCGTCCGGACCGGAAGGGGGGGAAAGTGTCCGGACAGGAAGAGGGGGGAGTGTCCAGACTGGAAGGGGGTGAAAGTGTCCGGACCGGAAGGGGGGGAAGCGTCTGGACCGGAAGGGGGGGGGGGGGGGGGAAGCGTCCGGACCGGAAGGGGGGGGGGGGAAGCGTCCGGACCGGAAGGGGGGGGGGGGGGGAAAGCGTCCGGACTGGAAGGGGGGGGAAAGTGTCCGGACTGGAAGGGGGGGAAAGTGTCCGGACCGGAAGGGGGGAAAAGCGTCCGGACCGGAAGGGGGGGAAAGTGTCCGGACTGGAAGGGGGGGAAAGTGTCCGGACTGGAAGGGGGGGAAGCGTCTGGACCGGAAGGGGGGGGGTGAAGCGTCCGGACCGGAAGGGGGGGGGAAGCGTCCGGACCGGAAGGGGGGGGGAAGCGTCCGGACCGGAAGGGGGGGGGGGAAGTGTCTGGACTGGAAGGGGGTGAAAGTGACCGGAAGGGGGGGAAGCGTCTGGACCGGAAGGGGGGGGGGGGGGAAGCGTCCAGACCGGAAGGGGGGGGGGGAAGCGTCCGGACCGGAAGGGGGGGAAAGCATCCGGACTGGAAGGGGGGGAAAGCGTCCGGACTGGAAGGGGGGGAAGCGTCTGGACCGGAAGGGGGGGGGGAAGCGTCCGGACCGGAAGGGGGGGAAGCGTCTGGACCGGAAGGGGGGGGGGGGGGAAGCGTCCGGACCGGAAGGGGGGGAAGCGTCTGGACCGGAAGGGGGGGGGGGAAGCGTCCGGACCGGAAGGGGGGGAAAGCATCCGGACTGGAAGGGGGGGAAAGTGTTCGGACTGGAAGGGGGGGAAGTGTCCGGACTGGAAGGGGGGGGGAAGTGTCCGGACTGGAAGGGGGGGAAAGTGTTCGGACTGGAAGGGGGGGAAAGCGTCCGGACTGGAAGGGGGGGGGGGAAGCGTCCGGACCGGAAGGGGGGGGGGGGAAGCGTCCGGACCGGAAGGGGGGGAAAGCATCCGGACTGGAAGGGGGGGAAAGTGTTCGGACTGGAAGGGGGGGAAGTGTCCGGACTGGAAGGGGGGGGGAAGTGTCCGGACTGGAAGGGGGGGAAAGTGTTCGGACTGGAAGGGGGGGAAGTGTCTGGACCGGAAGTGGTTAAAAGAATTGTTTCAAAAAGGCTGACAAATGTTCATGAATTTCAGGTGAGTGGAATTTGCAGTCACATTTCCTCCTGCCTGGAGCTCCGGGGTCCTTCGCAGACACTGAGCCGTCTAGAGTTGCACAGCTGGGAACGTGGCGTGTTTACTACGTGTGTAATCTGTCAGTCCCCACACATGGTCCCCGCACATGGTCCCCACACATGGTCCCCGCATTGGTCCCCGCACATGGTCCCCGCACATGGTCCCCGCACATGGTCCCCGCACTGGTCCCCGCACTGGTCCCCGCACTGGTCCCCACACATGGTCCCCACACATGGTCCCCGCACTGGTCCCCACACATGGTCCCCGCACTGGTCCCCGCACTGGTCCCCACACATGGTCCCCGCACTGGTCCCCGCACATGGTCCCCGCACTGGTCCCCGCACTGGTCCCCACACATGGTCCCCACACATGGTCCCCGCACATGGTCCCCAACAGGTGCTCCTGTAACCTGAACTTGTCACCGGCCTCGTTTCGGGAAGTGGTTCCCCTCTCCCGGCTCTTCTTCCTCCCTGTCCTCCGCCCGCCTCCCGTCTTCCTAGGCATCTCTCCGTTTGAAGTTGGCCTCCTCGGTCCCCCAGCCTCCTCTTTTCATGTCTGTTCTCTGGGTTAATTAGGGAGTTGGAATTCCTCAGCCTCTCTCAATGGGCTTTGAAGCCCCAGATGGACCCGCGCTGCTTCAAATTAGCACTAATGACGAGAAACTTTCTTTCTTCCTCACAAAGTTCGCAAGCGGAGGACTGAATACCCGGGTGATGCGGTTCCCATAGTCTGACAGTTCATTATGACAGACGCGTTTTAACCCGCTTCCTGCCGGGAGATACTGTGGGGTCCCATCGCCCCGGCCAGAGGAGGACTTTTCATAGTAGGACCCCGGAGAGTTGCAGGGATCAACATTTCTCTCCAGGCGCCGTCCGTCCGCCAATGATCAATCAGCTGCTTGTTCTGATAATTCGGAATCCTCTTGGGTGGTTCTACCGCTAAGGGCCCGATGGTTGTGTGCAAAGCATGCTGGGAATGTTTGCGCTCGATGCATTGGTAGAGGAGATGGACGTATGTTGACACCCGATCTTTCTCATTTCTTCTCTAGCTGGGAGCCGAGTTAGCCAAGAGCTCCGGTACACGAAGGAAAAGCTGGGCGAGGAATCGGTCTACACGTCTCAAATGCTGATCCAGACTCCGAAGAAGGAAGGGGAGAACATTCTGACTCAGGAAGCCATGCTGATCCACCTCAACGCAGCGCTGGCCGCCAGCAAAGTGCAGGTCTCCATGTATGGAAAGTAAGTCGGCCAGGTTCAGGGAGTTGGTGGGATTTTTGGGTTTTGGCGGGCACACAGATGTGACATTCCATACCTGTTCTGATATTGAGGGTCTGTTAGCAGTAGGCATGGCCAGGGGTGTATTTACCACAAGGCACTTGCCTAGGGCGGCATTTTTTAGGGGGGTAGCACCTCCCCCCAGAAGAAGGAATGAAAGAATGGACACGCACACCATGGGAACCAGGTGGGATCCAAGAGAGGCTGCGGGCTGCTTCATGGTGTATGTAGAGCCTGACTCTCGTTCACGGGGATGTCCAGAGCTGTGAAGATGAGCGTCTCTCTATCGGAGTGAAGGGCAGTGGAAGGCTCTCCTGGGTGGGGGGCAAGGGTGTTGTGGGTTAATGTCAGGCTCTCTCCATGGGAGGGGGATGGGGGGGTTGTGTTGGTCGGTGTCCATGGGGGCAGACGATTTTTGTATTGCCTAGGGCAGCACAAAACCTAAATACACCTCTGGGCATGGCCAGTAATTACTCAGCTCAAGCGCCTCCATTGACATGGCTCCTCTAAAAATGGCTCCTCCATTGACATGGCTCCTCTAAAAATGGCTCCTCCATTGACATGGCTCCTCCATTGACATGGCTCCTCTAAAAATGGCTCCTCCATTGACATGGCTCCTCCATTGACATGGCTCCTCCATTAACATGGCTCCTCCATTGACATGGCTCCTCTAAAAATGGCTCCTCCATTGACATGGCTCCTCCATTGACATGGCTCCTCTAAAAATGGCTCCTCCATTGACATGGCTCCTCCATTGACATGGCGCCTCCATTAACATGGCTCCTCCATTGACATGGCTACTCTAAAAATGGCTCCTCCATTGACATGGCGCCTCCATTGACATGGCGCCTCCATTGACATGGCTCCTCCATTGACATGGCTACTCTAAAAATGGCGCCTCCATTGACATGGCGCCTCCATTGACATGGTGCCTCCATTGACATGGCTCCTCCATTGACATGGCTCCTCTAAAAATGGCTCCTCCATTGACTTGGCTCCTCCATTGACATGGCTTCTCTAAAAAATGGCTCCTTCTTATACTTTCCCACAAGACTGCAGTAAAGGGTTCCAGAAGCTTCACAACCTCTCAGGTGGGGACCTGAACAAGATTTGCTACAAGTCTGGTGTGCCGATTATCGAGAACGGGATGATCGAGAGGGTGAGTGGATCAGGCAGAAGCCGCAATCCTCTTTTATTCACCCAGAAACCTTGCTGGTGGTTCAGCCATTATGGCAACCTGAGTTTTCCATAAGAACCTCCAAAGGTGCAGGTTTCCTCCCCGGAATTTCACATCTGACCGTTTCATTTGTGGTCCGTACAGGGGGGACTGAGAACTCATGGGGCCCCGGGCAATAGAGGATCATGGGGCCCCTGTGTCCTCACCCACACTCCAAAAAGCCTATGAAAGGTACCAGGGGCATCTCATGGGGCTCCCTACTGACCCCGGGCCAGAATGGGTCCGTATGAGTTTGGAGGAGGAGTGTTCTGCTCTCTTGGCTAACCCAACTTGTTGAAGGAGCGCGCTCTCGGAACGCATTTTGTTTCTTGGTCTGGTTTGTCAGATCATACAATACATATGGATGGCGCCTGAAGGTGAAGCCTTCGAAAGCTCACATGGCGAGTATTTTGGAGATCTCATTTTTTTGCCAGACTTTTTTTGAAGGATTATTATTATTATACAGGATTTATGGCGCCAACAGCAAAGGGGGGCTGTACAATTACATTACATTTCAGTACAGAAGGAATAGGAGGGGCCCGGCTCATGAAGCTTACAATCTAAAGGAAGGGGGAGGGGATACAGAAGGTGATAGCTGCGGGGGATGATCTGGTGGAGGTGACCCAAGTACAGTCCTTAGGTGGAGGTGGGGTAGGCTTCCCTGAAGAAGAGAGTTTTCAAAAAAAGGCAGACAGGGTGGGGGCTGACCGGACATGCTGTGGTAGGGAGCTCCAGAGGATGGGAGAGGCTCTGGAGAAGTCCTGGAGGCGAGCGTGGGAGGAGGTGATGAGGGAGCTAGAGAGGAAGATATCTTGGGAGGAGCGGAGTGGGCGATTTGGGCGGTATCTGTGGATGAGGTTGAAGATGAAGGATGACGAAACATGCTGGTGTCGGGGCGGTTGAGCAGACTCTTGTCTGTTGGGATATGTAGCACTTTATTTTGGCTGCTGAGGGTGGACAGGGTCAGCTGCTACCATGCGGTACAGAGGTGCATGGCTATTAAACCATAGGGAGGGGATGCGGTCCTGCATTGGGTCTCCCGCTGGTTTTACCCTCATTGGGTGCGGTCAGCAGGCCCCGGCATGGCCGCTACCTGTGACAGGTTGTCAGGTGGATGTGATCGGCACCAATCCTTCCACTCACACATAGTGGAAAGGGGAGGGCTGTGGTTCACAGCAATCACAAGGTACAGAGCTGTTCAGGTTGGCCCTGTGCATTTTGCTTGCGATCAACACTGACTAATGGCGTTCACAGACTGCGGTAGCGCACATGGCGCACGCAACCGCTTTATAACTGGAACGTTTGTAGTCGTCCTGCTAGTAGAGGAGGTGCCTCAACCAGTCATTTTTTTTTGGGGGGGGCGTTAAGTCAGCCATTAAAGGGGATCCCCTAAACTCCAAACGTTCTGCACCGATCGATGGCTGACCGATCGATGGCTGACCGATCGATGGCTGACCGATCGATGGCTGACCGGTGTTGGAATAGCCACCTGTATTCTCCATTGGAAGCCTTTGTGGCAGGGTGACAACGCAGGAGCCCAATTGGGAGACAGGGACAGAGTGTTGTCACCTTGTAACAAGAAGTGCCTGAACAAGGATTTTAATGGCAGCATCACTAGAGATTATATTAATGAAAACTGCAGATTTGAAAAGATCGGGTTTATATCTTCTTTAATCAGGTTCTTGGGATACAACGAGTCAGGTTTCCTCTCCCACCTGATCATTTGGATTTATTCCTGCCATACATCCAATGGCTCGTTCGTTTCTTAGTTTCGGAAAATGGACACAATGGGTTGAACAAAGATCTAAAATGGTTTTTGGTCTCCTTGCCAAAGACCCACTGGACTTCTGCTATACCCCCAGAAATCGTTGGCGTCAAAAATCCTCACCCATCTCAGACCTCGCCCTTCAGCCATCTTGGCCAAGCTAACATCAGTTCGTCAGCCATTCACTGGGAATGGTTTTGGTCTCCTCACCAAAGACCCGTTGGACTTCCTCTGTTGCACCCCCAGATATCATTGGTGCCTAAACCCCCCCCCCCCCCCCTCACCCTGTCTTAGATCTTGTCCTTCAGCCATCTTGACCAAGCGTATGCTAGTTAGCAAGCCATTCACTGGGAGCAGCTTTGGTCTCCTCACCAAAGACCCGTTGGACTTCCTCTGTTGCACCCCCAGATATCATTGGCACCCAACCCCCCCTCACCCTGTCTTAGATCTCGTCCTTCAGCCATCTTGGCCAAGCTAACATCAGTTCGTCAGCCATTCACTGGGAATGGTTTTGGTCTCCTCACCAAAGACCCGTTGGAGTTCCTCTGTTGCACCCCCAGATATCATTGGCATCCAACCCCCCCTCACCTTGTCTTAGATATTGTCCCTCAGCCATCTTGACCAAGCTAACACTAGTTAGCAAGCCATTCACTGGGAGCAGCTTTGGCCTCCTCACCAAAGACCCGTTGGAGTTCCTCTGTTGCACCCCCAGATATCATTGGCATCCAACCCCCCTCACCTTGTCTTAGATCTCGTCCTTCAGCCATCTTGACCAAGCTAACAGATAGTTAGCTATTCACTGGGAACAGTTTTGGCCTCCTCATCGAAGACCCATTGGACGTATTCTGTTGCACCCCCAACTATCGTTCATGCCCCCCCATCTCAGATTCCGCCCTTCAGCCATCCTGACTAAGCTAACCCCACCTTATACCTTCCAGGCCACCCTGTCTCGTTCTCCCTCCTGCCAATTATGTGTCTATTAAGGCCGAGGGACTGTGAAGAGGAGTGGAGGGGTTTTTTTTGGCGAGGGGAGGGTAAGTGGAGGGGGGGGGGAGGAGGGAAGAGAAGATGGAAGCTGGGACAAAAGCCTCCATTCTTTCTGTTTACAAGTGTGTTTATCTATATGGGGCCCAGGCCGAGCTGCTGCTTTGTCAGCAAATGGTAACACAGTGTATTCTCATGCTAATGATCCAGTAAATAGCAGGCAGTTGCTAAACAAATTGAAATGCTGCCATTATTCAGAGTCCGGCTGGAATAAAGAACGAGGCAGAGAGAGAGAGAGAGAGAGGGGGTACTGCGAGGAGAGAGGGGACCCCGCGCTGACCGCCGCCTCAGTTTGATGGGTTTCTACCCCGTCGTCATCAAATATCCAACACTAAGGCTCAAAAAAAAGAAAAATGCCAAAAAGTACATTTGTGCTCCTTGATGACTTCCACGTTATTCAAACTCCAAGCCCTCCGACCTTCGAGGGACTACAAGTCCCATCCTTCGCAGGGCCTGCTTAGACTTGTAGTCCAAAGCAAAGGAGGGAATTTAAAAATGGTGGCATGGCCGTTATGGCCAGTAAGCATGGCAACTTCCAATATTTTCTTTTGGTGAGGGTCGCTCTGTTCCCCTTCTTCCGCTTCAGTTCAGCCCCGGGGATCGCTCCCTCTTCTTTTTTTTTTTTTTTTTTTATAGGCGAGAGGCAGAGAGAGTGAAGCCGCTCAACAAAGGAGCAGCAATGTGTGCGATAAACAAAAGAGGCGAGTTGGCTTCAGTGAAGCAAGAAAGGGCAGATAAAGGGGCTTCACTGTGGAAGCAGCCGCTTGGTATGTGGGAATCCTGCGAGAAGCGGGGGCCCTTGTTTTTCTAGCCAGTTTTAATGAATTATGGCACTGCCCCCTCCCTCGCCCGGCAAAATGTGTGTGCGCCGCACTTGTGTGTCCCCTTCTAGACATTATGTTCCTCTCGCAGAGATCCAATTCTGTCGTTGGCTTTGGACCCGGGGACCGCCGTTCCCCCAAATTTTCTGCCGTTTTGTACCTTGTACTGGGGGGGGGGGATGTTTTGGATGATGGGTAAGCTGGTGAATGAGGGACCCCCGCCTCTCGGTGCACATGTTACCTCTCTTTCTCCTCTGTGGACCTCCTTCCCCCTCCCGTCTCCCCCCTCGTTCACCTCTTTTTATCAGGGGGCTTGAGAAAACACAGAACCTTCTCCTGAGGGGTCATCACATCTTTTGGAGGAGAAGAAATGGGAATTTCTCAGCTTCCAAAGAAGGGGGACGCAGAGACCCGTACTCTCTCTAAGCCGGTTGTTTGGGGGGCCCGAAAACGGGCAATGGAGCCCCCTTTTCATGAGGGAGGATTGTATCACACAGTTTAACCCATTCAGGGCTAGGAGGAAGGTTCACTCATCACGGGGGCTGCTGGATCAATAGATGAAGGAGGCCACACTGTCCTAGACTACAGCCGCTCCTTCTACTTTGTACAGAACCACATTTAGCGATGCCGCCATGCCATTGGTCCATCATTGCCATATCTAACCTTCACCAGTCCCGCTCACTTGGTAGATCCAACGCGGGATGGTTCATGCTTAAGGTGTAGAACGGGTGTCCCCATTATTTATTATAGGTACTTATACAGCGCCGTCAATTTACATCTATTTTGTACATTCACATCAGTCCCCGCCCCGAGGAGCGTACAATCTAAGGTCACTAACTCACGTTGATACACATACCGGGGCCAATTTTAGACCCCTAGGAAGATTTCCCCCTCTATTCCTGTTCTGACAACTCAGAATGTTGGATTTTCCCATCACATTCAGTCTCGGGGTCGGAGTGGAAAAGGTGCGGAAAGCTCCTTAAACTGTATTCTGATACATTTCTTCAGAGAGATTTCATTCCAATGCATTTTTTTTTTTGAGGTTTTACAATTTTCAAAGACAGCAAGAGATCCGGCATCGGCCAAAGGTACAGCCAAAGTCCGGGAACATTGCTACCCAAAGTCACATTGTGGCCACGTTGGGTGGATCAACCAAAGATGGGATACATTAACCTGTTATTGGGGCAGCCCAATTCCTCTACTACTGAGGGTCCCTGAGGTCCAACCCATCGCCATCAGAAAGCCATACACCAAATAGAACTTCAGAGCCCACAGAGACCTGTCCTGCCCCTCCTCTAATAGAGTGGTCTATAGTAGTCAGCACTTCCAGATTTCTATGGATCGGGTAGATCAGTCCATTGGTTGTCATAAGCTGGGGCCCCTTGTTGGCCCTGGTCCTCCTGTGTGAAGGACTCTCCAATCACCGGTGGTCTCCTTCTTTCCAGGTGTGGTGCTCCATTGGTTGTCACAAGCTGGGGCCCCTTGTTGGCCCTGGTCCTCCTGTGTGAAGGACTCTCCAATCACCGGTGGTCTCCTTCTCTCCAGGTGTGGTGCTCCATTGGTTGTCATAAGCTGGGGCCCCTTGTTGGCCCTGGTACTCCTGTGTGAAGGACTCTCCAATCACCGGTGGTCTCCTTCTCTCCAGGTGTGGTGCTCCATTGGTTGTCATAAGTTGGGGCCCCTTGTTGGCCCTGATCCTCCTGTGTGTAGGGCTCTCCAATCACCGGTGGTCTCCTTCTCTCCAGGTGTGGTGCTCTATTGGTTGTCATAAGCTGGGGCCCCTTGTTGGCCCTGGTACTCCTGTGTGAAGGACTCTCCAATCACTGGTGGTCTCCTCTCCAGGTGTGGTAATTCATTGGTTGTCATAAGCTGGGGCCCCTTGTTGGCCCTGGTTCTCCTGTGTGTAGGACTCTCCAATCACCAGTGGTCTCCTTCTCTCCAGGTGTGGTGCTCCATTGGTTGTCACAAGCTGGGGCCCCTTGTTGGCCCTGGTCCTTCTGTGTGAAGGACTCTCCAATCACCAGTGGTTTCCTTCTTTTCAGGTGTGGTGCTACTCTCCTCCCAGACCCAGCAGTCCCTCTCAAGTTCTCCACAGGTTTCAGATGAAACTAAAATGGATACACAGAATATAACTGGATATAACATTTATAGGGAACGTTGATCCCGGGAATATCCGATTGCCTCTCGGGGGATCAGGAAGGAATGTTTCCCCGGCAGGAGGAGATTGGATCGTGCTTTGCTGGGATTTTTTGCCTTCCTCTGGATCTACTGTAGATGGAGGATTATAACTTTTTTTTTCCTATGGTTGAACTGGATGGACTTTTGTCTTTTTTCAGCCAGACTAACTATGTAACTATGTAACCCAACGGCCAAGTCATTGCCAAGAAGAGTGCGAGTCTTAGGACAAGAAAGGAAGTGGAGGTATAGAGGAGGTGAAGAAAAGGGCAGATCAGGGCTAAAGGGGGAAATAGGACTTCGGGACCCCCCCCCCCCCAGAATCCATGAAACATCCAAGAATTATTGTAGCAAGTGTGTGTTCAATAGTCAAAAGAAAGCAATTAAATCTGTCATGAGATCGTCTGTTATCCACGGGCCCCAAACTTTCATAGAGTTCCCCAGTATGGCCGCCATCTTTTTTCATTGGAGAGATTTATGTCCCCAACGGGGATATTTGTTTCCTAAAGTCTAATATTGGATACAATGGATCTTACAAACATGTAGAGCCGCCTGCGGACAACGGCTCCTTTATAAATGAGGAGATCCCGTATCTTGTTACAATGTTGTAATTAGTATAGTACAGATTTGGGGGGGGGGGGGGGCGCTTTTTACTGCCCGCTACTGATTTCCTGTCCAATAAAAAAGATGCCGGTTGTTAGTTTGTAGCCTACAATGTCAGCTGACACCATGCGATCCGATGTGTCAGAGATGTATCATTGATTGTACGTCTTTGGTTTAGGTGGACTGCTCCTTTAATTGCCGGTCCTTTAATTGCCGGTCCTTTAATTGCCGGTCCTTTAATTGCCGGTCCTTTAATTGCCGGTCCTTTAATTGCAGGCCGGTCGCCCGCCGGGATTGTTCCCATGTGGACAGTCCAGCATCAGATCCGGCGGAATCCCCTTTCCTCCTGATAATGTCTTATTCCCAGGCATCCAAGCGGCCCCACGCTCCCGCATCCCCTTACCCAGAGTGCCTTGCAGGCTCCCCGGCTCTATCAAGATGTTACGGAGTCGCTGTTAATTGGCCTGACTTGCGCTGCGCGCTGAAGTAATGGCAGCACACAGCTTTGTTCCTCTGTGTAACAGGATAATACATGCTCTTTTTCTCGGGCATCTGGCACGCCTCGCTGGTTAAGGGGGGATGCGGCCCCCGGGAGCAAACTCCGATCCTGCGAGGTGAAGGCGAGCGACAGCATTTCAATAACAAAGACACATTTTATATCAATTTTTTTTCCTTCACCTTAACTTCCCTCTAAGTGCTTAACGTGGAATGTAAACAGTCTGCATGTCGGCTCCGGTCCCCGACCTCCATCATCATCTGCTGCATTCTGGGCCTGGGACAGATAATCCTTCACAGGTTATATATGTGATCTTCTGCATTGCTGACAGGAATATGGCACCAACATATTCCAGAGCAATTCCTGGAGAGCGGAGGATACATTCACATCTGTCTCTGTGCCAGGGGAGCTTACACTCTAATGTCCCCTCCCCCACAGTCACATCAGTCTCTGTACCAGAGGAGCTGACACTCTAATGTCCCCTCCCCCACAGTCTCATCAGTCTCTGTGCCAGGGGAGCTTACACTCTAATGTCCCTTCCCCCACAGTCACATCAGTCTCTGTACAGGGGAGCTTACACTCTAATTTCCCCTCCCCCACAGTCTCATCAGTCTCTGTACCAGAGGAGCTGACACTCTAATGTCCCCTCTCCCACAGTCCCATCAGTCTCTGTACCAGAGGAGCTGACACTCTAATGTCCCCTCCCCCACAGTCTCATCAGTCTCTGTGCCAGGGGAGCTTACACTCTAATGTCCCCTCCCCCACAGTCCCATCAGTCTCTGTACCAGAGGAGCTGACACTCTAATGTCCCCTCCCCCACATTCACATCAGTCTCTGTACCAGAGGAGCTGACACTCTAATGTCCCCTCCCCCACAGTCACATCAGTCTCTGTACCAGAGGAGCTGACACTCTAATGTCCCCTCCCCCACAGTCCCATCAGTCTCTGTACCAGAGGAGCTGACACTCTAATGTCCCCTCTCCCACATTCACATCAGTCTCTGTGCCAGGGGAGCTTACACTCTAATGTCCCCTCCCCCACAGTCCCATCAGTCTCTGTACCAGAGGAGCTTACACTCTAATGTCCCCTCCCCCTCAGTCCCATCAGTCTCTGTACCAGAGGAGCTTACGCTCTAATGTCCCCTCCCCCACAGTCACATCAGTCTGTACCAGAGGAGCTGACACTCTAATGTCCCCTCCCCCGCAGTCACATCAGTCTCTGTACCAGAGAAGCTGACGCTCTAATGTCCCCTCCCCCACAGTCACATCAGTCCCTGTACCAGAGGAGCTTACGCTCTAATGTCCCCTCCCCCACAGTCCCATCAGTCTCTGTACCAGAGGAGCTTACGCTCTAATGTCCCCTCCCCCGCAGTCCCATCAGTCTCTGTACCAGAGGAGCTGACACTCTAATGTCCCCTCCCCCTCAGTCCCATCAGTCTCTGTACCAGAGGAGCTTACGCTCTAATGTCCCCTCCCCCACAGTCACATCAGTCTGTACCAGAGGAGCTGACACTCTAATGTCCCCTCCCCCGCAGTCACATCAGTCTCTGTACCAGAGAAGCTGACGCTCTAATGTCCCCTCCCCCACAGTCCCATCAGTCTCTGTACCAGAGGAGCTTACGCTCTAATGTCCCCTCCCCCACAGTCCCATCAGTCTCTGTACCAGAGGAGCTTACGCTCTAATGTCCCCTCCCCCACAGTCCCATCAGTCTCTGTACCAGAGGAGCTTACGCTCTAATGTCCCCTCCCCCACAGTCCCATCAGTCTCTGTACCAGAGGAGCTTACGCTCTAATGTCCCCTCCCCCACAGTACCATCAGTCTCTGTACCAGAGGAGCTTACACTCTAATGTCCCCTCCCCCCAGTCACACACTATTATTATTACATGTGTATAGCTCTGACATATACCGCAGCGCTGTTGATTGCACAGAAATATTTCAGTGAGTAACTTGGATGATTCTTTTTCAGGGGAAGGCGGGACATCCAGTGGACAAACTTGGACCCGATCCAGCTGATGGAGGAGCTCGGTCAGTTCACCAGCCTGGATGGCTTCAAAGAGATGCTGGACAAGGCGGAGGTGGGCCAGGCGTACATGGAGCGTTCTTGCCTTGACCCCTCCGACTCGGAGTGCCCAGACAGCGCCCCCAACAAGAAGTCACAAAACGTGAGTCTATTGAAATGGCGGGGGGGGGGGGGGTGTGGGTAAGGGGGACCCCCAGGAACTGACAGTCCCACTGTGCTGGGACAAGACCAGCTGACACCCAAGGAAAAGGACCAAAGTGCGCCCCCCATGAGCTGCCCCCCATGAGCTGCCTCCCATGAGCTGCCCCCCCATGAGCTGCCCCCCCATGAGCTGCCCCCCATGAGCTGCCTCCCATGAGCTGCCCCCCCATGAGCTGCCCCCCCTTATGAGCAGCCCCCCATGAGCTGCCCCCCCAAGAGCTGCCCCCCCCCCCCCCCATGAGCTGCCCCCCCCCATGAGCTGCCCCCCCCCCATGAGCTGCGCCCCCATGAGCTGCCCCATGAGCTGCCCCCCCACGAGCTGCCCCCCCCATGAGCTGCCCCCCCCCCCCCCCATGAGCTGCCCCCCCCCCATGAGCTGCCCCCCCCCCATGAGCTGCCCTCCCCCCGAGCTGCCCCCCCCATGAGCTGCCCCCCCATGAGCTGCCCCCCCCCATGAGCTGCGCCCCCCCGAGCTGCCCCCCCCATGAGCTGCCCCCCCCATGAGCTGCCCCCTCCCATGAGCTGTGAACCATTTCTGCAGAGGCTTCTGGTCCGGAATTATTACACGTTTCAACACCCCCACCTGATGGAGCACCTGAGCTGGTCTTCTCCTCGGTCCGGATCGGCCCCCCCGTGCCGGGAAGTGCCAGACCTGATATTACCGCCATCTGATGGGCCTTTTTGTTTCTTTCTTTGTTCAGCAAAATATAATCCCATCTCTAAATTTTGCAAATTGTTTTCTTTCAGAGCCCCGATATCGTCGCCACCCTCCGGAACGGCTGCCATGGCTTTTCCAAGAAGTTTATGTACTGGCAGAAGGATCTCATCATGGGAGGGATGGTGAAAGGAGCAGATGGAGAGCTGAAGAGGTATGAGGTGTATTGTGTTATCCAGTGCCAAGTCTGCGCAATCTGGTGCCAAGTCTGCGCAATCTGGGGCCAAATCTGCGCAATCTGGTGCCAAGTCTGCACAATCTGGTGCCAAATCTGTGCAATCTGGTGCCACATCTGCACAATCTGGTGCCAAATCTGCGCAATCTGGTGCCAAACCTGCACAATCTGGTGCCAAATCTGCGCAATCTGGTGCCAAACCTGCACAATCTGGTGCCAAATCTGTGCAATCTGGTGCCAAACCTGCACAATCTGGTGCCAAATCTGTGCAATCTGGTGCCACATCTGCACAATCTGGTGCCAAATCTGCGCAATCTGGTGCCAAACCTGCACAATCTGGTGCCAAATCTGCGCAATCTGGTGCCAAACCTGCACAATCTGGTGCCAAACCTGCACAATCTGGTGCCAAATCTGTGCAATCTGGTGCCAAACCTGCACAATCTGGTGCCAAACCTGCACAATCTGGTGCCAAACCTGCACAATCTGGTGCCAAATCTGTGCAATCTGGTGCCAAATCTGTGCAATCTGGTGCCAAATCTGTGCAATCTGGTGCCAAATCTGTGCAATCTGGTGCCAAACCTGCACAATCTGGTGCCAAATCTGTGCAATCTGGTGCCAAACCTGCACAATCTGGTGCCAAATCTGTGCAATCTGGTGCCACATCTGCACAATCTGGTGCCAAACCTGCACAATCTGGTGTTCAAACTGTATAATCTGGTGCCAAAACTGGAAAATCTGGTGCCAATTCTGTACAATCTGTTTTCTGTTCTGTACAACCTGGTGACAATTCTGTGCAATCTGGTGCCAATACTGGAAAATCTAGTGCCAAAACTGTACAATCTGGTTCCAAACCCGCACAACCTGGTGCCAAATCTATATAATCTGGTGTCTGTTCTGTGCAATCTGGTGCCAAATCTGAACAATCTGGTGCCAAATCTGCACAATCTGGTGGCAAATCTGTACAATATGGTGTCTATTAAATGCAATCTGGTGCCAATTCTGTACAATCTGGTGCCAATTCTGTACAATCTGGTGCCAATTCTGTACAATCTGGTGCCAATTCTGTACAATCTGGTGGCACATCCCACAGTCCAGTTGTCTGACCCCCATCTGTTGTACGGATTTTGCAGCGCTGAAGCTCTGCAGACAATGTACCTCCTGATGAGCCCCGGTCAGCTGTACGAACACTTCAAAGATGACTATGAGATCCACGACATCAACTGGAACGAGGAGAAGGCGGCCGCCATCTTGGAGACGTGGCAGAGGAAATTTGTTGAGGTGAGCAAAAAAAAAATCTTTCTGTCCAATAAATGGTGTTGCTCTGTGAGGCCGGCGGGGGGGGGGGGGGTGGGGGGGGGAATTACAACCCAACCTGGGCAAATATTAACCCCCTTCTACCCATCCTGCATGGGGGGCTGATAATCCATTGATGCCGATGTGCCCTACAGCCCCCCCTGCACTGACAGTCCTCCTCTTTTGGATTCTGATAGGACCCCACTGCTGCGATTAGAGGAGGGTGGGGGGAGGGACATGGGGGGGGGGTATAGGGGCTGGGGGCTCCCCGTTGCTTTGTCACCTCTTGGACGGATCTCTGACCACGTGATTTCCTTCTTTCCCGCAGCAAGCGCAGCAGTCCGTCGGGCAGAACGCCTCCCAGGACATTCACGCCTTTTCCACCACCACCCTGAATGACATCATGAAGTCCTTCTCCGACGTCAGCGCCATCCGCGTCGCCGGCGGCTACCTGCTGATGGTACGAAATATTACCGACACGTCATGGTTGTCATCAGTCTGGTACTGATTGACGCACCACCGGTGAATGTTTAGTGAAAGTCATCTGCCAAAGGATTTGTATTTCTGTCCATCCACACCTAGGCATGACACAGCTCCGCCGCCCAGCACAGTCCTGTCTGGCAGGACAGGAGACCTCATTTTTCTCTGCTGCAGTTCAGTAACAGTGACAGGTCTTGTCCCTTCCCCCCAGCCTGTGATTGGGCAGTAAAAGGAGAAGCGATGAGTTATCTCCCCGTCATTCTGCTCTCTCCTCCTATCAGTGTGGTCATTGTTTGCATATGAGCACTGCAGCACAACAAACTATTGGCTCCTTGCGCTGCTTCTCCTGCAAGTCTGAGCTCTGCTGTACGGTGACTGCAAGAGCCTGATACTTCTCATATGGAAAAAAAATATATTTGAAATGCAACAATTTTGGCCGTATTCAATATATTTCAATTACAAAAAAAAAAAAAAAAATACACACACACACATATATATATATATATATATATATATTTTTTTTTAATTTATATATATATATATATATATATATATATATAGTAAAGCGCTGAGCAAACTGTTGGTGCCATAAATCCTGTATAATAATAATAGTAATATATATATATATATATATATATATATATATATATATATATATATATATATATATATATATATACATACATGTAAAATATACTGCATGTTGAAATGCTTTTTTTATATTTTACAAAATATACGAGAATTATTTTTAAAAATATATTTTTTTAAAATATATTCTTCAGATTTTTTTTAACATATAAAAAAAAGTCGATTTAACATATATTTTGACATATATATGCATATAAATGCATTCCAAAAATGATTTATATTTTTAAAGACATCCTGTATAATAATATATTTGAAATGTAATTTTAAAAATATTTTTCATATATTTTTTTAATAAAAACACACATTTCAACATGCAGTATATGTGTATATATATATATATATATATATATATATATTTATTTATTTATTTATTTATTTATTGAAATATATTTTGAAATATTTGAAAATGCATCTCAACATGCAGTGTATATATACACACACACACACACATATATATATATATACACACACACACATACAGTTGTGTCCAAAATTATTCAACCCCCACTGAAATTGAGTGTTTTGGCCAGTTTGACATTGCTTTTGATCATTCAGTCATCTTGCTTACATTTACATTAAAGAGGCACTTGTAGGTCAGACAAATATAACATAACAGTTATAATGAAATAACCACAAATGTCTTTTCTGTGCTCACAGCATTATCAGTTTTATTCAACCCCCAAGTGACATTCAATCTTAGTACTTAGTACAGCATCCTTTTACAGTTATAACAGCTTTTAAACGTGAAGCATAGCTTGACACAAGTGTCTTGCAGCGATCTACGGGTATCTTCGCCCATTCTTCATGGGCAAAGGCCTCCAGTTCAGTCACATTCTTAGGCTTGCGCACTGCAACTGCTTTCTTTAAGTCCCACCAGAGGTTCTCAATCGGATTTAAGTCTGGTGACTGCGATGGCCACTCCAAAATGTTCCAGCCTTTCCTCTGCAACCATGCTCTAGTGGACTTGGAGGTATGCTTGGGATCATTGTCCTGTTGAAAGGTCCAACGTCTCCCAAGCCTCAGGTGTGTGACGGACTGCATCACGTTTCCATCCAATATCTCCTGGTACTGAAGAGAATTCATGGTACCTTGCACACGCTGAAGCTTCCCTGTACCTGCAGAAGCAAAACAGCCCCAAAGCATGATTGACCCTCCACCATGCTTCACAGTAGGCAAGGTGTTCTTTTCATCATAGGCCTTGTTCTTCCTCCTCCAAACATAGCGTTGATCCATGGGCCCAAACAGTTCTAATTTTGTTTCATCAGTCCACAGAACACTATCCCACAACTTTTGTGGTTTGTCCACATGGCTTTTGGCATACTGCAGTCGACTCTTCTTATTCTTTGGAGACAGCAAGGGGGTACGCCTGGGAGTTCTGGCACGGAGGCCTTCATTACGCAGTGTGCGTCTTATTGTCTGGGCTGAAACTTCTGTACCCACATCTGACAAATCTTTTCTCAGTTCCTCAGCAGTCACACGGGGACTTCTCTCCACTCTACGCTTCAGGTAGCGCACAGCAGTCGAAGTCAGCATCTTCTTTCTGCCACGACCAGGTAGCGTTTCAACAACAGTGCCCTTTGCCTTGAATTTGCGAATGATGCTTCCTAAGGTGTCTCTTGGTATGTTTAACATCTTTGCAATCTTCTTATAGCCATTGCCCTTCCTGTGAAGAGAAATCACCTCTTCTCTTGTCTTCCTGGACCATTCTCTTGCCTTCACCATGTTTGTAACCACACCAGTAAATGTCTAGAAGGAGCTGAGTATCACAGTCATTTTAAAGCTGCCTAATTGGTGCTTATTATGCTTGATTGCTGCTCGGTGACATCCACAGGTGTTTTCAATACCTGATGGAAAGCACCTGTATGAACCTCTGTTCTTCAGAGTGGTAGTCTTTAAGGGGTTGAATAATTGTGGCAATGAAGAAACCACATAAGAACCATTTACTACTGTATTACATAAACAATTGATGTCATTTTAGTTGCATTTGGGTAGTTACAACGTCCTTGTAGGATTTGATTCTGAATACAATTCCAAATGTACACTATAGTCCCTAAACCCCTTTACAGCATTGGGGGTTGAATAATTTTGGACACAACTGTATATATACACACACACACACACACATATATATATATATACACACACACACATATATATACACACACACACACACAGATATATATATATAGTATACTGCATGTTTCAAATATTTCAATATATATTTATATTTATTATTTATTTATTGAAATATATTGAATACGGCCAAAATTGTAGCATTTCGAATATAAGGCAATATATTTGGGAAGAATATTTTTTACATGTATTTCAGATATATTTTTCTTCCATGTGAGTTGGTTTTACAAATATATATTTATTGATGTATGAATGAAAACGAGTTTGAATATCTGCCTGGGGTTCGGCCTTCCTTCACCTTCCTTCTCTCCTTCCAGTTGGCGTATGCTTGTGTCACCATGCTGCGTTGGGATTGCTCCAAGTCTCAAGGTGCGGTGGGTTTGGCCGGTGTCCTCCTCGTGGCCCTGTCCGTGGCCTCAGGCCTGGGGCTCTGCTCTCTACTTGGGATCTCCTTCAATGCCGCCACCACCCAGGTACGCCCATTCTCCTCTCCTTGTTATTTTAGGGGAACGCGGTTGGCTGAGCGTCGGCCATGTTGGATGTGAGTCTCGGACTGTCTATGTATAGATTCTATGGATATATAAGGGTCAGCCAGATGCCAACATTACAAGGCAATAAAAAGTGAAAGGTCAACAATGGCCAATAAACTCCCCAATAATGGCTAAAAATACATTCTGGTCCTTGAAATGAGACGAGGATTTGGGAGGTCCGCTCCTCTGACAAACCATCTGCCGTTCTTTTACAGGTCCTGCCCTTCCTTGCGCTGGGAATCGGCGTGGATGACATGTTCCTCTTAGCGCACGCCTTCACTGAAACCAGCCGGAGCACCCCACTGAAGGTATGTAAAGAATTGCCACCCAGTGACACCACCACCGCCAACAACCCTGGGTGGGCGAGGCTCCTCATACTTCTGTTTCCCTCTCCATCTCAGGAAAGGACGGGCGAATGCCTCAGGCGTACCGGTACCAGCGTGGCTCTGACTTCCATCAATAACATGATTGCCTTTTTCATGGCGGCTTTGGTGCCAATCCCGGCACTGAGGGCCTTTTCTCTGCAGGTAAGGCCAGCTCTCTGTTCTGTCAGCTCTTTGGGTGTCATTGAGGATATGTTAGCCGGTTATTACCAATAGAATGCTGTGTGGGGTTGGGACGTACCGCAGTGAACGTTGCTGCCATATTTGCGCTCCCAGCGGCAACCATTCCAATGACAAAGAGGATGGTGGTCTTCCCAATATGGCCAGTTTTTTATTATACAGGATTTATATAGACCAGGGTCTCCAAACATACTACACAAGGGGCCGGTTACTGTCCTTCAGACTGGGCTGGACTGTGGCCATTGGGAGTAAAAAATGTCTCGGCATCAGTGGAAGAAAACAATGCCCCATCGTTGGTGTCATTGGGAGGAAGTGTGCCCCATTGTTTATGTCATTTAGAGGAATTGTGCCCTGTCATTGGTGCCATTGGGTCCCATTGTTGGTGTCATTGAAAGGAACTGTGCCCCTTCATTAGTGTCACTGGGAGGAATTTTGCCATATCCCTGGTGTCATTGAAAAGAATTTTGCCCCTTAGTTGTTGTCATTGGGGGGAATGGTGCCCTATCATTGGTGCCATTAGGTCCCATCATTGGTTTTATTGGGAGAAAATGAGCCCCATTGTTCTCATCATTGGGAGGAATTGTGTCCTATCATTGGAGCCATTGGGTCCCATTGTTGGTGTCATTGAGAGGAACTGTGCCCCTTCGTTGGTGTCATTGGGAGGAACTGTGCCCCTTTGTTGGTTTAATAGGGAGTAACTGTGCCCCATCATTGGTGCCATTAGGTCCCATCGTTGGTTTTATTGAGAGAAAATGAGCCCCATTGTTCTCATCATTGAGAGGAATTGTGCCCTATCATTGGTGCCATTGGGTCCCATTGTTGGTATCATTAAGAGAAATTGTGCCCATTTGTTGGTGTCATGTGGAGGAATTGTGCCATATTCCTGGTGTCATTAGGAGGAATGTTGCCCCTTTGTTGGTGTCATTAGTAGGAATTTTACCCCTTAGTTGGTGTTATTGGGAGGAATTGTGCCCCATTGTTCTTGTCATTGGGAGGAATTGTGCCCAATCATTGGTGGCATTGGGTCCCATTGTTGGTGTCATTGAGAGGAATTGTGCCCCATCATTGGTGACATTAGCTCCCATCGTTGGTTTTATTGGGAGAAAATATGCCCCATTGTTCACATCATTGGGAGGAATTGTGCCCCATCATTGGTGACATTGGGTCCCATTGTTGGTGTCATTGAGAGGAACTGTGCCCCTTCATTGGTGTCATGGGAAGGAATTGTGCTATATCCTTGGTGTCATGGGGAGGAATTTTGCCATTTTCTTGGTGTCATTGGGCAGAATTGTGCCCCTTTTTTGATGTCAATGGGGGGAGATTTGCCCCATTGTTGGTGTCAGTGGATGAAATAGTGTCCCAAGGGCCAGATAAAAGCAAGCAAAGGGCTGCAGTTTGGAGACCACTGTTATAGAGCCAACGGTTGGCGCAATGCTTTACCACATAAAAGGATACAGTGCAATTACAAGAGAATTCAAGACAAGAGGTTCAGGAGGCCTCGCGGGTGCGAGTATACAACCTAAAAGGGAGGGTTAAGTGATACAAAAGGAAATAACTGTGTTGAGACAAGTTGATGGAGAAAGTGGAAGTTCTTTGCAGAAAAGAGTTTTCAAGGTATTGCCTAAAGGCCAACAGAATTGGAGACAGCCTGACAGATTGAGGTAGGGAGTTCCAGGAGATGGGGGAGGCTCTGGAGAAGTTCTGGAGGTGATCACGAGAGGGAGTGAAGAGGTAGATAGAGAGCAGGATTTCTTTGGAGGAAAAACATTGAAAGTCTTATATTTTAGCCTCTAGAAAGTGATATCAGGAGGGGGGGAGGGGGTCTGTCCATCACTGTCCTTCCCATCCCAGTGACCCCAGAGGCCAGTGAAAGGTGACACCCTTCTTGAGGTCTCTAATGGTGATCCAAGGAGCTGATCAGGTGAAAGGTGACTTGAGTACAAAGGGCTCGGATGCATTCAGATGTCACTTCCCTGAGGGCATCTGGGGAGGGGAGGGAGGGCTTCTCCACTTGCCTCTCTGGGTGGTCTGGGAGATAAGGCCAGAACATAAGGATGGACAGAAGGTCTGGAGATGTCAGGATGTGTATACAGAGCCGTATACAGTGTGCCGCGTGGAATGTTATTACAGCTTTATCTCCAGTTGGAGAGGCCGTATGGTTCTTGTGTATCCTGCTGCCTGAAGAACACCTCATTATAAAAGTGTTTCCATAAAATGAGGCAAGGCGGGTGGCTTCATAATTAGGACTTGTCCCAGCTTGGAGCTCGTCTGTCCTCCAGGGTTTGCGTTTCCTCCAAGACATATATTGGTAGCTTTATTGGCTTCTCTCCAAAGGATGATTTGTTTGTAATTATGGCTCTCATGAGCAGATGGGACAACGTTGATGGCACGTATCTCCTTCATCTCTCCGATTTGTCTCTTCCAGGCTGCCGTGGTGGTTGTGTTCAATTTTGCGATGGTTTTGTTAATATTTCCAGCCATCTTGAGCTTGGACCTGCAGCGTCGGGAGGACCAGAGGTTGGATATCCTCTGCTGCTTCTACAGGTAGGCCATAGAGATCTACCAAGCTTCTTCCAATGCTTCAGATGTCACATTTTCTGTTTTTTGTATCTCTGAAGTGACCATCCTTTCTTTTCTCTTACGGCAGCCCCTGCTCTTCCAGAGTGATCCAGATTCAACCTCAGGAAATCCCTGATGCCAATGACAATCACACTTACCACCCATCCCCATACGGCAACCCCACAATCACTACCAGCACCCAGATCACCACCACCGTGCAGGCCTTCACCCAATGTGACTCGTCTGGACACCATATTGTCACCATCCTGCCGCCCACCTCCCAGATCTCTACCTCACCATCCGTCATCATGCCCACGATGGATCCTCTCGGCTCCCAGGTGTTCAACTCCTCCAGCTCCACCCGGGATCTGCTGGCCCAACTGGATGACACCAAAGCAAGCCGAGAGTGCGTCCCGCTGCCTTTCTTAAAGTGGAGCCTGTCTCAGTTTGCTCGAGAGAAGTACGCCCCTCTGCTGCTCAAACCTGAGACCAAGGTAATAGCACTGAGCGCACTGCAGATTTTAGATGTGATGGTATAGGTCAGGGGTCTCCAGACTTTCTGAAGAAAGGGCCAGTTCATTGTCCATCAGGCTTTAGGGGAGCCACACTGTACTCCAGGGGGAGTAAACAATGCCCAATTTTTGGTATAAGGCAGAGAAGTAGTTGGTGTCAGTGAAAGGAATAGTGCCCCATTGTTTGTGTCAATGGGAGGAATAGTGCCCCATCGTTGGTGTCAGTGGGAGGAATAGTGTCCCTTCATTGGTGTGGAAAGAATAGTGGCCCATTGTTTGTGTCAGTGGGAGGAATAGTGTCCCATCATTGGTGTCAGTGGGAGGAATAGTGTCCCGTCACTGGTGTCAGTGGGAGGAATAGTGTCCCGTCACTGGTGTCAGTGGGAGGAATAGTGTCCCGTCACTGGTGTCAGTGGGAGGAATAGTGCCCCATCATTGGTGTCAGTGGGAGGAATAGTGCCCCATCATTGGTGTCAGTGGGAGGAATAGTGTCCCGTCACTGGTGTCAGTGGGAGGAATAGTGCCCCATCATTGGTGTCAGTGGGAGGAATAGTGCCCCATCATTGGTGTCAGTGGGAGGAATAGTGTCCCGTCATTGGTGTCAGTGGGGAGGAATAGTGCCCCATCATTGGTATCAGTGGGAGGAATAGTGCCCATCATTGGTGTCAGTGGGGGGAATAGTGCCCCATCATTGGTATCAGTGGGAGAAATAGTGCCCCATCATTGGTGTCAGTAAGAGGAATTATGCCTCAAGGGCCAGATAAAGGCAAGAAAAGAGCCACATCCTGCCCCAGGGCTGCAGTTTGGAGACCACTGGTATAGTTCATACTAGACTTGGATACTCATAACTCTTTATTTTCTGCAGGGCATTGTGGTGGCCTTGTTCATGGCGCTGTTAGGCCTTGGCCTGTATGGAACCACCATGGTCCACGATGGTCTTTACCTGACAGACATTGTCCCACGGGAGACCAAAGAATACAACTTCATCTCTGCCCAGTTCAAATATTTCTCCTTCTACAACATGTTCATCATTACCAAAGGTGGCTTCGACTACCCAAAATCCCAGACGGCTTTTTATGATCTTCACGAGTCCTTCGGCTCCGTCAAATATGTTGTCCGAGAAGAAGGGAGGGAGCTGCCCAAAATGTGGCTCCATTATTTCCAGGATTGGCTGAGAGGTGAGACAGGAATGATGAGCAAGGTCTGCATGGTAGTCTTCTGCTGCTCCTCAGTGGCAGAGGAACCACCATGTAGTGTAAGAGTTCTGCTTATTGGCCATCGCTAATATCTCGTCCTCAGAGCTGACGCTTTGGAGTAGAAGTAGGACAGATCAGTCACCTCACCTATATACTAATAGTCATTGTTCTTCTGATCTCCTCGTCTTGTCCAGGTCTCCAGGCCGCATTTGACAACGATTGGGAATCTGGTCACATCGCACCAGACAATTACCGTAACGGCACCGAAGACGGA
Source organism: Staurois parvus (assembly GCA_951230385.1). NCBI lineage: Eukaryota > Metazoa > Chordata > Amphibia > Anura > Ranidae > Staurois > Staurois parvus. The sequence goes on along the minus strand of CATNWA010018828.1, from coordinate 84,705 downwards.
GTCCTGGCCTACAAACTTCTCATTCAGACCGGGAATAAGAAAGATCCCCTAAATCTTGACCAGGTAAAGTCGTTGTCCGCAGCTGCTGAGCATCTGCATTCGGTCTGTTCGTTCAGACCCAGCGATGACATCACATGGAGTATAAGAAGATATGTGATGGAAATGTTGATGGGGGGGAGGGGGAAAATATAATCAGATTAGACTTCAGCTCCAGTCTTTCCTCGATGATCTTTCTCTAATCAGAAATGTTCTTCTGAACAGCTAAGCAGTCGGCGTTTGGTGGACGAGAACGGCCTCATCCCCCTCAAGACGCTTTCTACATCTACCTAACGGTTTGGGTCAGCAACGACCCCTTAGGCTATGCTGCCTCCCAGGCGAATTTTTACCCCCAGCCGCCCGAGTGGATCCACGACCGCTACGATACGACCGGGGAGAACCTGAGAAGTAGGTTTATGGTGGTGAACGCATTGTCATTGGCTAATACACCGTAGCTGGATCAATAAAGGTCTCTGACCTCTCTGCTTCCCTCTCTTCAGTCCCAGCGGCAGAACCCATCGAGTTTGCCCAGTTTCCATTCTACCTGAATGGTCTGCGCCAGACGTCGGACTTTATCGAGGCGATCGAGAGCGTGCGATCGGTGTGCGATGAGTTTGTGAAGCAAGGAGTGTACAGCTACCCCAGCGGGTACCCCTTCCTCTTCTGGGAGCAGTACATCGGGCTCCGGCACTGGTTCCTCCTGGCCATAAGCATCGTGTTGGCTTGTACCTTCTTGGTGTGCGCTATCCTCCTGCTCAATCCGTGGACCGCTGGCATCATTGTACGTACCTGCAGATGGTCTGACATTTTTATAGATTGTGTTATGTGGCTAGGAGTACCACCATGTGGCTGGATCCCTGGTGCCCAACCTGCCGCCCAAGGGCCACAGGCACCCAGTCATAACCGTGATATCTAGAAGTCCCATGTTACATGTCCCCAGTCTCTGACCCTCTAGTTATTCTTCAGTCTATGACCACCTTCTGTAGCATCATATATAAAGCAGAATATGTGTGGCCCTTTGGTGTGGCCTCCTATGAGTGACAACCACTTAGCTACTCAGACATCAGGTTATCACCATCTTTCTTTGTGCCTGTAGGTCTTCATCTTGGCTATGATGACAGTGGAGCTGTTTGGAATTATGGGCCTCATCGGCATTAAGCTGAGCGCCATTCCAGTGGTCATTCTCATCGCTTCCGTCGGCATCGGCGTTGAGTTCACCGTCCATGTGGCTCTGGTAAGTCAACATTTTGATGGGCCGCCATTTTGGAGAATTTTCTCTTTTTATAGCTGATTATATGAGACTCAGCACTGCTAGGAAAATGAAGCTGCTTAGACCGAAGATTGTATACAGATACCTCTGTGTTCTCTTCCAGGGATTCCTGACTGCTATCGGTGACCGGAACCAGCGCTCCATCCTTGCTCTGGAACACATGTTCGCTCCAGTGTTGGACGGCGCCATTTCCACTCTTCTCGGAGTCCTGATGCTTGCAGGGTCTGAATTCGACTTCATTTTAAGGTATGGTTCCAAATGTCTTTCAATATTCATATTGTTCCCCACCTATCCACAACCTGACCTGTACAGGAAAGGCCTGCCCCTGCTTAGTTGTCCCGCCCCCCATCTATGTGCTACCTGATGTGTTCGGCAAAGGCCTGTCCCCTCTGAGCCACCCAGCCCCCACCTACCCACAACCTGATCTGTAGAACATAGTTCCACCCATCTGAACCATTCAGCTCTCCAACTATCGGCACCCTCTAACCCATCCTGCACCCCCCCCTATCCACGACCTGCCCCATACAACAAAGCCCTGCCCCTCGGAGCTATCCCGCTCCTCTCCTACCCACTCTGATCTGTGCAGCAAAAGCCATCCAGCTCCAGACCTATCCACACCCTGATCCATATAGCAGGTCCCACACCCTCTGAGCCATCCAACGCCAGACCTATCAACAACCTGATCCATATAGCAGGTCCCACCCCCTCTGAGCTATCCAACGCCAGACCTATCCACACCCTGATCCATATAGCAGGTCCCGCCCCCTCTGAAACCATCCAGCTCCAGACCTATCCACACCCTGATCCATATAGCAGGTCCCACCCCCTCTGAGCCATCCAACGCCAGACCTATCCACAACCTGATCCATATAGCAGGTTCCACCCCCTCTGAGCCATCCAACGCCAGACCTATCCACAACCTGATCCATATAGCAGGTCCCACCCCCTCTGAGCCATCCAACGCCAGACCTATCCACAACCTGATCCATATAGCAGGTCCCACCCCCTCTGAGACCATCCAGCTCCAGACCTATCCACACCCTGATTCATATAGCAGGTCCCACCCCCTCTGAGCCATCCAAAGTCAGACCTATCCACAACCTGATCCATATAGCAGGTCCCGCCCCCTCTGAACCATCCAACGCCAGACCTATCCACACCCTGATTTATATAGCAGGTCCCACCCCCTCTGAGCCATCCAACGCCAGACCTATCCACACCCTGATCCATATAGCAGGTCCCACCCCCTCTGAGCCATCCAACGCCAGACCTATCCACAACCTGATCCATATAGCTGGTCCCACCCCCTCTGAACCATCCAGCGCCAGACCTATCCAGAACCTGATCCATATAGCAGGTCCCACCCCCTCTGAGCCATCCAACGCCAGACCTATCCAGAACCTGATCCATATAGCTGGTCCCACCCCCTCTGAACCATCCAGCGCCAGACCTATCCACACCCTGATCCATATAGCAGGTCCCACCCCCCCTGAGCCATCCAGCGCCAGACCTATCCACACCCTGATCCATATAAACTCGTAGTAATAATAATAATAATAATAATATAGCAGGTCCCACCCCCTCTGAGCTATCCAACGCCAGACCTATCCACACCCTGATCCATATAGCAGGTCCCGCCCCCTCTGAGACCATCCAGCTCCAGACCTATCCACACCCTGATCCATATAGCAGGTCCCACCCCCTCTGAGCTATCCAACGCCAGACCTATCCACACCCTGATCCATATAGCAGGTCCCGCCCCCTCTGAGACCATCCAGCTCCAGACCTATCCACACCCTGATCCATATAGCAGGTCCCACCCCCTCTGAGCCATCCAAAGTCAGACCTATCCACACCCTGATCCATATAGCAGGTCCCACCCCCTCTGAGCTATCCAACGCCAGACCTATCCACACCCTGATCCATATAGCAGGTCCGCCCCCTCTGAGACCATCCAGCTCCAGACCTATCCACACCCTGATCCATATAGCAGGTCCCGCCCCCTCTGAGCCATCCAGTTCCTCCATTAATGAGCCCCTCACTTTCATGACCCCCCTCACTTTATACTTTCCTGCCTCCAATTATCCCGTGGGCAGAAATAATTTGCCTCCTCCAGGAGTGAAAGGGTTAGGCTCATTTTTGGGTCAAAAAAAAAAAAAATTCCCCGCGTCGGTTTGACGTATTTTGTACTTTGAGCGATTCGGAAAGCTTTGTTGGCGAGGAATGATAGCCTGCGTGTTCCTTTTTTTTTTTCAAAAGACACACAGCAGTCTGAATCCCATCCAGAGCCTTTCAACCTGGGAGGTCTTGTTTAGAGGAGCGGAGGCGGAGGAGCCGGGCAAGTCCTAGCTGATCAGGAAATAGCACAACTATCCCTCATGTAAACAGACGTTTTGTGCGCAGCGCGGTATAAACAGCGAAAAGCCCTACAGAGATCTGAGAGCAGCCCCCCCCCCCCCAGCAGGCCTGCGTATGCGGACCCCCTCCTAAACTAAACACTGACTGGAGGGAGATTACAAGACCCAACATAAACATCACAGCCCACTTCTAAGAACTCTACTGATTCACAGCTTGGCACCAACCGCGCTTAACCCTTCCGCCGCGACGTTTCCTCGCGCTGGAGGTCGGTTAGTGCGCAGACTTCACTTCTTTTTTTTTCCGTGTACCTTTTGGCTATACAGTCAAAGCCGCAGCAAAAAGAAAAAAATTCTGGCTAGACCGCGTTCTTGGCGCAGGAGCAGGTGACCCAGTTTTGCTCACGTCAACTCGCTCCGGTTCTGAACGGTGCCAAGGACGCTCCTACTCCCTTCCCTTCACCCCCGGCTCTCGCAGGCTCCAAGGATCTCCCTTCCCCCCCCCCCCCCCTCTTCCAGTGGATGGAAAAGGGGGGGAGAGCAGAGTTCAGGAAGCCAGGGGCAGCGGCATTGACAGGCATGCAGCCTCTGGGGACACTGCAGACCCCTCCAGCCTCAGATCCAGGAGCCAGAGGTCGGGGCCCCCAACCCGCCTCACCCTTGTAGTGCCCGCTGTCCCAATCTCACCCCTTTATTGATACGTTCAGGCCTTTATTTTGCACCCTTCTATTAGATGCCTTTTTTTTTGGCATTTCCACCGAAAATAGGTTTTCTGAACCTTTTCAGAAGAAAAAAAAAACCCCAACTGGATGAAATTTAGGGGGGGATTTACTAAAGGCAAATAGACGGCGCACTCTGCAAAGTGCGGTTGTTCCAGAGCTCAGTAAATGAGCAGAAGTTCCGCTGACTTCCGTCGTCCAATCATGTGCAAGCAAAAATTCAACTTTTTTTTTTTTTTCCTTGCATGTGATTGGGTATTCTGTGCAAAGTGAAGCTTCCCCTCATTTACTAAGTGCACCTTGCAAGTGCCCAGTCTATTTGCCTTTAGTAGACCAACCCCTTAGACAGGCCATAGACGGTTCGTTTATTGGACGATTTTTCATCTGAAAAACAAAACATTGTTCGTTCTTTTGCCACCAGGGGTGGACTGACAACTCATGGGGCCCCCGGGCAACAGGGGATCATGGGGCCCCCGGGCAACAGGGGATCATGGGGCCCCTGTGTCCTCACCCACACTCAAACCACACCCAAAAAAGCCTATGAAAAGGTATCAGGGGGATTTCATGGGGCCCCCTACTGACCCCGGGGCCCTCGGGCAGTGCCCAAGCTCCCAAATGGTCAGTCCGCCCCTGGTTGCCACCAATGATTGCGATTGCGAAAAACGGCCATTTTTCACAAATTTTCCAGCATGACCGATGAAAGAAATGAGGAGGAACCGCGAAAATAGAACGCGAAGGCCGATGCCATTGCCCAACTAACAGTGCGAAAATCGTCCAATTATTCTTTCGGATGAAAAATCGGCCGATAAACGAAATGTCTATGGCCTGCTTTAGTGTATCATAAACAATTACACCTCCCCCCCCTCACCGTCACTGCTGATCTCCTGCAGCCTCTTGGCAGCCACTTTCCTGTCTACATGCCCTCCAGTGATGACTGTCTGACATTTCTCAGGGCGGGTGACAACAGTGCACTGTGTGTGGTAAAACAACCACTCCCATGTGACAGGGTGACAACGCAGGGGAGACCATGACTGGGAGGCAGGACATGACCACTCCCATGTGACATGGGTGACAACGCAGGACCAGAGGGTTGTCACCCTATAACAGGAAGTGCCAGAACAAGAGCTTCCATGGTAGGATCACCGGGGATTGTTATTCATCTATAAGCTGCAAATACTGAAAAAGACTTGGAAGGAGATGAGAATTTAGTGATTGGGTTCTACATGGAACTCTTCTAGGTAAATCATTTCTTTTATTAGTGAATATTTATATAAAAATACAAATGGAACCGAATTGTAACAAAACGCTTCCCTTACATTCTGCAAGTATCTCTGACAAGTAAATGATTTCATTCGTTTTATTGGGTTCTACATGTATCCCTCGCAAGGAAATGATTTCATCGGGTTCTACATGTATCCCTCACAAGTAAATCATTTCATCGGGTTCTACATGTATCCCTCACAAGGAAATGATTTCATCGGGTTCTACATGTATCCCTCACAAGTAAATGATTGTATCGGGTTCTACATGTATCCCTCACAAGTAAATGATTGTATCGGGTTCTACATGTATCCCTCACAAGTAAATGATTGTATCGGGTTCTACATGTATCCCTCACAAGTAAATGATTGTATCGGGTTCTACATGTATCCCTCACAAGGAAATGATTTCATCGGGTTCTACATGTATCCCTCACAAGGAGATGATTGTATCGGGTTCTACATGTATCCCTCACAAGTAAATGATTGTATCGGGTTCTACATGTATCCCTCACAAGTAAATGATTGTATCGGGTTCTACATGTATCCCTCACAAGTAAATCATTTCATCGGGTTCTACATGTATCCCTCACAAGTAAATGATTTCATCGGGTTCTACATGTATCCCTCACAAGTAAATGATTTCATCGGGTTCTACATGTATCCCTCACAAGTAAATGATTTCATCGGGTTCTACATGTATCCCTCACAAGTAAATGATTTCATCGGGTTCTACATGTATCCCTCACAAGGAGATGATTGTATCGGGTTCTACATGTATCCCTCACAAGTAAATGATTTCATCGGGTTCTACATGTATCCCTCACAAGTAAATGATTTCATCGGGTTCTACATGTATCCCTCACAAGGAAATGATTGTATCGGGTTCTACATGTATCCCTCACAAGTAAATCATTTCATCGAGTTCTACATGTATCCCTCGCAAGGAAATGATTTCATCGGGTTCTACATGTATCCCTCACAAGGAGATGATTGTATCGGGTTCTACATGTATCCCTCACAAGTAAATGATTGTATCGGGTTCTACATGTATCCCTCACAAGTAAATGATTGTATCGGGTTCTACATGTATCCCTCACAAGTAAATGATTGTATCGGGTTCTACATGTATCCCTCACAAGTAAATGATTTCATCGGGTTCTACATGTATCCCTCACAAGTAAATGATTTCATCGGTTCTACATGTATCCCTCACAAGGAAATGATTTCATCGGGTTCTACATGTATCCCTCACAAGTAAATGATTGTATCGGGTTCTACATGTATCCCTCACAAGTAAATGATTGTATCGGGTTCTACATGTATCCCTCACAAGGAAATGATTTCATCGGGTTCTACATGTATCCCTCACATGTAAATGATTGTATTGGGTTCTACATGTAACCCTCACAAGGAGATGATTTCATCGGGTTCTACATGTATCCCTCACAAGGAAATGATTGTATCGGGTTCTACATGTATCCCTCACAAGGAAATGATTTCATCGGGTTCTACATGTATCCCTCACAAGGAAATGATTGATTGTATAATAAATTGTTATATAAAATATAATTGTAGCGGAATGCGTCTCTTGTGAACAGTTTGTTGAACCGTCTCCTTGCATCCTCTCGGCAGGTATTTCTTCGCTGTTCTCACCATCCTCACCATCCTGGGACTGCTGAACGGACTGGTGCTGCTGCCGGTGCTGCTCTCTCTGATTGGACCGCCCGCAGAGGTGAGTCACATGACCAATGCACACAGACAGTACAGGGATGAATGGAGGACAGGATGGCGGTCAGACATCGGGAAATGAAAGTGGGTGAGCTGAGAGGTATTTTCAGCCGCCGCACACTTTGGATTTGAGTTGCCCTTTTGTCGTCGTCGTATCCTTGCTGTTCCGTATTTCCATCTCTGGGAGAGGGGGTCACCATTCCTGCAGAATGGCTGCTGAGATACAATCAGCGGATACATAAAGGGGTCTTATACAAACTTTGCGCAGCCATTCACCCGGCCAATCCGCACGTACGATCGTTCTGTGTGAACTGAGCAAATCGAACGTTCTTCAGGTTTTTCTTCACTTCGGAATGAATGTACTTTTTACAGCATTATAGGCAGTACCACAATATGGCCAATAGATGGCGCCGAGGAGCATAGGAAATACATAGGTCTTTGTAAGGAGAGATACAGTGAACAGTTCTAGAGAACGCTAGAGGGAATGAGCAAATACATGTAACAAAACTCCATGCGGCTTTACAGGGGCTGAAATCAAATGAGACTTGCCACAAGTATGACTGGTCCTAAATCATAGCCAGTGTGCAGCCCTCATAGGCTAGAGTCATGCAACCTCCCTCCATCCCCTACAACCAGTGTGCAGCCCTCATAGGCTAGAGTCATGCAACCTCCCTCCATCCCCTGCAACCAGTGTGCAGCCCTCATAGGCTAGAGTCGTGCAAACCTCCCTCCATCCCCTACAACCAGTGTGAAGCCCTCATAGGCTAGAGTCGTGCAACCTCCCACCATCCCCTGCAACCAGTGTGCAGCCCTCATAGGCTAGAGTCGTGCAACCTCCCTCCATCCCCTACAACCAGTGTGCAGCCCTCATAGGCTAGAGTCGTGCAACCTCCCTCCATCCCCTGTAACCAGTGTGCAGCCCTCATAGGCTAGAGTCGTGCAACCTCCCTCCATCCCCTGTAAACCAGTGTGCAGCCCTCAAAGGGTAGAGTCATGCAACCTCCCTCCATCCCCTACAACCAGCATACAGCCCTCAAAGGGTAGAGTCGTGCAACCTCCCTCCATCCCCTACAACCAGTGTGCAGCCCTCATAGGCTAGAGTTGTGCAACCTCCCTCCATCCCCTGCAACATGTGTGCAGCCCTCATAGGCTAGAGTCGTGCAACCTCCCTCCATCCCCTGCAACCAGTGTGCAGCCCTCAAAGGGTAGAGTCATGCAACCTCCCTCCATCCCCTACAACCAGTGTGCAGCCCTCATAGGCTAGAGTCGTGCAACCTCCCTCCATCCCCTACAACCAGTGTGCAGCCCTCAAAGGGTAGAGTCATGCAACCTCCCTCCATCCCCTACAACCAGTGTGCAGCCCTCATAGGCTAGAGTTGTGCAAACCTCCCTCCATCCCCTACAACCAGCGTGTGGCCATTGAGGGCCAGAGTTGTACATTCCCCCCCCATTCTCTAAAACCAGTGTGTTGCCCTCAGGGGCCACAGTTGTGTCCCCGGCACCCCCCCCCCCCCACAACCAATGAGCTATCAGGATGTAGTAGGTGATGTCTGACAATTATATCTGGTTGTTCAGGTGACTCCTGCGGACAATAGCGACCGCCTGCCGACGCCGAGCCCAGAGCCGCCCCACCTGAACCACCACGCCTTCTTTGTGTGCCGCAAGTCTGGAGGACGGGAGGGGCTCAGCGACATGGAGGACTCCTCTGAGTATTACTCCGAGACCACCGCCACCTCCGGGATAGAGGAAGACGATCCGCAACTCTACGAGCGCAGCGCTTATATCATCCCCCCGAAACCCTCACACATCCTACTGGAGGCCAGCAAGAACCCCTCCTACCCCAAAATCATGGTGAGATTCCTCAACGCACGCTAAGTGGGGGGATGGGCGGACCGCTCGCTGCAGAGGAACTACAGATCCCAGCATGTCCTGCTAGTATTGTAGTTCCTCAACAGGTTTCGTAGAGAGATACGTAGATCTTTGTATTCCATCATAGGTGGAGCTGCGGCTATGAAGGGGAACTGGAACTACAACCAGAACTTAGAGAGGGGAGGGGCTCAGAACTCCGACGGGGACATTCCGCTCACTTTCTGTCTCACAGGCACAAATGAGAAGGGATGCCTCCTTAGATAGCCACCTCAACAAAGTGTCCCCATAGGGAGCTTTCCCCACACTTCCTGTTTTCTGGTGACAACACTCACATGGATTGACTACCCCAAGGGATCTCAGGTACCCTTTATGGTAGTGCCATCATTTTGGGGAAATTAAAAAAAATTCTAGTTATGGGTGGATGCTGATGTGTGCAGTCATCTGTGGGTCTATTATGTATCCATTGGGTTAGGGTTACCATTTTTGGGAAATTAGAAACGCTCCCCCACTATCATTTCTGGGACTTGGACCTTCAAACCCCCCCCCCCCAATATTCAAGGTATGGGTGACTACTGATAGGACCAGTCATCCGTGCGTTTATTATGTATCTATTGGGTTAGGGTTACCATTTTTGGGAATTTAGACCCCCAAAAAATCCAGTTATAGGTGGATGTGGATGTGTTCAGTCATCAGCTGGTCTCTTATGCATCCAATATTCCAGTTATGGGTAGGTACTGATGGGCCCAGATATCTGTGGGACTATTCTGTATCCATTGGGTTAGGGTTACCATTTCTGGGAAATTAGACACGCCCCCCCCCACTACCATTTCTGGGACTTGGACCTCCCATCCCCCTTCCAGTTATGAGTGGCTATTGATGGGCCCAGTTATCTGCGTGTCTATGATGTATCCATTGGGTTAGGGCTACCATTGTTCCAAAATTAGACACACTCCCCCGCTAACATTTCTGGGACTTGGACCTCCCATCCCCCCAATATTCCAGTTATGGGTGGCTGCTGATGGGCCCAGTCATCTGCAGATCTATGATGTATCCATTGGGTTGGGGTTACCATTTCTGGGACTTGGACCTCCCATCCCCCTTCCAGTTATGGGTGGCTACTGATGGGCCCAGTCATCTGCGGATCTATGATGTATCCATTGGGTTGGGGTTACCATTTCTGGGACTTGTACCTCCCATCCCCCCAATATTCCAGTTATGGGTGGCTACTGATTGGCCCAGTCATCTGCAGGTCTATGATGTATCCATTGGGTTGGGGTTACCATTTCTGGGACTTGGACCTCCCATCCCCCCAATATTCCAGTTATGGGTGGCTGCTGATGGGCCAAGTCATCTGTGGGACTATTCTGTATCCATTGGGTTGGGGTTACCATTTCTGGGACTTGGACTTCCCATCCCCCCAATATTCCAGTTATGGGTGGCTGCTGATGGGCCCAGTCATCTGTATCCATTGGGTTGGGGCTACCATTTCTGGGACTTGGACTTCCCATCCCCCCAATATTCCAGTTATGGGTGGCTGCTGATGGGCCCAGTCATCTGTATCCATTGGGTTGGGGCTACCATTTCTGGGACTTGGACCTCCCATCCCCCCAATATTCCAGTTATGGGTGGCTGCTGATGGGCCCAGTCATCTGTATCCATTGGGTTGGGGTTACCATTTGTGGAAGTCTTCCTCCTGGTTCTCCCTTATCTGCCCCCAGATCCTCTCTGAGCTTTTTTTTTTCACTTTTTAGGAAGTTGAACTGCAACATTTTGAAACATTTGGATACCTTGTGACCTCTAGCTCCGCCCCACATTGCAGATTTTCATACTTTCCATTTTATTTTGTAGTTGGTGAAGCCCTGCAAAGGGAGCCAAGACAATTCCCCCAAGGACGGCGCCGGTCATGCTGATCCTCCTCCACTGCCGGAAATAACCAGGAGTGCCGGGCCGGACTTAAAAGACTTTCAGGAGGCGAGAGACTGGAAAAAAGAGGCATCAGCCGCCTCCCACCTCACAGGGGCCCCATGCATGGACTAAGCAGGCCCCCAATTCTAGGACTCAGCACAGGCCCCAAGGTCACAGGACCGTTCCCCCCAGCCTACTGCGCCCAAAGTGACCGGGCCAAGTGGCTCCATCACCACGGTGACCACCACTGCCTCGGTGACCGTCGCCGTTCATCCCAGCTTGCCGGGAGCCACGCAGAGTTATAGCCACGGTGGCTTTGAGGACCAGGAGATGGACTGTACAGAGCACAAGCCCGCGTGGGGGCGGAGCAAACTCAGCCAGGTGGAAGTGTTCGAGCTGGAGGATCTGGAGCAAGACCGAAGACAAGATGGCTCCGCCGCCGTGCACTAGGTGAGTGTTGGAGGGGGACTCGTCCTGCTCAGCATAGCATGTCCAGCAACATGTCAGTCGCAGTCCCTGTGCCACTGTCACCCCCCCCCAACCACACCTGACACAACCATCTTCTGGGCGGTCTCACCAAGATCACGCCCACTTTAGGGGTAGAGACGCCCCCCCCGCCCATACATGAGATATCACAGACCACGCATATGTGCACAACAACTAATATTGGCAACAAAAGTGTACGGCCGGGATTAGTAGTGCAATGTGATTGGTCAGTGTAGGCAATTGATGACCGTTTTCAGCCAGGGCGGAGTCAGCGCACTGCAGGGCGCATCTCTCGCAATGTGTGACACGTAAATACACGCAGATAGACGCATGGCGTAAATACACGCAGAGAGACGCATGGCGTAAATACACGCAGAGAGACGCATGGTGTAAATACACGCAGAGAGACGCATGGCGTAAATACACGCAGAGAGACGCATGGCGTAAATACACGCAGAGGGTCGCATGGCGTAAATACACGCAGAGGGTCGCATGGCGTAAATACACGCAGATAGACGCATGGCGTAAATACACGCAGATAGACGCATGGCGTAAATACACGCAGAGGGACGCATGGCGTAAATACACGCAGAGAGACGCATGGCATAAATACACGCAGAGAGACGCATGGCGTAAATACACGCAGAGGGACGCATGGCGTAAATACACGCAGAGAGACGCATGGCATAAATACACGCAGACGGACGCATGGCGCAAATACACGCAGACGGACGCATGGCGTAAATACACGCAGACAGACGCATGGCGTAAATACACGCAGAGAGACGCATGGCATAAATACACGCAGAGAGACGCATGGCGTAAATACACGCAGAGGGACGCATGGCGTAAATACACGCAGAGAGACGCATGGCGTAAATACACGCAGAGAGACGCATGGCGTAAATACACGCAGACGGACGCATGGTGTAAATACACGCAGAGGGTCGCATGACGTCTTCAAGCCACATTGCAGGGAATTTATTGGCCGAAGTCTGCCATCAGGTGGTCACTGGCAGCATTGCAAGGTTTAGAAAGTCCTTCAAGACAAACCCCATGTTTCAGGACCGTGTATCACGTTATACCTTGATGTAGGGTGTACCAAGAAACATGGTCAGCATGCACAGCCCCCCCACCCCCAAACCAGCCCCCCAGTGATAGAAGACTGAAGGAGGGTGGAGGGAGGATGGAAGACTGAAGGGGGGGGGATGGAAGGAGGATAGGAGACTGGAGGGGGGGATGGAGGGAGAATGGAAGACTGAAGGGGGGGTGGAGGGAGGATAGAAGACTGGAGGTGGGGTGGAGGGAGGATTTAGACTGAAGGGGGGGGTGAAGGGAGGATGGAAGACTGGAGGGGGGGGTGGAGGGAGGATAGAAGACTGGAAGGGGGAGGGGATGGAGGGAGGATGGAAGACTGGAGGGGGGGGGGGGTGGAGGGAGGATAGAAGACTGGAGGGGGGGGGGGGTGGAGAGAGGATAGAAGACTGGAAGGGGGGGGGGGTGGAGAGAGGATAGAAGACTGGAGGGGGGGTGGAGGGAGGATAGAAGACTGGAGGGGGGGATGGAGGAAGGATGGAAGACTTGAGGGGGGGGGATGGAGGGAGGATGGAAGACTGATGGGGAGATGGAGGGGGGGATGGAAGACTGGAGGGGGGGGGGATGGAGGGGGAGGATGGAAGACTGGAGGGGGTGGGGGTGGGTGGAGAGAGGATATAGACTGGAGGGGGGGGTGGAGGGGGGATAGGAGACTGGAGGGGGGGGGTGGAGAGAGAGGATAGAAGACTGGAGGGGGGGTGGAGAAAGGATAGAAGACTGGAGGGGGGGGGTGGAGGGAGGATATAGACTGGAGGGGGGGGTGGAGGGAGGATAGAAGACTGGAGGGGGGGGGTAGAGGGAGGATAGAAGACTGGAGGGGGGGGGGGATGGAGGGAGGATGGAAGACTGGAGGGGGAGGGGGGGGGATGGAGGGAGGATGGAAGACTGATGGGGGAGATGGAGGGGGGATGGAAGACTGGAGGGGGGGATGGAGGGAGGATGGAAGACTGGAGGGGGGGGGGGTAGAGGGAGGATAGAAGACTGGAGGGGGGGGGGATGGAGGGAGGATGGAAGACTGGAGGGGGAGGGGGGGGATGGAGGATGGAGAGGATGGAAGACTGATGGGGGAGATGAGGGGGGGATGGAGGGAGGATGGAAGACTGGAGGGGGGGGGGATGGAGGGAGGATGGAAGACTGGAGGGAGGGGGGGTGGAGAGAGAGGATATAGACTGGAGGGGGGGTGGAGAGGGGATAGAAGACTGGAGGGAGGATGGAAGACTGGAGGGGGGTGGAGGGGGGGATGGAAGACTGGAGGGGGGGTGGAGAGAGGATATAGACTGGAGGGGGGATAGAAGACTGGAGGGGGGGGGGGGTGGAGAGAGGATATAGACTGAAGGAGGGGTGGAGGGGGAGGGGGGGGGGGGATGGAGGGGAGGATGGAAGACTGATGGGGGAGATGGAGGGAGGATGGAAGACTGGAGGGGGGGGGGATGGAGGGAGGATGGAAGACTGGAGGGAGGGGGGGGGTGGAGAGAGGATATAGACTGGAGGGGGGGTGGAGAGGGGATAGAAGACTGGAGGGGGGGTGGAGGGAGGATGGAAGACTGGAGGGGGGGATGGGGCTCAGACTTTTTATCAGTAAATGAATGTGATAGAAGCACAAATTAAATGCAAAAAAAATGTTAATTTTTGTTTTAATTCTCATATTTCAGGTGACCCCCCCCCCCCCCCGTGACAAGCTGCACCCCTCGGATGTATATGTGCCCCCCAGGATTGTACAGAGAAGATAAAGCGACGCGGATTCTAAATATTCTAATAATATTATTAATGCAAGAGAAGTTTTAGAGACGAATTCCTTTATATTTTAATATGGAAATCAATGATATGAAAACTATTTAATAAGCTGATGACGATAATGTACTGTGAGGGGGGGGAGGGGGGGCGCTGATCGCTGGGGGCCGATACCGGAGCTGCGGCAAACCCCCCCCCCCCCCCCCCGCCGACACCTCCGCTCCCCCCCCCTATTTAACCCGCAAATCAACTCGCCAGTCTTGCTGCTAATGTTGCCGTTCTGTTGCTGGAGTGGAATTGGAGGGAAAACAAATATGGACTTTATTTCTACGCCTTCCTGATGGAGAAAAGCCCCCCCCTCCCCCCCCTCGAGGGAATCTGTACCTTAGGAAATGTTTGTATGAAGTTCTCCGCAGTGAGGATCACCTAGGCAGGTCCATGAGATGTGTATTCCACCGCCAATCGCAGGCTGCGGCTCCCCACGAGGGCCAGATACCTGCAGAGCCAATCACTGATAAATCTGCTGCCATTGGGGCCCAATAATGTCTGCAGACCGAGGCTAACCTCTTGTCGGGGCCAATTATTTGTAAGATATTTATTAAACGTGTTAATCAGCCGCGTCACATGAGAGGATCGCGGTGCCACCAACGGCAGAATCGCTGAGCGACCGCGTACTTGTTTTTATGAAGTCTCTCTGACCGGCCAATCACAAGAGAGCGATTCCATAGAGGACCATGAAGGGCTCTGCTGGGTGACGTGGGCTTCATATAGCGGCCAGCAAGAGGTTCATCTCATTCTGCAAAAAGCGATAAAATGTTTTATGAGATGACGAGACTTTTATGTCTGAATTCATAGATTTCTGCTTCTGTGTTCTCCTATAATGGCTGCTGACTGTGTCATCTTCATCCTTTGTTGTGACCAGAGGATAGGAGTGCAGCCTCAGTGTGGTCCATCACTCTACATACATCACTATATACATCACTCTACATACATCACTCTACATACATCACTCTACATACATCACTACTATACATACACTCTACATACATCACTCTACATACATCACATCTACATACATCACTCTACATACATCACTATATACATCACTCTACATACATCACTCTACATACATCACTATCACTATATACATCACTCTACATACATCACTCTATACATACACATCACTCTGCATACATCACTCTGCATACATCACTCTACATACATCACTCTACATACATCATCACTCTACATACATCACTCTACATACATCACTATATACATCACTCTACACACATCACTCTACATACATCACTCTACATACATCACTCTGCATACATCACTCTGCATACATCACTCTACATACATCACTCTACATACATCACTCTACATACATCACTCTACATACATCACTCTAACATACATCACTATATACATCACTCTACACACATCACTCTACATACATCACTCTACATACATCACTCTGCATACATCACTCTACATACATCACTCTACATACATCACTCTACATACATCACTCTACATACATCACTATATACATCACTCTACACACATCACTCTACATACATCACTCTACATACATCACTCTACATACATCACTCTACATACATCACTCTACATACATCACTATATACATCACTCTACATACATCACTATACATACATCACTCTACATACATCACTATATACATCACTCTACATACATCACTCTACATACATCACTCTACATACATCACTATATATATACATCACTATATACATCACTCTACATACATCACTCTACATACATCACTCTACATACATCACTATATACATCACTCTACATACATCACTATATACATCACTCTACATACATCACTCTACATACATCACTCTACATACATCACTCTACATACATCACTCTACATACATCCTCAAGTTTCTCCAGAATTCTTACAACAATCCTGAATTTGGTCCATAATTCTTACATAAATCATCAATTTTGTTTACAATTTTCACAAAGCTCCTCAATTTCGGTCCATAAACTGTTATATAGAGCCTCAATTTCTCCATAATTCTTACATAGATCTTCAATTGTTTTCCAAATTTATTACATACACCTTTTAATGTCATCTGTAATTATTACACACGTCCTCAAATCTCGATACATGTCCGGCCTCCATGGTGTCCTCGATATATGCCTGGCCTCTGTTTTTGTCCTCAATATATGCCCGGCCTCCATGGTGTCCTCGATACATGTCCGGCCTCCATGGTGTCCTCGATACATGTCCGGCCTCCATGGTGTCCTCGATACATGCCCGGCCTCCATGGTGTCCTCGATACATGCCCGGCCTCCATGGTGTCCTCGATACATGTCCGGCCTCCATGGTGTCCTCGATACATGTCCGGCCTCCATGGTGTCCTCGATACATGCCCGGCCTCCATGGTGTCCTCGATACATGCCCGGCCTCCATGGTGTCCTCGATACATGCCCGGCCTCTCCATGGTGTCCTCGATACATGTCTGGCCTCCATGGTGTCCTCGATACATGTCTGGCCTCCATGGTGTCCTCGATACATGTCCGGCCTCCATGGTGTCCTCGATATATGCCCGGCCTCCATGGTGTCCTCGATACATGCCCGGCCTCCATGGTGTCCTCGATACATGCCCGGCCTCCATGGTGTCCTCGATACATGCCCGGCCTCCATGGTGTCCTCGATACATGTCTGGCCTCCATGGTGTCCTCGATACATGTCCGGCCTCCGTTTTGTCCTCAATATATGCCCGGCCTCCATGGTGTCCTCAATACATGCCCGGCCTCCATGGTGTCCTCGATACATGCCCGGCCTCCATGGTGTCCTCGATACATGCCCGGCCTCCATGGTGTCCTCGATACATGCCCGGCCTCCATGGTGTCCTCGATACATGTCCGGCCTCCATGGTGTCCTCAATACATGCCCGGCCTCCATGGTGTCCTCGATACATGCCCGGCCTCCGTTTTGTCCTCAATATATGCCCGGCCTCCATGGTGTCCATCGTTCTCTACGTGACGTATACTGGTCTTTATCTCCTCCATGAGGATGTACACGCGTCCTCCATTAACCAGAATGCTCAGTCCTCCATGACATCTATGCAAACCTTGCCAGGGATGACCTGCTGGTGGGTTACATTGTATCTCCTGGCGGTGGTCCATCGCATACATTGTAACAAACGCTACTTTGTGGCGTGAAACATTTCCGATCGGTTGAGTTGGAACCCCAAAGTTCAGATCTTTCCATCATCTCACGGTCAGACTTCCAATACGATGTCTCAGTAACAACGAGGAAGCCAACCCCCGTGGTCCAGGATAAGCTCTTGTATAGGTGAAGTGTAACCCCCCCATACCCCCCCCCCTCCCATACCACCCCCCCCCCCCCATACCCACCCCCCCTCCCCCACACTTCCCGAGTCCTTATTCACGACAACACGTCTAGTTAGCCTTCCCAGCGCCGTCCTGCCACAACCTCCTCCAGCACTGAAGTGGTTAATGCCCACTATGTCTTCGCTGTGAAATCTTTACCCCTCTTTTGTTTTTACCCCCCCCCAGTCCTATCTGGGACTTTCTCCTATTTGTCCCTGTTTAGGGGACCCTCATAGTATTCAGACAGTTTTCCTTAATATAATATTAATTATTATTTGTATTCTCAGCGTGTTGTATATATATATATATATATTGTTTGTATTCCCAGCGTGTTGTATATATATATATATTGTTTGTATTCCCAGCGTGTTGTATATATATATATATATTGTTTGTATTCTCAGCGTGTTGTATATATATATATATATATATATATTGTTTGTATTGTCAGCGTGTTGTATATATATATATATATTGTTTGTATTCCCAGCGTGTTGTATATATATATATATATATATTTGTTTGTATTCCCAGCGTGTTGTATATATATATATATATATAGTTTGTATTCCCAGCGTGTTGTATATATATATATATATATATATTGTTTGTATTCCCAGCGTGTTGTATATATATATATATATTGTTTGTATTCTCAGCGTGTTGTATATATATATATATATTGTTTGTATTCTCAGCGTGTTGTATATATATATATATATATTGTTTGTATTCTCAGCGTGTTGTATATATATATATATATATATATTGTTTGTATTCCCAGCGTGTTGTATATATATATATATATATTGTTTGTATTTCCAGCGTGTTGTATATATATATATATATATATATATATTGTTTGTATTCTCAGCGTGTTATATATATATATATATATATATTGTTTGTATTCTCAGCATGTTGTATATATATATATATTGTTTGTATTCTCAGCGTGTTGTATTATATATATATATATTGTTTGTATTTCCAGCGTGTTGTATATATATATATATATTGTTTGTATTCTCAGCGTGTTGTATATATATATATATATTGTTTGTTGTAAAGCGGCAGCTTGTCTAACCTCTAAAGTATATAATAATAATATGACCCTTCGCAGGCCGCCGACGGGATCCGCGGGGGAGTGGCCCCAACCAAGCTGTCCGCGGCTCCTCTGGGCGGCCTGCGAAGGGTCGGTCTACGTGTTTTGTGAAGCTCGGTCACTGTGCTCTATAAATTATTTATATGAAAAGAATTTATTTTTGTAGTTTGTACAGAAGTAGCCGTTCAACTGGAGGCATATTTTTAAAAGAGTAAAATATATATTATATATAATTATAATCTCCGGCTCCTGTCTTTTGTTGGGCGATCGGTTTTTAAAAAATTGGATGAAGACTTTGTCCATATGAAATGTCGGGGGGGGGATAAACGAGCCTCCCAGTCATGTGATCACCGTGATTGGCTGTCAAAATGATCAGGTAATCGGGAGCCCATCCTACCAACTCCTAATCATTGCTGAGAACGATGGGGTCACCATGCTGGGGGGATGGTGGGGGGGGGGGGGGTGACGCCTAAGAACGATGGAGTCACCATGCTGGGGGGATGGTGGGGGGGGGTGTGACGCCTAAGAACGATGGAGTCACCATGCTAACTCCATCGTTCTTAGGCGTCACCCCCCCCCCCACCATCCCGGTGGGGGGGGGGGGGTGACGCCTAAGAACGATGGAGTCACCATGCTGGGGATGGTGGGGGGGGGGGTGACACCTAAGAACGATGGAGAAACCATGCTGGGGGGGGGGGTGTGAAACCTAAGAACACTGGAGTCACCATGCTGGGGATGGTGGGGGGGGGGGGGGGGGGTGACGCCTAAGAACAATGGAGTAACCATGCTGGGGGGGGGGGATGCCTAAGAACACTGGAGTCACCATGCTGGGGATGGTGGGGGGGGGGGGGGGTGACGCCTAAAAACGATGGAGTAACCATGCTGGGGGGTTGATGCCTAAGAACGATGGAGACACCATGCTGGGAATGGTGGGTGGGGGGGGGGGGGGGTGACACCTAAGAACGATGGAAACACCATGCTGGGGGGTTCCGCCTAAGAACAATGGAGACACCATGCTGGGGATGGTGGGGGGGGGGGGGGGGTTGCCACCTAAGAACGATGGAGACACCATGCTGGGGATGGTGGGGGGGGGGGGGGGGGTTGACACCTAAGAACGATGGAGACACCATGCTGGGGATGGTGGGGGGGGGGGTGACACCTAGGAACGATGGAGACATCATGCTGGGGATGGTGGGGGGGGGGGGTGACACCTAAGAACGATGGAGACACCATGCTGGGGGGGGGGTGAAACCTAACACCAACCCAACTTAAGATGATGATCATTTTGCATTAGGGAGTTATCACCTTACTTCCTGTCCTTGTGACCCCCATAAAAAGAAATAGGGGGAGTGGTTGTCACCTGAACAGAAAATTTTAACCCCTCCCCCCCCCAAAAAAAAGTGTTTTTGTGTGTATCTGTGTTGAAAAAAAAATTTCCATCACTTCCTGTCCTAACAGAGGAAAAATGTCCCCAATGGGGACACAAAAGACATGACAGGGATAGACTGGCGGGTCTACAACATTCTTCCTAATGCTGGAATATTGGAGAGCCGCCTAGTGCCTGGGTGGGCCTTGCTTTGGAGGCTCCTCCTAGTTTCGGCTGGGTGGAGCAGGAGTACCCCAGTCCCCGCCGGGAGTTGCCTGTCCTGGGGATCGGGGTCCCTTCTCTTTGGATCATGTGACACACCCGGCGCACTTTGTAGCACCGGGTGTCCCATGTGTGAGCGCATTGCACCACCAAGCCAAAATATCATTTATATATACAATAGGCCGTGCAGGGACCCCGCAACGCACCACACGGCTCGGGGTGAATCACAGGTGAATGAGCGGTGAATGCTCCTTGCATCACCCAAACACACCGCAGGACCCTTTTTTGTAATGTATTAAGAGCTGTAAAAACCCAACTTCAGCTTTATGTATTATTGTTACCAGTTGACACCGGCGTCTCCCACAAATGTGGTGTCAGGGAGGCGGGCCTTCTTCCAGGACGCGACATATATGCGCAGCATTGGCGGTGAAAGCGCGCTCCCAGCACGGAGACGTAGATGTTGCCGATAGATCTAATAATCGGGAGCCAAGAGGGCCGCCTCCCAATCACAGCGATCACTCGGTAAAGCCCAAATAACCGAACTGTGGATTGACAAAGAAGCCAGTGAGCGGTAAAACGCGTTAACCATGGTTACAGGACGTCCCCCCCCCCCCCGTGTGATGTCACAAGTGAGAGGTCCAGCCTTCCACCGCACGCGGCTGCTGACAAAGTGTCCCCCTGGGGGGGGGGATCATTCCCTGAGACAAGACAGTACCGACAAGTAGATTGCTGATCCATGTGAAGCCGCACTTAGTTGGCGCCCCTTGTGCCTTCTCATCACTCAGTGAAATCCGCTCCTGTGATACATTGTATCCATTTGTACTAGTCGGGATAAAATGGAAAAAAATTAAAAACAAGGACAAAAAAATCCAGATGATAGCTTGGTCTAGGTTTGTGTCGGTGTCAAAGGTCGGGGGTCAGTATGTTCTAGGTTTGTGTCGGTGTCAAAGGTCGGGGGTCAGTATGTTCTAGGTTTGTGTCGGTGTAAAAGGTCGGGGGTCAGTATGTTCTAGGTTTGTGTCGGTGTCAAAGGTCGGGGGTCAGTATGTTCTAGGTTTGTGTCGGTGTCAAAGGTCGGGGGTCAGTATGTTCTAGGTTTGTGTCGGTGTCAAAGGTCGGGGGTCAGTATGTTCTAGGTTTGTGTCGGTGTAAAAAGGTCGGGGGTCAGTATGTTCTAGGTTTGTGTCGGTGTCAAAGGTCGGGGGTCAGTATGTTTTAACTAGGTTTGGTTAAAAAAAACTTTATTTAGCGTCGGCGTGTTTCAGGTTTGTTACACAAATCGCAGATTAAATGACGCAGAGCACTTCCTGTGAGTGCAGAGTGGCATTGACCCGCCCCCTTGGTGACTGCTTTGGTGTCATGGGCCTGCCCCCTGGTGGAGTACTGGGTGTCATGGGCCTGCCCCCTGGTGGAGTACTGGGTGTCATGGGCCTGCCCCCTGGTGGAGTACAGAGGTGCATTGGCATGCCCCTTGGGTAAGTGCAGGGTGACATTAGCCCACCCCCTGGTTGAGTGCAGCATGCCATTGGTCCACCCCCCGGGAGATGCATCACTAGGTCACTTTGTGATCACAATACAATGATGCAGAAAACGGCACTCACATCATCGCCACACTTTGCATCACAGCGGTGACAGCGCGCCACTGCAGGGCTTCGTTTCAAGGTAAGTCTTCTATAATGTGCTAGACTGGCCTTGCAGGGAGAAGATTTCCTCGACCCAACACCTACGGCCTAACTTAACCACTATACCTTTTCTGAGCCACAAGACCTAACACCCAACCAAACCCCTACGTGGTATCCTAGCCCCAACACCTAAGACTCAACCAGATCCCCACTCCGTAATCTACACCCAACAATGAAGATCTACACAAACCCTTACACCTTATCCTAGACCCAACACCTAAGACTCAGCCAAAACCCCAATTCGTATCCTAGACCTAACATCTAACACTCAACAAAACTCCCAACCTGCAGCCTATCTAGACCCAACACCAAAGACCTAACCAAACCCCCACTCCTAATCTTAGACCCAACCTCAAAGATAAAAAGACCTAACACCCAACCAAACCCTTATGTCTTATCCTAGCCCCAACACCTAAGACTCAACCAAACCCCACTCCATAATCTAGACCCAACAATGAAGACCTAACCGAACCCTTATACCTTATCCTAGCCTCAACACCAAAGACCCAACCAAAACCCCTACAGTTTATCCTAGACCTAACATCTAACACTCAACAAAACTCCCAACCCGTGTGCTATCTAGACCCAGCACCAAAGACCTAACCAAACACCTACATTGTATCCTAGACCCAACACTTAAGATTCAACCAAACCCCCACTCCTAATCTTAGACCCAACCTCAAAGATCTAACCAAACTTTATTCCTTTTCTTATCCCCAACACCTAACACTCAAACAAGCCCCTACCTTTTATCCTTGACCCAACACCAAAGGCCTCACTAAATCAGTTCACCTTTTCGTAGCCACAAGACCTAACACCCAACCAAACCTCTATGTCTTATCCTAGACCCAACACCTGAGACTCAACCAAATCTCCATTCCATAATCTAGACCCAACAATGAAGACCTAACCAAACCCTTATACCTTATCCTAGCCTCAACACCTAAAACCCAACACCAAAGACCCCCTCAAAACCACTACAGTCTATCCTAGACCCAACACCTAACACTCCGCCAAACCCCCAATTCGTATCGTAGACCTAATATCTAACACTCAACAAAACTCCCAACCTGTGTCCTATCTAGACCCAGTGCCAAAGACCTAACCAAACCCCTACGTCGTAGCTTAGACCCAACACCTAAGACTCAACCAAATCCCCACTCCCAATCCTAGACCCAACCTCAAAGATCTAACCAAACTTTATTCCTTTTCTTATCCCCAACATCTAACACTCAAACAAGCCCCTACATCTTATCCTTGACCCAACATCTAAGGTTTAACTAAACCACTCTACCTTATCCTAGTCTCAACACGTAACACCCAACAAACATCTATGTCCTATCCTAGCCCCAACACCTAAGACTCAACCAAAACCCCATTCCCCAACCTAGACCAAATAACAAAGACCTAACCAAACCCTCACACCTTATCCTAGCCTCAACACCTACGACTTTCCCAAACACCCATTCCTTATCCTAGCTCCATCACCCAAACCCATACATGTTATCCTAGCTCCAACACCCAAACCTATACTTGTTATCCTAGCTCCATCACCCAAACCCATACATGTTATCCTAGCTCCAACACCCAAACCCATACATGTTATCCTAGCTCCAACACCCAAACCCATACTTGTTATCCTAGCTCCATCACCCAAACCTATACTTGTTATCCTAGCTCCATCACCCAAACCCATACATGTTATCCTAGCTCCATCACCCAAACCCATACATGTTATCCTAGCTCCAACACCCAAACCCATACTTGTTATCCTAGCTCCAACACCCAAACCCATACTTGTTATCCTAGCTCCATCACCCAAACCTATACTTGTTATCCTAGCTCCATCACCCAAACCCATACTTGTTATCCTAGCTCCAACACCCAAACCCATACATGTTATCCTAGCTCCAACACCCAAACCCATACTTGTTATCCTAGCTCCAACACCCAAACCCATACTTGTTATCCTTGCTCTATCACCCAAACCCATACATGTTATCCTAGCTCCATCACCCAAACCCCATACTTGTTATCCTAGCTCCAACACCCAAACCCATACTTGTTATCCTAGCTCCAACACCCCAAACCCATACTTGTTATCCTAGCTCAGTGTTTCTCAACTCCAGTCATCATGGACCCCCAAACAGGTCATGTTTTCAGGATTTCCCTCAGATGAAACAGCTGTGGTATTTACTAAGGCAGTGAAACTGATCAAATCACCTGTGCAAAATAATGGAAATCCTGAAAACATGACCTGTTGGCGGTCCATGAGGACTGGAGTTGAGAAACACTGTCCTAGCTCCATCACCCAAACCCATACTCGTTATCCTAGCTCCAACACTTAACCAAACATGGACACTGTATCCTAGACTCAACACCTAAGGCTAAACCAAACTCCTCCCCGTTATCCTAGCCCCAACCCCTTGCATCAACCAAACCTTTGCTTAGCACCAAGACGTGATATCGTATGTACTCTCCAGCGCCTCAGGAAATGCACAGCCAAAGGGAAGCCAAGAGAACCAGGACAGCGACAACCAAAGGAAATGCTTCAGAGGTGCAGCCCTCCTCAGACGGGGAGATCAGCCACTAGATAGAGAATAGACAGGAGGCGCTCACACCGAGTGCAATATCCAGGGTTTATTCAAAGGTATAAAAGATAAAAACACTCAAAGACCAAACATGTATCTAAAAATCATTTGCATAATGAAGAAGGCCACAACGGCAAGTGAGGAATTCCAACTATCATCATTGGCCAAGACCAAAGATCTTCCAAAAACAGAGCAACTCAATCTATTTTTCAACAAGTGAGCAAGCCCAGCATCAGCTAGGCATCAAAAAATTCTCTGAAACTCATGGTTGTTCCTCTCCACGGAAATCTTTAGTAAAAGGCGAAAGATTTATACGATCTGAAGAGAAACCAGAGTATAAAGAACCCCAGCCCTAAACGAGGTTGCCGGCGGCACACAGATGCTGCTCAGCTCACGGTGACTCCTGATTTCATATCATTCACAAACAGAGCCAAATAAGGTGCGGAACCCAATCAAAGGAAAAGGATACTTCAGATCCAAATACCACCAGAAAAGGTTTACCTAGACAAAAATGCCAGTACATGTTACCCGAGATACGATGGGTTATGCAAATACAGACAAGCCAAAGGAATACATGTCTAATAATAACAGTGTGTGACTGTGGGGGAGGGGACATTAGAGTGTAAGCTCCTCTGTTACAGAGACTGAGACTGGGGGGGAGGGGACATTACAGTGTAAGCTCCTCTGGTACAGAGACTGATGGGACTGCGGGGGAGGGGACATTAGAGCGTAAGCTCCTCTGGTACAGAGACTGATGTGACTGGGGGGGAGGGGACATTAGAGTGTAAGCTCCTCTGGTACAGAGACTCATGGGACTGTGGGGGAGGGGACATTAGGGGGAGGGGACATTAGAGTGTAAGCTCCTCTGGTACAGAGACTGATGGGACTGCGGGGGAGGGGACATTAGAGTGTAAGCTCCTCTGGTACAGAGACTGATGTGACTGTGGGGGAGGGGACATTAGAGTGTAAGCTCCTCTGGTACAGAGACTGATGTGACTGGCTCAGTGATCTCTGTACAGCACTGCGGTATATGTCAGAGCTATATACACGTATAATAATAATACTGTCATACAGACAGTTCCTATTTCAGATGTTACAATAAAGTTGTATTTGTGTTGCGCTCGCTCTGGTTGGAAGGTTTGTTGCTGTGAATTCCGCGGCTGACATATAACATGAGGACGGGGCGCGGTGTCTCGGGTGTCCCTAGCGGGTGTCACACGGCTTCTCTCACTGAATGTTTTGTCTACTTCAAGGCGATTACAGTTTCTGCTGATCGATATCTGTGCTCCATTCACTCCATGCAATTACCGCCCCCCTCCATGTGCTTCACACCGCCCTCATCCACGCTTCCCATTACCAAGAGCGCTACGTGACTGCGATCACAGAGATTCCTTCCTCTGCAGAGCTGGAGCCCCCCCACCCTCACCAATGCTAAATCCTCCCCCCACCCGGCCTCCCCTTCAGTCTTGCACAGGTGTAGCGACTCCTCCCCTTCAGTCTTGCACAGGTGTAGCGACTCCTCCCCTTCAGTCTTGCACAGGTGTAGTGGCTCCTCCCCTTCAGTCTTCCACAGGTGTGCCTGCTCCTCCCTTTCAGTCATACACAGGTGTACCGGCTCCTCCCCTTCAGTCTTGCACAGGTGTACCGGCTCCTCCCCTTCAGTATTGCACAGGTGTGCTGGCCCCTCCCCTTCAGTCTTGTACAGGTGTGCTGGCTCCTCCCCTTCAGTCTTGCACAGGTGTACCGGCTCCTCCCCTTCAGTATTGCACAGGTGTGCTGGCCCCTCCCCTTCAGTCTTGTACAGGTGTGCTGGCTCCTCCCCTTCAGTCTTGCACAGGTGTACCGGCTCCTCCCCTTCAGTCTTCCACAGGTGTTCCGGCTCCTCCCCTTCAGTCTTCCACAGGTGTGCCTGCTCCTCCCCTTCAGTCATACACAGGTGTGCCGGCTCCTCCCTTTCAGTCATACACACGTGTGCCGGCTCCTCCCTTTCAGTCATACACAGGTGTGCCGGCTCCTCCCTTTCAGTCATACACAGGTGTGCCGGCTCCTCCCCTTCTATTCTGTATTCTATCTTTTCTATTCAGTTTTTTTTTCTTTTACTTTCTTTTCGGTTCTGTTGAATTCTTTTATATTCTATTCTGTTATATTTGAATCCATACTTTTCTGTTCTATTTTATTCTATAATACACAGATCCTCATCCTCTTTCACTTTTATACTTCGCTGTATTGATTACAATCTGCTTTTTTCGAATTCCAATTCATTTTCAATTCATTTGTTTTTGAATTTGGATAATTTGTTTCGGATACATTTGAATCTCCGAATAACGAAAATTCCTCCTGAAATTCAAATTATAACGAAACAAATCACAGGTTTTTTTTTTTTGTTTTTTTTTTTTTTTGTTTTTTTTTTTTTTTTTAAGTCCGCAAACGTGCAACTATAACGAAAAAACCCGTAAGTGTTCACAAAAAAAGTGCAAGTGCAAAACACCACACGAAAAAGTGCACTTAGGGGTGTGCTGTGTCCTACCCCTAAAGGGGCTTGGACCGCTTACCCTGATCCCCCGGGGCACGAAGCTCCTGACGGGGACAAGGTTCCCAATTGGTCCTCCTGGCCAAAAGGCCTGGTGGACCACCGTTCCCTATGCCCAGCCGAAGCCGGACATCCAGTACTAGGCCAGGGGGTTCTCCCGAAGAAGAGTCCTCTAGGGATCAGGGGAGGAAGGAACCGTAGGGCCACACATCCTCCCCCTAGACTTCAGGGTAGGCCCGAGGACCCACACCCTCCATCCGTGAAAAACACACACATAAGTAACAGAAAAAGTGACAAAACGTGGGAGTGCGTAATAAATAAAGAGAAAGAAAAAATAAAAAAGTGGTTCGGTGCCGAATTGTGCACAGACCGGGCCCTGAGGCCTGTAGCAAAAATTGCCCTGAACTTAGCCGAAAGGCCTGGTCCTTAGGGCGCTGTGCAAAAAAGAGTGTAAAAACAGTGGCCATGTGTCATCTTGACACCGTGGGGTCCCACACCCAAGTGTTACTAGTGACACCCCTGAGCGCGTCTCCTCAGGGGGCACTGAGTTTGCAGACTTTCTGCCTCCTCAGCCCCAGGCCAGACCAAGGTAGATCCGTCCAAACCAGGAGGTACTGGGTCCTTCCAGTCTTCCCAGAGGAATTACTCCCGGGGCCCCGGAACGAATCATGGCGCTCCCTGGTTTCTGTCCCTCCGGTACTAGCCTTCCGGACCCCCATCATACCAGTGAGGGTACCATACAACAACCATCCCCGTAAACTAGAATGGTCGGGAGCCCCCCCACTGGACACTGATAAGAACAGATACTACACTTGATCTTAGCCAAAAGGCCGAGAAACGAAACAAATCACAGGTCCCTAGAGAATGGATGGAGTCCCTCTTAACTCACCGCCCCCACCCCCCCCCCCCCCCCCCCCTCAGGAAGTGAAGGGAAATCCCCTCCCCCACATATGGGAGAGCACCCAATCCAAACCTCATACTTCCCGACACAATTCAGTGTCCGGAGTTCCACTTTTCTGTGAATTATTATCTTGTGTGGATTCTGAACGTCTCTGCATTCTGCACCCCCCCCCCCCCCCCCCCAGGTGAGCCCCCAGCTGAGCACCCTGCTGGAGATCCTTCCCAGTCACTGGCGCCCTCTCATGGTAAGAACTGAGCAGATCCTTTTATATCTGTGAATTTACATGACACTGGAAGCCCCCCCCCCTACCCCCTCCCCCCTCCTCTGGGAGAGAATGACACAAATTGCTGCAATTATAACATCAGAGAGAAGAGAATCATCAATATGGAGGATATTGGAGGTAATACATCACAAGCGACCGCATGAAATCCTCCCGACCCGAGCAACCTGCACCGCACACTAGGATATTATTGTTTATTTTCTATGGCAACAACTTATACCGCAGCGTTGTACAAAAAACACTGAGCCAGTCCCATCAGTCTCTGTACCAGAGGAGCTTACGCTCTAATGTCCCCTCCCCCACAGTCACATCAGTCTCTGTACCAGAGGAGCTTACACTCTAATGTCCCCTCCCCCGCAGTCACATCAGCCTCTGTACCAGAGGAGCTTACGCTCTAATGTCCCCTCCCCCACAGTCACATCAGTCTCTGTACAGAGGAGCTTACGCTCTAATGTCCCCTCCCCCACAGTCCCATCAGTCTCTGTACCAGAGGAGCTTACACTCTAATGTCCCCTCCCCCCCAGTCACATCAGTCTCTGTACCAGAGGAGCTTACAGTCTAATGTCCCCTCCCCCCCAGTCACATCAGTCTCTGTACCAGAGGAGCTTACACTCTAATGTCCCCTCCCCCCCAGTCCCATCAGTTTCTGTACCAGAGGAGCTTACAGTCTAATGTCCCCTCCCCCCCCAGTCACATCAGTCTCTGTACCAGAGGAGCTTACACTCTAATGTCCCCTCCCCCCCAGTCACATCAGTCTCTGTACCAGAGGAGCTTACAGTCTAATGTCCCCTCCCCCACAGTCCCACAGTATTATTATTATACATGTATATAGCTCTGACATATACCACAAGCGCAGTACAGAGATCACTGAGCCGGTCACATCATCTGTATACATTACACCCTCCTGACCCCCGCACTCTGTACATTACACCCTCCTGACCCCCGCACTCTGTACATTACACCCTCCTGACCCCCGCACTCTGTACATTTACACACTCCTGACCCCCCGCACTCTGTACATTACACACTCCTGACCCCGCACTCTATACATTACACACCCTCCTGACCCCCGTACTCTGTACATTACACCCCTCCTGACCCCCGCACTGTGTACATTACACCCTCTTTTGACCCCCGCACTCTGTACATTACACCCTCCTGACTCCCCCACACTCTGTACATTACATTACACCCTCCTGACCCCCGCACTCTGTACATTACACCTCCTGACCCCCGCACTCTGTACATTACACCCTCCTGACCCCCGCACTCTGTACATTACACCCTCCTGACCCCCCGCACTCTGTACATTACACCCTCCTGACCCCCACACTCTGTACATTACACCCTCCTGACCCCCCCCCGCACTCTGTACATTACACCCTCCTGACCCCCGCACTCTGTACATTACACCCTCCTGACCCCCACACTCTCTGTACATTACACCCTCCTGACCCCACACTCTGTACATTACACACTCCTGACCCCCGCACTCTGTACATTACACACTCCCGACCCCCCGCACTCTGTACATTACACCCTCCTGACCCCCACACTCTGTACATTACACCCTCCCGACCCCCGCACTCTGTACATTACACACTCCTGACCCCCGCCGCACTTACTGTACATTACACACCCTCCCGACCCCTGCACTCTGTACAACATTACACCCTCCTGACCCCCGCACTCTGTACATTACACACTCCTGACCCCCGCACTCTGTACATTACACCCTCCTGACCCCCGCACTCTGTACATTACACCCTCCTGACCCCCCGCACTCTGTACATTACACCCTCCTGACCCCCACACTCTGTACATTACACCGTCTGACACCTCCCTCCTGACCCCCGCACTCTTTACATTACACACTCCTGACCCCCGTACTCTGTACATTACACCCTCCTGACCCCCGTACTCTGTACATTACACCCTCCCTGACCCCCCGTACTCTGTACATTACACCCTCCTGACCCCCGTACTCTGTACATTACACCCTCCTGACCCCCGCACTGTGTACATTACACCCTCTTGACCCCCGCACTCTGTACATTACACCCTCCTGACTCCCCACACTCTGTACATTACACCCTCCTGACCCCCGCACTCTGTACATTACACCCTCCTGACCCCCGCACTCTGTACATTACACCCTCCTGACCCCCGCACTCTGTACATTACACCCTCCTGACCCCCTCTGTACATTACACCCTCCTGACCCCACACTCTGTACATTACACCCTCCTGACCCCCGCACTCTGTACATTACACCCTCCTGACCCCCGCACTCTGTACATTACACACCCTCCCTGACCCCCACACACTCTGTACATTACACCCTCCTGACCCCCGCACTCTGTACATTACACACTCCTGACCCCCGCACTCTGTACATTACACACTCCCGACCCCCGCACTCTGTACATTACACCCTCCTGACCCCCCACACTCTGTACATTACACCCTCCTGACCCCCGCACTCTGTACATTACACACTCCTGACCCCCGCACTCTGTACATTACACCCTCCCGACCCCCACACTCTGTACATTACACCCTCCTGACCCCCGCACTCTGTACATTACACACTCCTGACCCCCGCACTCTGTACATTACACCCTCCTGACCCCCGCACTCTGTACATTTACACCCTCCTGACCCCCGCACTCTGTACATTACACCCTCCTGACCCCCACACTCTGTACATTACACCCTCCTGACCCCCCGCACTCTGTACATTACACACTCCTGACCCCCCGCACTCTGTACATTACACCCTCCTGACCCCCACACTCTGTACATTACACCCTCCTGACCCCCGCACTCTGTACATTACACCTCCTGACCCCCGCACTCTGTACATTACACACTCCTGACCCCGCACTCTGTACATTACACACCCTGACCCCCGCACTCTGTACATTACACACTCCTGACCCCCACACTCTGTACATTACACACTCCTGACCCCCGCACTCTGTACATTACACACTCCTGACCCCCGTACTCTATACATTACACCCTCCTGACCCCCGTACTCTGTACATTACACCCTCCTGACCCCCGTACTCTGTACATTACACCCTCCTGACCCCCGCACTCTGTACATTACACCCTCTTGACCCCCGCACTCTGTACATTTACACCCTCCTGACCCCCACACTCTGTACATTACACCCTCCTGACCCCCGCACTCTGTACATTACACCCTCCTGACCCCCGCACTCTGTACGTTACACCCTCCTGACCCCCGCACTCTGTACATTACACACTCCTGACCCCCGCACTCTGTACATTACACCCTCCTGACCCCCGCACTCTGTACATTACACACTCCTGACCCCCGCACTCTGTACATTACACCCTCCTGACCCCCGCACTCTGTACATTACAGCCTCCTGACCCCCGCACTCTGTACATTACACCCTCCTGACCCCACACTCTGTACATTGCACACTCCTGACCCCCCACACTTCTGTACATTGCACCCTCCTGACCCCCGCACTCTGTACATTCCACCCTCCTGACCCCCCCACTCTGTACATTACACCCTCCTGACCCCCACACTCTGTACATCACACCCTCCTGACCCCCGCACTCTGTACACATCACACCCCTCCTGACCCCCGCACTCTGTACATTACACCCTCCTGACCCCCGCACTCTGTACATTACACCCTCCTGACCCCCGCACTCTGTACATTACACCCTCCTGACCCCCGCACTCTGTACATTACACCCTCCTGACCCCCACACTCTGTACATTACACCCTCCTGACCCCCGCACTCTGTACATTACACCCTCCTGACCCCCCGCACTCTGTACATTACACCCTCCTGACCCCCCACACTCTGTACATTACACCCTCCTGACCCCCGCACTCTGTACATTACACCTCCTGACCCCGCACTCTGTACATTACACACTCCTGACCCCCGCACTCTGTACATTACACACTCCTCACCCCCGCACTCTGTACATTACACCCTCCTGACCCCCCGCACTCTGTACATTACACCCTCCTGACCCCCGCACTCTGTACATTACACCCTCCTGACCCCCGCACTCTGTACATTACACCCTCTGACTGACCCCCGCACTCTGTACATTACACCCTCCTGACCCCCACACTCTGTACATTACACACTCCTGACCCCCGCACTCTGTACATTACACACTCTCTGACCCCCGTACTCTGTACATTACACACCTCCTGACCCCCGTACTCTGTACATTACACCCTCCTGACCCCCCGCACTCTGTACATTACACCCTCTTGACCCCCGCACACTCTGTACATTACACCCTCCTGACTTCCGCACTCTGTACATTACACCCTCCTGACCCCCGCACTCTGTACATTACACCCTCCTGACCCCGCACTCTGTACATTACACCCTCCTGACCCCCGCACTCTGTACATTACACACTCCTGACCCCCGCACTCTGTACATTACCCCTCCTGACCCCCGCACTCTGTACATTACAACACTCACTGACCCCCGCACTGTACATTACACACCCTCCTGACCCCCGCACTCTGTACATTACACCCTCCTGACCCCACACTCTGTAACATTACACCCTCCTGACCCCCGCACTCTGTACATTACAGCCTCCTGACCCCCGCACTCTGTACATTACACCCTCCTGACCCCCACACTCTGTACATTGCACACTCCTGACCCCCACACTCTGTACATTGCACCCTCCTGACCCCCGCACTCTGTACATTCCACCCTCCTGACCCCCCCCTCTGTACATTACACCCTCCTGACCCCCACACAACTCTGTACATTACAACTCCCTCCTGACCCCCGCACTCTGTACATTACACCCTCCTGACCCCCACACTCTGTACATTACACCCTCCTGACCCCCACACTCTGTACATTACACCCTCCTGACCCCTGCACTCTGTACATTACACACCCCTGACCCCCGCACTCTGTACATTACACCCTCTTGACCCCCACACTCTGTACATTACACCCTCCTGACCCCCGTACTCTGTACATTACACCCTCCTGACCCCCGTACTCTGTACATTACACCCTCCTGACCCCCGCACTCTGTACCTTACACCCTCTTGACCCCCACACTCTGTACATTACACCCTCCTGACCCCCACACTCTGTACATTACACCCTCCTGACCCCGCACTCTGTACATTACACCCTCCTGACCCCCACACTCTGTACATTACACCCTCCTGACCCCCCGCACTCTGTACATTACACCCTCCTGACCCCGCACTCTGTACATTACACACTCCTGACCCCCCCGCACTCTGTACATTACACCCTCCTGACCCCCACACTCTGTACATTACACCCTCCTGACCCCCACACTCTGTACATTACACCCTCCTGACCCCCGCACTCTGTACATTACACCCTCCTGACCCCCGCACATCTGTACATTACACCCTCCTGACCCCCGCACTCTGTACATTACACACTCCTGACCCCCGCACTCTGTACATTACACCCTCCTGACCCCCGCACTCTGTACATTACACACTCCTGACCCCCGCACTCTGTACATTACACCCTCCTGACCCCTGATACACTCCTTTTTGTAGCACAATAAAGAAGATGTTCGGATACAAGGGATGAGCCATATGTTGCTGTGTACACCGTGCCTAGGCACAAATGCTAAGCCCCTCCCACTCAGTGCCATCTTGCCCCCACACGGCCAGCACAACCCCTGGATATATTCCTCCTGGTCCCCTCGGCTGAGCCCCCAAAACACGTTTCCTCACCAGGGGCGGACTGACAACTCATGGGGCCCCTGGGCAATAAGGGATCATGGGGCCCCTGTGTCCTTGCCCAAACTCAAAAAATCCTATGAAAAAGGTACCAGGGGCATCTCATGGGGCCCCCTACTGGCCCCAGGCCCTCAGTCAGAGCCCGAATTTTTAAATGGTCCGTCCGCCCCTGGTCCTGACAACTGCACACAATATCAGCACAATGTGTCACCACCCCCCGGCCTCCCGTAGCCTCCATCAGAGGATCATGTGACTGGGTGACAACTCAGGAGCACAACTAGGGGACAAGGACAGAGCGTTGTCACCCTATAACAGGAAGTGCCTGAACAAGGACCTCCATGGCGGGATCACCGGGATTATTGTAGCAAAAGCTGCAGATTTAAGGTCAGAAAACGAAATAACATGAGAAAGTCCCAGTGAGATTCCCCTGGTCAGGATTCCCCCCCCCCCCAGACATTGTACCGGATCTTCCATCAGTGGGGGGGTCTGCGGAAGAAGGGGGGGAATGATCACCGGTCTATACCTATGTATCATCGAACGCTGCTGCTGTCTGTGCCGAGCGCACTTCATGTCAGCGAGGGGGGGGGGGGGGGCAATGGATGGGGGGGGGGGCAGAACATGATGCTGCGGGACTGAGGCCACCCAGGACTGGACACAGCAACTCTGAAGGGTGACAGAGGGGACTAATCCACATGGGGGGGGGGGAGCCTTTCATCACCACAATGGCTGCAGCCCACCCAGGCAGGATCCCCCCCCTCCCCCAACCAGACATTAACCCTTTCACCACAAACTATCATTATTGTACATTTATATATCTGACATATACCACAGCGCTGTACAGAGACACTGAGCCACAGGAGCTGACACTCTAATATCCCCTCCCCCCACAGTCCCATCAGTCTGTACCAGAGGAGCTTACACTCTAATGTCCCCTCCCCCCACAGTCCCATCAGTCTCTGTACCAGAGGAGCTTACACTCTAATGTCCCCTCCCCCACACAGTCCCATCAGTCTGTACCAGAGGAGCTTACACTCTAATGTCCCCTCCCCCACAGTCCCCATCAGTCTCTGTACCAGAGGAGCTTACACTCTAATGTCCCCTCCCCCACAGTCCCATCAGTCTCTGTACAGAGGAGCTTACACTCTAATGTCCCCTCCCCCACAGTCCCATCAGTCTCTGTACCAGAGGAGCTTACACTCTAATGTCCCCTCCCCCACAGTCACATCAGTCTCTGTACCAGAGGAGCTTACGCTCTAATGTCCCCTCCCCCACAGTCACATCAGTCTCTGTACAGAGGAGCTTACACTCTAATGTCCCCTCCCCCACAGTCCCATCAGTCTCTGAACCAGAGGAGCTTACACTCTAATGTCCCCTCCCCCACAGTCCCATCAGTCTCTATACCAGAGGAGCTTACACTCTAATGTCCCCTCCCCCGCAGTCACATCGGTCTCTGTACAGAGGAGCTTACGCTCTAATGTCCCCTCCCCCACATTTCCCATCAGTCTCTGTACCAGAGGAGCTTACACTCTAATGTCCCCTCCCCCACAGTCACATCAGTCTCTGTACCAGAGGAGCTTACGCTCTAATGTCCCCCTCCCCCACAGTCACATCAGTCTGTGTACAGAGGAGCTTACACTGTAATGTCCCCTCCCCCACAGTCCCATCAGTCTCTGAACCAGAGGAGCTTACACTCTAATGTCCCCTCCCCCGCAGTCACATCGGTCTCTGTACAGAGGAGCTTACACTCTAATGTCCCCTCCCCCCACATTCCCATCAGTCTCTGTACCAGAGGAGCTTACGTCTCTAATGTCCCCCCCCCCACAGTCCCATCAGT
Organism: Staurois parvus; assembly: GCA_951230385.1. Lineage (NCBI taxonomy): Eukaryota > Metazoa > Chordata > Amphibia > Anura > Ranidae > Staurois > Staurois parvus. Next base: position 48,569 of record CATNWA010018828.1, on the reverse strand, counting down.
CTCTGTACCAGAGGAGCTTACGCTCTAATGTCCCCTCCCCCGCAGTCCCATCAGTCTCTGTACAGAGGAGCTTACGCTCTAATGTCCCCTCCCCCACAGTCACATCAGTCTCTGTACAGAGGAGCTTACACTCTAATGTCCCCTCCCCCGCAGTCACATCAGTCTCTGTTCAGAGGAGCTTACGCTCTAATGTCCCCTCCCCCACAGTCCCATCAGTCTCTGTACCAGAGGAGCTTACACTCTAATGTCCCCTCCCCCACAGTCCCATCAGTCTCTGTACAGAGGAGCTTACACTCTGGGGGTCCGATGATTTGGGGGTCCGGTGATTTGGGGGTCCGGTGATTTGGGGGTCTGGCTAAGCTGGCCGGATTGGTGTCAGTACACGATGGTCAGACTGTCGTGTGGCCCCTGCAGGGTTTGCGGAGCCCCTGTACCCCGGCACTGTTCTCTGTGCTGGGGGTCTTGTTGGGTGGTCTGTTGTGTAATGAAGTGTCTTGTCCCCCCCTCCCCGGGGGGGGGGGGGGGACAGGTTACTAAATAGAAGGATGATGTCCCTCCACCCCCCCTCTGTAACTAATCCCAAACTTCCCACCTAACCCATTGTCTGCATTGTGTGTGTCATGGCTCCTTCCACCCGCACACTGTCAATAGACACAAATCCGGGAGAGAGCGTGTGACTGGGGGAGGGGGGGGGGGACAGGACCCCACCTGACCCACTCAGTGATTGGATGATTCTATCCCAGACTGACAGGTGACATTTTCACCAGATAGTGTCAGGGTGTCATTGTTCTGGGACCCCCAACTGTCAGTGTGTCATTGTTCTGGGACCCCCAGGTGTCAGGGTGTCATTGTTCTGGGACCCCCAGGTGTCAGGGTGTCATTGTTCTGGGACCCCAAGTGTCAGGATGTCATTGTTCTGGGACCCCAAGTGTCAGGATGTCATTGTTCTGGGACCCCCAAGTGTCAGGATGTCATTGTTCTGGGACCCCAAGTGTCAGGGTGTCATTGTTCTGGGACCCCAACTGTCAGTGTGTCATTGTTCTGGGACCCCCCAAGTGTCAGGGTTTCATTGTTCTGGGACCCCAAGTGTCAGGGTGTCATTGTTCTGGGACCCCAAGTGTCAGGGTGTCATTGTTCTGGGACCCCAAGTGTCATGGTTTCATTGTTCTGGACCCCCAGTGTCAGGGTGTCACTGTTCTGGACCCCCAAGTGTCAGGGTGTCATTGTTCTGGGACCCCAACTGTCAGTGTGTCATTGTTCTGGGACCCCCCAGGTGTCAGGGTGTCATTGTTCTGGGACTCCAAGTGTCAGTGTGTCATTGTTCTGGGACCCCCAGGTGTCAGGGTGTCATTGTTCTGGGACCCCAAGTGTCAGTGTGTCATTGTTCTAGGACCCCAACTGTCAGTGTGTCATTGTTCTGGGACCCCAAGTGTTAGGGTGTCATTGTTCTGGGACCCCAAGTGTCAGAGTGTCATTGTTCTGGGACCCCAACTGTCAGTGTATCATTGTTCTGGGACCCCAAGTGTCAGGGTGTCATTGTTCTGGGACCCCAAGTGTCAGGTGTCATTGTTCTGGGACCCCCAAGTGTCAGGGTGTCATTGTTCTGGGGCCCCCAAGTGTCAGGGTGTCATTGTTCTGGGGCCCCAACTGTCAGGGTTTCATTGTTTCTGGGGCCCCAAGTGTCAGGATGTCATTGTTCTGGACCCCCAAGTGTCAGGGTTTCATTGTTTTGGACCCCCAAGTGTCAGGGTGTCATTGTTCTGGACCCCCCGAGTGTCAGGGTGTCATTGTTCTGGACCCCCGAGTGTCAGGATGTCATTGTTCTGGACCCCCGAGTGTCAGGGTGTCATTGTTCTGGGGACCCCCGAGTGTCAAGGTTTCATTGTTCTGGACCCCCGAGTGTCAGGGTGTCATTGTTCTGGACCCCCGAGTGTCAGGATGTCATTGTTCTGGACCCCCGAGTGTCAGGGTTTCATTGTTCTGGACCCCCGAGTGTCAGGGTGTCATTGTTCTGGACCCCCGAGTGTCAGGGTGTCATTGTTCTGGGACCCCCAGGTGTCAGGGTGTCATTGTTCTGGGACCCCCAGGTGTGTCAGGGTGTCATTGTTCTGGGACCCCCAAGTGTCAGGGTGTCATTGTTCTGGGACCCCCAGGTGTCAGGGTGTCATTGTTCTGGGACCCCAAGTGTCAGTGTGTCATTGTTCTGGGACCCCCAACTGTCAGTGTGTCATTGTTCTGGGACCCCCAAGTGTCAGTGTGTCATTGTTCTGGGTCCCCAAGTGTCAGGGTGTCATTGTTCTGGGACCCCAAGTGTCAGTGTGTCATTGTTCTGGGACCCCAAGTGTCAGGGTGTCATTGTTCTGGGACCCCCAAGTGTCAGGGTGTCATTGTTCTGGGGCCCCAAGTGTCAGGGTGTCATTGTTCTGGGGCCCCAACTGTCAGGGTTTCATTGTTCTGGACCCCCAAGTTTCAGGGTGTCATTGTTCTGGACCCCCGAGTGTCAGGATGTCATTGTTCTGGACCCCCGAGTGTCAGGGTGTCATTGTTCTGGGACCCCCGAGTGTCAGGGTTTCATTGTTCTGGGACCCCCGAGTGTCAGGGTGTCATTGTTCTGGGACACCCGAGTGTCAGGGTGTCATTGTTCTGGACCCCCGAGTGTCAGGATGTCATTGTTCTGGACCCCCGAGTGTCAGGGTGTCATTGTTCTGGGACCCCAAGTGTCAGGGTGTCATTGTTCTGGGACCCCGAGTGTCAGGGTGTCATTGTTCTGGGACCCCGAGTGTCAGGGTGTCATTGTTCTGGGACCCCGAGTGTCAGGGTGTCATTGTTCTGGACCTCCGAGTGTCAGGGTGTCATTGTTCTGGACCCCCGAGTGTCAGGGTGTCATTGTTCTGGGACCCCCGAGTGTCAGGGTGTCATTGTTCTGGGACCCCCGAGTGTCAGGGTGTCATTGTTCTGGGACCCCCAAGTGTCAGGGTGTCATTGTTCTGGACCCCCCGAGTGTCAGGATGTCATTGTTCTGGACCCCGGAGTGTCAGGATGTCATTGTTCTGGACCCCCGAGTGTCAGGGTGTCATTGTTCTGGGACCCCTGAGTGTCAGGGTGTCATTGTTTCTGGGACCCCCGAGTGTCAGGGTGTCATTGTTCTGGGACCCCCCCGAGTGTCAGGGTTTCATTGTTCTGGATCCCCAAGAGTCAGGATGTCATTGTTCTGGGACCCCCAAGTGTCAGGGTGTCATTGTTCTGGGACCCCCAAGTGTCAGGGTGTCATTGTTCTGGACCCCAAGTGTCAGGGTGTCATTGTTCTGGACCCCCGAGTGTCAGGGTGTCATTGTTCTGGACCCCGAGTGTCAGGGTGTCATTGTTCTGGGACCCCGAGTGTCAGGGTGTCATTGTTCTGGGACCCCGAGTGTCAGGGTGTCATTGTTCTGGGACCCCCAGGTGTCAGGGTGTCATTGTTCTGGACCCCCAGTGTCAGGGTGTCACTGTTCTGGGACCCCCCAAGTGTCAGGGTGTCACTGTTCTGGACCGCCAGTGTCAGGGTGTCACTGTTTCTGGACCCCCAGTGTCAGGGTGTCACTGTTCTGGGACCCCCAAGTGTCAGGGTGTCACTGTTCTGGACCACCAGTGTCAGGGTGTCATTGTTCTGGGACCCCCAAGTGTCAGGGTGTCATTGTTCTGGGACCCCCAAGTGTCAGGGTGTCATTGTTCTGGACCCCCAGTGTCAGGGTGTCATTGTTCTGGGACCCCCAGTGTCAGGGTGTCACTGTTCTGGACCCCCAGTGTCAGATTGTCATTGTTCTGGGACCCCCAGTGTCAGGTGTCACTGTTCTGGACCCCCAGTGTCAGGGTGTCGTTGTTCTGGGACCCCCAAGTGTCAGGATGTCATTGTTCTAGGACCCCCAGTGTCAGGATGTCATTGTTCTGGGACCCCCAAGTGTCAGGGTGTCATTGTTCTGGGACCCCCAAGTGTCAGGATGTCATTGTTCTGGGACCCCCAAGTGTCAGGGTGTCATTGTTCTGGACCCCCCGAGTGTCAGGGTGTCATTGTTCTGGACCCCCAGTGTCAGGATGTCATTGTTCTGGGACCCCCAAGTGTCAGGATGTCATTGTTCTGGGACCCCAACTGTCAGGTGTCATTGTTCTGGGACCCCCAGGTGTCAGGGTGTCATTGTTCTGGGACCCCCAAGTGTCAGGATGTCATTGTTCTTGGACCCCCAGGTGTCAGGGTGTCATTGTTCTGGGACCCCCAAGTGTCAGGGTGTCATTGTTCTGGGACCCCCCCAGTGTCAGGATGTCATTGTTCTGGACCACCAGTGTCAGGGTGTCATTGTTCTGGGACCCCCCAAGTGTCAGGGTGTCATTGTTCTGGGACCCCCAAGTGTCAGGGTGTCATTGTTCTGGGACCCCCAGTGTCAGGGTGTCACTGTTCTGGACCCCCAGTGTCAGATTGTCATTGTTCTGGGACCCCCAGTGTCAGGGTGTCACTGTTCTGGACCCCCAGTGTCAGGGTGTCGTTGTTCTGGGACCCCCCCAAGTGTCAGGATGTCATTGTTCTGGGACCCCCAGTGTCAGGATGTCATTGTTCTGGGACCCCCAAGTGTCAGGGTGTCATTGTTCTGGGACCCCCAAGTGTCAGGGTGTCATTGTTCTGGACCCCCGAGTGTCAGGGTGTCATTGTTCTGGACCCCCAGTGTCAGGATGTCATTGTTCTGGGACCCCCAAGTGTCAGGATGTCATTGTTCTGGGACCCCAACTGTCAGGGTGTCATTGTTCTGGGACCCCCAGGTGTCAGGTGTCATTGTTCTGGGACCCCCAAGTGTCAGGATGTCATTGTTCTTGGACCCCCAGGTGTCAGGGTGTCATTGTTCTGGGACCCCCAAGTGTCAGGGTGTCATTGTTCTGGGGGACCCCCAGTGTCAGGATGTCATAGTTCTGGACCCCCAGTGTCAGGATGTCATTGTTCTGGGACCCCCCAAGTGTCAGGATGTCATTGTTCTGGGACCACCAACTGTCAGGGTGTCATTGTTCTGGGACCCCCAGGTGTCAGGGTGTCATTGTTCTTCTGGGACCCCCAAGTGTCAGGATGTCATTGTTCTGGACCCCCAGGTGTCAGTGTGTCATTGTTCTGGGACCCCCAAGTGTCAGGATGTCATTGTTCTGGGACCCCAACTGTCAGTGTGTCATTGTTCTGGGACCCCCAGTGTCAGGATGTCATTGTTCTGGGACCCCCAGGTGTCAGGGTGTCATTGTTCTTGGACCCCCAGGTGTCAGGGTGTCATTGTTCTGGGACCCCCAAGTGTCAGGATGCCATTGTTCTTGGACCCCCAGGTGTCAGGGTGTCATTGTTCTGGGACCCCCAAGTGTCAGGATGTCATTGTTCTTGGACCCCCAGGTGTCAGGGTGTCATTGTTCTGGGACCCCCAAGTGTCAGGATGTCATTGTTGTTCTTGGACCCCCAGGTGTCAGGGTGTCATTGTTCTTGGACCCCCAGGTGTCAGGGTGTCATTGTTCTGGGACCCCCAAGTGTCAGGATGTCATTGTTCTTGGACCCCAAGTGTTAGGATGTCATTGTTCTGGGACCCCCAAGTGTCAGGATGTCATTGTTCTTGGACCCCAAGTGTTAGGATGTCATTGTTCTGGGACCCCCAGGTGTCAGGGTGTCGTTGTTCTGGGACCCCCCCAAGTGTCAGGATGTCATTGTTCTGGGACCCCCAGTGTCAGGATGTCATTGTTCTGGGACCCCCAAGTGTCAGGGTGTCATTGTTCTGGGACCCCCAAGTGTCAGGATGTCATTGTTCTGGGACCCCCCAGTGTCAGGGTGTCATTGTTCTGGACCCCCGAGGGGTGTCATTGTTCTGGACCCCCAGTGTCAGGATGTCATTGTTCTGGGACCCCCAAGTGTCAGGATGTCATTGTTCTGGGACCCCAACTGTCAGGGTGTCATTGTTCTGGGACCCCCAAGTGTCAGGATGTCATTGTTCTTGGACCCCAAGTGTTAGGATGTCATTGTTCTGGGACCCCCAAGTGTCAGGATGTCATTGTTCTTGGACCCCAAGTGTTAGGATGTCATTGTTCTGGGACCCCCAGGTGTCAGGGTGTCGTTGTTCTGGGACCCCCAAGTGTCAGGATGTCATTGTTCTGGGACCCCCAGTGTCAGGATGTGTCATATTGTTCTGGGACCCCCAAGTGTCAGGGTGTCATTGTTCTGGGACCCCCAAGTGTCAGGATGTCATTGTTCTGGGACCCCCAAGTGTCAGGGTGTCATTGTTCTGGACCCCCGAGTGTCAGGGTGTCATTGTTCTGGACCCCAGTGTCAGGATGTCATTGTTCTGGGACCCCCAAGTGTCAGGATGTCATTGTTCTGGGACCCCCCACTGTCAGGGGTGTCATTGTTTCTGGGACCCCCCCAGGTGTCAGGGTGTCATTGTTCTGGGACCCCCAAGTGTCAGGATGTCATTGTTCTTGGACCCCCAGTGTCAGGGTGTCATTGTTCTGGGACCCCCAGTGTCAGGATGTCATTGTTCTGGACCCCCAGTGTCAGGATGTCATTGTTCTGGACCCCCAAGTGTCAGGATGTCATTGTTCTGGGACCCCCAACTGTCAGGGTGTCATTGTTCTGGGACCCCCAGGTGTCAGGGTGTCATTGTTCTGGGACCCCCAAGTGTCAGGATGTCATTGTGTTCTGGGACCCCCAGGATGTCATGTCAGGACCCCCAAGTGTCAGGTGTCATTGTTCTGGGACCCCCATGTCAGGATGTCATTGTTCTGGGACCCCCAAAGTGTCAGGAGTGTCATTGTTCTGGGACCCCCAGTGTCAGGATGTCATTGTTGTTCGACCCCAGGTGTCAGGTGTCATTGTTCTGGGACCCCCAAGTGTCAGGATGTCATTGTTCTGGGACCCCAACTGTCAGTGTGTCATTGTTCTGGGACCCCCAGGTGTCAGGATGTCATTGTTCTGGGACCCCCAGGTGTCAGGGTGTCATTGTTCTTGGACCCCCAGGTGTCAGGGTGTCATTGTTCTGGGACCCCCCAAGTGTCAGGATGCCATTGTTCTTGGGACCCCCAGGTGTCAGGGTGTCATTGTTCTGGGACCCCCCAAGTGTCAGGATGTCATTGTTCTTGGACCCCCAGGTGTCAGGGTGTCATTGTTCTGGGACCCCCAAGTGTCAGGATGTCATTGTTCTTGGACCCCCAGGTGTCAGGGTGTCATTGTTCTTGGACCCCCAGGTGTCAGGGTGTCATTGTTCTGGGACCCCCCAGGTGTCAGGGTGTCATTGTTCTGGACCCCCAGGTGTCAGGGTGTCATTGTTCGGTGTCTATGGTGGAGGTTCTGTATAGAATGTGACAACATTGGAGGCTGTGGGGGGAGAGGAGAGCAGACGGTCCTGGCCCCCCCAGCTGATGTCACAGGGACAGATATGGGGGGGGGGTATTTTCCCGGCTCAGCCGTCCTCCTGGGGGGGGCAGTGTGGGTGGTCCGGGCCTCCATGTGTCGGTGAGGTGCTTGTGGTTGATGTATGGAGGAAGGATCAGTAAACACTCCGATGTGTGAGATACAGACAGACCACCCAGACACTGCCGGTGTCACCTGATCCGCCCACAGCCAGGACCACCCACTGCTGAGGAACCACAAGTACCAGCAGATCCTCCTGCCTGTCCCAACCAGCACTTCTTACAATGTATCCAAAACCATCGAACTCCTTCCTGTCATCACATTCACAATGAAAGTCGTCCTGTCGGATCATTCTCCATCCGATTCAAAGATATCAAATCGATCCGAATTCATTGTGGAGAATATCTGCTTCTATTCCATTCCATTCCATTCTATTCTATTCCATTCTATTCCATTCTATTCTATCTGATATTTGAACTTCGGAAGATGGCTGTATTCTTTCTAGTTTTTTTCTATGTTATTCTATTCTTTATTTTTCTATTATATTTGATTTTTTTTCCTTTATTTTTCTGTTTTATTCTAATTTTTCTCTTCTGTTCTACTCTTTTTTTTATTCTATTTCTTTTCTATTATATCTATTATACTGTTTTCTATTCTATTCTTTTTTTTATTATTATTATTATACAGGATTTATTTTATTTTCTATTCTGTTTTATTCTATTTGTTTCTTTTCTATTATAAATTTTTTTCTATTCTATTCTGTTATTTCCTGTTCTTTTCTGTTCTGTTTTATTCTTTTTGTTTATTTCTATACTATTATATTTTTTCAATTCTATTCTGTTTTTTATTCTTTTCAGAATGTGTATTTCGGACAATTGCTATATTTTACTGACATACATCCAGTCTTTTAGGGGAATCAGCAATAGGTTTATATTTTGAATCTGTTTTTCGAATTTCATCTTCAAATGCGATTCAAATTTTAGACAAAATTTATTCAGTTATTTCGGATTCGTTGAAATTCGTTGCTTTTGTAATTCAGAAATTTGGATACATTCCGAATAATGAACATTTTGTCTGAATTTTGATGAAAAAAAAAAACCACACCGATCTATAAAGCAACTTGTCTCCATATTGATGAGGGGGGCGGCCCCTGGTGGAGGTGGGGGGGTTCAGCAGATGGGGGGGCAAATCCGCCGTCAATCACAGGATCCCCAACTCCCACCGAAACACGTCTGTCCCTCCGCTGCACTCCTGCTGAATGACAGGTCTGGTGGATGACAGCTGGTCTCCTGGGTGACATCATATACATGGTCAGTGACATCACAGTGAAGAAAGCCCAGTGGTCTCCCTGCAGAGGTCTGTGTGGAAGCAGTGGTCCCTGAGGTCTGTGGAAGCAGTGGTCCCTCTGCAGAGGTCTGTGTGGAAACAGTGGTCCCTCTGCAGAGGTCTGTGTGGAAGCAGTGGTCCCTCTGCAGAGGTCTGTGTGGAAGCAGTGGTGGTCTCTCTGCAGAGGTCTGTGTGGAAGCAGTGGTCTCCCTGCAGAGGTCTGTGTGGAAGCAGTGTGCAGAGGTGTGGAAAGCAGTGGTCTCTCTGCAGAGGTCTGTGTGGAAGCAGTGGTCCCTCCTGCAGAGGTCTGTGTGGAAGCAGTGGTCTCTTGCAGAGGTCTGTGTGGAAGCAGTGGTCTCTCTGCAGAGGTCTGTGTGTGGAAGCAGTGGTCTCCTCTGCAGAGGTCTGTGTGGAAGCAGTGGTCTCTCTGCAGAGGTCTGTGTGGAAGCAGTGGTCTCTCCGCAGAGGTCTGTGTGGAAGCAGTGGTCCCTCCGCAGAGGTCTGTGTGGAAGCCTCCCTGCAGAGGTCTGTGTGGAAGCAGTGGTCTCTCCTGCAGAGGTCTGTGTGGAAGCAGTGGTCTCTCTGCAGAGGTCTGTGTGGAAGCAGTGGTCTCCTGCCTGCAGAGGTCTGTGTGGAAGCAGTGGTCTCTCCTGCAGAGGTCTGTGTGGCAGCAGAGGTCTGTGTGGAAGCAGTGGTCCCCTGCAGAGGTCTGTGTGGAAGCAGTGGTCTCCCTGCAGAGGTCTGTGTGGAAGCAGTGGTCCCCCTGCAGAGGTCTGTGTGGAAGCAGTGGTCTCTCTCTGCAGAGGTGGTCTGCAGAGGTCTGTGTGGAAGCAGTGGTCTCTGCGTGGAAGCAGTGGTCTCCCTGCAGAGGTCTGTGTGGAAGCAGTGGTCTCCCTGCAGAGGTCTGTGTGGAAGCAGTGGTCCCTCTGCAGAGGTCTGTGTGGAAGCAGTGGTCCCTCTGCAGAGGTCTGTGTGGAAGCAGTGGTCCCTCTGCAGAGGTCTGTGTGGAAGCAGTGGTCCCTCCAGTGGTCTCCCTGCAGAGGTCTGTGTGGAAGCAGTGGTCTCTCCCTGCAGAGGTCTGTGTGGAAGCAGTGGTCTCCCCGCAGAGGTCTGTGTGGAAGCAGTGGTCCCTCAGCAGAAGCAGTGGTCTCTCTGCAGAGGTGTGTGGAAGCAGTGGTCTCTCTGCAGAGGTCTGTGTGTGGAAGCAGTGGTCTCCCTGCAGAGGTCTGTGTGGAAGCAGTGGTCTCTCCGCAGAGGTCTGTGTGGAAGCAGTGGTCTCTGCAGAGGTCTGTGTGGAAGCAGTGGTCTCCTCTGCAGAGGTCTGTGTGGAAGCAGTGGTCTCCCTGCAGAGGTCAGAGGTCTGTGTGGAAGCAGTGGTCTCTCTGCAGAGGTCTGTGTGGAAGCAGCAGAGGTCTGTGTGGAAGCAGTGGTCTCTCCTGCAGAGGTCTGTGTGTGGAAGCAGTGGTCTCTCTGCAGAGGTCTGTGTGGAAGCAGTGGTCTCCCTGCAGAGGTCTGTGGTGGAAGCAGTGGTCTCTCCGCAGAGGTCTGTGTGGAAGCAGTGGTCTCTCCGCAGAGGTCTGTGTGGAAGCAGTGGTCAGTCCTCCTGCAGAGGTCTGTGTGGAAGCAGTGGTCTCCAGTGGTCTGCAGAGGGTCTGTGTGTGTGGAAGCAGTGGTCCCTCTGCAGAGGTCTGTGTGGAAGCAGTGGTCTCCTTTGCAGAGGTCTGTGTGGAAGCAGTGGTCTCTCTGCAGAGGTCTGTGTGGAAGCAGTGGTCTCCCTGCAGAGGTCTGCAGTGGGAAGCAGTGGTCCTCTCCAGCAGAGGTCTGCGTGGAAGCAGTGGTCTCCCTGCAGAGGTCTGCGTGGAAGCAGTGGTCTCCCTGCAGAGGTCTGTGTGGAAGCAGTGGTCTCCCTGCAGAGGTCTGTGTGGAAGCAGTGGTCTCCCTGCAGAGGTCTGTGTGGAAGCAGTGGTCTCCTCTGCAGAGGTTTGTGTGGAAGCAGTGGTCTCTCCGCAGAGGTCTGTGTGGAAGCAGTGGTCCCTCCCTGCAGAGGTCTGTGTGGAAGCAGTGGTCTCCCTGCAGAGGTCTGTGTGGAAGCAGTGGTCTCTTTGCAGAGGTCTGTGTGGAAGCAGTGGTCTCCCTGCAGAGGTCTGTGTGGAAGCAGTGGTCTCCCTGCAGAGGTCTGTGTGGAAGCAGTGGTTTCCCTGCAGAGGTCTGTGTGGAAGCAGTGGTCTCTCCGCAGAGGTCTGTGTGGAAGCAGTGGTCCCTCCGCAGAGGTCTGTGTGGAAGCAGTGGTCTCCCTGCAGAGGTCTGTGTGGAAGCAGCAGTGCAGAGGTCTGTGTGGAAGCAGTGGTCTCCTCTGCAGAGGTCTGTGTGGAAGCAGTGGTCTCCCTGCAGAGGTCTGTGTGGAAGCAGTGGTCTCCCCTGCAGAGGTCTGTGTGGAAGCAGTGGTCCCTGCAGAGGTCTGCAGAGGTCTGTGTGGAAGCAGTGGTCTCCCTGCAGAGGTCTGTGTGGAAGCAGTGGTCTCTCTGCAGAGGTCTGTGTGGAAGCAGTGGTCTCCTCTGCAGAGGTCTGTGTGGAAGCAGTGGTCTCCCTGCAGAGGTCTGTGTGGAAGCAGTGGTTCCCTCAGAGGTCGCAGAGGTCTTCTGTGTGGAAGCAGTGGTCTCTCCGCAGAGGTCTGTGTGGAAGCAGTGGTCCCTCCGCAGAGGTTTGCAGAGGTCGTGGAAGCAGTGGTCTCCCTGCAGAGGTCTGTGTGGAAGCAGTGGTCCCTCTGCAGAGGTCTGTGTGGAAGCAGTGGTCCCCTGCAGAGGTCTGCGTGGAAGCAGTGGTCTCCCTGCAGAGGTCTGCGTGGAAGCAGTGGTCTCCCTGCAGAGGTCTGTGTGGAAGCAGTGGTCTCCCTGCAGAGGTCTGTGTGGAAGCAGTGGTCCCTCTGCAGAGGTTTGCGTGGAAGCAGTGGTCTCTCCGCAAAGGTCTGTGTGGAAGCAGTGGTCCCTCCGCAGAGGTCTGTGTGGAAGCGGTGGTCTCCCTGCAGAGGTCTGTGTGGAAGCAGCAGTCTCTTTGCAGAGGTCTGTGTGTGGAAGCAGTGGTCTCCCTGTAGAGGTCTGTGTGGAAGCAGTGGTCTCCCTGCAGAGGTCTGTGTGGAAGCAGTGGTTTCCCTGCAGAGGTCTGTGTGGAAGCAGTGGTCTCTCCGCAGAGGTCTGTGTGGAAGCAGTGGTCTCCCTGTAGAGGTCTGTGTGGAAAGCAGTGGTCTCCCTGCAGAGGTCTGTGTGGAAGCAGTGGTCCCTCTGCAGAGGTCTGTGTGGAAGCAGTGGTCCCTCTGCAGAGGTCTGGGTGGAAGCAGTGGTCCCTCTGCAGAGGTCTGTGTGGAAACAGTGGTCCCTCTGCAGAGGTCTGTGTGGAAGCAGTGGTCTCCCTGCAGAGGTCTGTGTGGAAGCAGTGGTCCCTCTGCAGAGGTCTGTGTGGAAGCAGTGGTCCCTCTGCAGAGGTCTGTGTGGAAGCAGTGGTCTCCCTGCAGAGGTCTGTGTGGAAGCAGTGGTCTCTCCGCAGAGGTCTGTGTGGAAGCAGTGGTCTCCCTGCAGAGGTCTGTGTGGAAGCAGTGGTCTCCCTGCAGAGGTCTGCGTGGGAAGCAGTGGTCTCCCTGCAGAGGTCTGCGTGGAAGCAGTGGTCCCCTCCGCAGAGGTTTGCGTGGAAGCAGTGGTGTCTCCGCAAAGGTCTGTGTGGAAGCAGTGGTCCCTCCGCAGAGGTCTGTGTGGAAGCAGTGGTCTCCCTGCAGAGGTCTGTGTGTGGAAGCAGTGGTCCCTCTGCAGAGGTCTGTGTGGAAGCAGTGGTCCCTCTGCAGAGGTCTGTGTGGAAGCAGTGGTCCCTCTGCAGAGGTCTGTGTGGAAGCAGCGGTCTCTTTGCAGAGGTGTGTGTGGAAGCAGCGGTCTCTCCGCAGAGGTCTGTGTGGAAACAGTGGTCTCCCTGCAGAGGTCTGCGTGGAAGCAGTGGTCTCCCTGCAGAGGTCTGCATGGAAGCAGTGGTCTCCCTGCAGAGGTCTGCGTGGAAGCAGTGGTCTCCCTGCAGAGGTCTGCATGGAAGCAGTGGTCTCCCTGCAGAGGTCTGTGTGGAAGCAGTGGTCTCCCTGCAGAGGTCTGTGTGGAAGCAGTGGTCCCTCTGCAGAGGTTTGCGTGGAAGCAGTGGTCTCTCCGCAAAGGTCTGTGTGGAAGCAGTGGTCCCTCCGCAGAGGTCTGTGTGGAAGCGGTGGTCTCCCTGCAGAGGTCTGTGTGGAAGCAGCAGTCTCTCTTGTAGAGGTCTGTGTGGAAGCAGTGTTCCCTCTGCAGAGGTCTGTGTGGAAGCAGTGGTCTCTCCGCAGAGGTCTGTGTGGAAGCAGTGGTCTCCCTGCAGAGGTCTGTGTGGAAGCAGTGGTCTCTCCGCAGAGGTCTGTGTGGAAGCAGTGGTCTCCCTGCAGAGGTCTGTGTGGAAGCAGTGGTCTCTCCGCAGAGGTCTGTGTGGAAGCAGTGGTCTCCCTGTAGAGGTCTGTGTGGAAGCAGTGGTCTCTCCGCAGAGGTCTGTGTGGAAGCAGTGGTCTCCCTGCAGAGGTCTGTGTGGAAGCAGTGGTCCCTCTTCAGAGGTCTGTGTGGAAGCAGTGGTCCCTCTGCAGAGGTCTGTGTGGAAGCAGTAGTCTCCCTGCAGAGGTCTGTGTGGAAGCAGTGGTCCCTCTGCAGAGGTCTGTGTGGAAACAGTGGTCCCTCTGCAGAGGTCTGTGTGGAAGCAGTGGTCTCCCTGCAGAGGTCTGCGTGGAAGCAGTGGTCCCTCCGCAGAGGTTTGCGTGGAAGCAGTGGTCTCTCCGCAAAGGTCTGTGTGGAAGCAGTGGTCCCTCCGCAGAGGTTTGCGTGGAAGCAGTGGTCTCCTCTGCAGAGGTCTGTGTGGAAGCAGTGGTCCCTCCGCAGAGGTCTGTGTGGGAAGCAGTGGTCTCCCTGCAGAGGTCTGTGTGGAAGCAGTGGTCTCCCTGCAGAGGTCTGTGTGGAAGCAGTGGTCTCCCTGCAGAGGTCTGTGGAAGCAGGAAGCAGTGGTCAGTGGTCTCTGCAGAGGTCTGTGTGGAAGCAGTGGTCCCTCTGCAGAGGTCTGTGTGGAAGCAGTGGTCCCTCTGCAGAGGTCTGTGTGGAAGCAGCGGTCTCTTTGCAGAGGTGTGTGTGGAAGCAGCGGTCTCTCCGCAGAGGTCTGTGTGGAAACAGTGGTCTCCCTGCAGAGGTCTGCGTGGAGCAGTGGTCTCCCTGCAGAGGTCTGCGTGGAAGCAGTGGTCTCCCTGCAGAGGTCTGCGTGGAAGCAGTGGTCTCCCTGCAGAGGTCTGTGTGGAAGCAGTGGTCTCCCTGCAGAGGTCTGTGTGGAAGCAGTGGTCCCTCTGCAGAGGTTTGTGTGGAAGCAGTGGTCTCTGCAGTGGTCTCTCCGCAAGGTCTGTGTGGAAGCAGTGGTCCCTCCGCAGAGGTCTGTGTGGAAGCAGAGGTCTGTGTGTGGTCTCCCTGCAGAGGTCTGTGTGGAAGCAGCAGTCTCTTTGTAGAGGTCTGTGTGGAAGCAGTGTTCCCTCTGCAGAGGTCTGTGTGGAAGCAGTGGTCTCTCTCCCGCAGAGGTCTGTGTGGAAGCAGTGGTCTCCCTGTAGAGGTCTGTGTGGAAGCAGTGGTCTCCTCCGCAGAGGTCTGTGTGGAAGCAGTGGTCTCCCTGCAGAGGTCTGTGTGGAAGCAGTGGTCTCTCCGCAGAGGTCTGTGTGGAAGCAGTGGTCTCCCTGTAGAGTCTGTGTGGAAGCAGTGGTCTCTCCTGTGTGGAAGCAGTGGTCTCCCTGCAGAGGTCTGTGTGGAAGCAGTGGTCTCCCTGCAGAGGTCTGTGTGGAAGCAGTGGTCCCTCTGCAGAGGTCTGTGTGGAAGCAGTGGTCCCTCTGCAGAGGTCTGTGTGGAAGCAGTGTCTCCCTGCAGAGGTCTGTGTGGAAGCAGTGGTCCCTCTGCAGAGGTCTGTGTGGAAACAGTGGTCCCTCTGCAGAGGTCTGTGTGGAAGCAGTGGTCTCCCTGCAGAGGTCTGCGTGGAAGCAGTGGTTCCTCCCGCAGAGGTTTGCGTGGAAGCAGTGGTCTCTCCGCAAAGGTCTGTGTGGAAGCAGTGGTCCCTCCGCAGAGGTTTGCGTGTGAAGCAGTGGTCTCTCCGCAGAGGTCTGTGTGGAAGCAGTGGTCCCTCCGCAGAGGTTTGCGTGGAAGCAGTGGTCTCTCCGCAAAGGTCTGTGTGGAAGCAGTAGTCCCTCCGCAGAGGTCTGTGTGGAAGCAGTGGTCTCCCTGCAGAGGTCTGTGTGGAAGCAGTGGTCTCCCTGCAGAGGTCTGTGTGGAAGCAGTGGTCTCCCTGCCGAGGTCTGTGTGGAAGCAGTGGTCCCTCTGCAGAGGTCTGTGTGGAAGCAGTGGTCTCTCCGCAAAGGTCTGTGTGGAAGCAGTGGTCTCTCTGCAGAGGTCTGTGTGGAAGCAGTGGTCTCCCTGCTGAGGTCTGTGTGGAAGCGGTGGTCTCCCTGCAGAGGTCTGTGTGGAAGCAGTGGTCTTCTTCTGTGTGGAAGCAGAGGTCTGTGTGGAAGCAGTGGTCTTTGTGCAGAGGTCTGTGTGGAAGCGGTGGTCTCCCTGCAGAGGTCTGTGTGGAAGCGGTGGTCTCTCTGCCGAGGTCTGTGTGTGGAAGCAGTGGTCTCTCTGCTGAGGTCTGTGTGGAAGCAGTGGTCTTTGTGCAGAGGTCTGTGTGGAAGCGTGTGGTCTCTCTGCCGAGAGGTCTGTGTGGAAGCAGTGGTCTCTCTGCTGAGGTCTGTGTGGAAGCAGTGGTCTCTCTGCAGAGGTCTGTGTGGAAGCAGTGGTCTCTCTGCAGAGGTCTGTGTGGAAGCAGTGGTCTCCCTGCAGAGGTCTGTGTGGAAGCAGTGGTCTCCCTGCAGAGGTCTGTGTGGAAGCAGTGGTCTCCCTGCAGTGGTCTGTGTGGAAGCAGTGGTCTCCCTGCAGAGGTCTGTGTGGAAGCAGTGGTCTCCCTGCAGAGGTCTGTGTGGAAGCAGTGGTCTCCCTGCAGAGGTGCAGGAGCAGTGGTCTGTGCAGAGGTCTGTGTGGAAGCAGTGGTCTCTCTGCAGAGGTCTGTGTGGAAGCAGTGGTCTCTCTGCAGAGGTCTGTGTGGAAGCAGTGGTCTCCCTGCAGAGGTCTGTGTGGAAGCAGTGGTCTCCCTGCAGAGGTCTGTGTGGAAGCAGTGGTCTCCCAGAGGTCTGCAGAGGTGGTCTCCCTGCAGAGTGGAAGCAGTGGTCTCCCTGCAGAGGTCTGTGTGGAAGCAGTGGTCTCCCTGCAGAGGTCTGTGTGGAAGCAGTGGTCTCCCTGCAGAGGTCTGTGTGGAAGCAGTGGTCTGTCTGCAGAGGTCTGTGTGGAAGCAGTGGTCTTTGTGCAGAGGTCTGTGTGGAAGCAGTGGTCTCTCTGCAGAGGTCTGTGTGGAAGCAGTGGTCTTTCTGCAGAGGTGTGTGTGGAAGCAGTGGTCTCCCTGCAGAGGTGTGTGTGGAAGCAGTGGTCTCCCTGCAGAGGTCTGTGTGGAAGCAGTGGTCTGTCTGCAGAGGTCTGTGTGGAAGCAGTGGTCTCCCTGCAGAGGTCTGTGTGGAAGCAGTGGTCTGTCTGCAGAGGTCTGTGTGGAAGCAGTGGTCTGTCTGCAGAGGTCTGTGTGGAAGCAGTGGTCTCCCTGCAGAGGTCTGTGTGGAAGCAGTGGTCTGTCTGCAGAGGTCTGTGTGGAAGCAGTGGTCTCTCTGCAGAGGTCTGCGTCCAAATCTGAGGGGCGGCTCCTGTCACGGGCCAGCGGTAAAAAAACGCAGATCGACCCCATTTATTTTATTTATTTGTATTTATTTTTCTTCTAAATTCTCTCCAACAAACATAAAACGAGATTCTGCGATTCCTCCGCAGACGGCGAATGGATGAAATCTGCGTCATTGTTATATCTATGGAATCCTAGATTGTTATTGTGTCCAAATATCATAGAAAATGCAGTTTAGTGCGATTTCACAGACATAGAATACAATGGGAATCGCTCTGCAAGTCGCAAGAAATTGCTGAAAAACTTCACAAAATCTTCAGAATTCGCAGCTTAAAATCGCTCAGAAATCGCACAATTTTAAATCGCAGCAGTGTGGCCGGTGACTAAGTCATGTGCGATTTGCGTGCGATTTCTGAAGACTTCATTGCGACTTGCTGAGCAATTTCCGTTATATTCTATGTCTGTGAAATCGCAATAAACTGCAGAAAAAGTCACACAGGAACTACTTTAGAAATCGCATGTTAAGACGCTGCCGTTCACATTCATTACATGCGATTTTAGGTGCGATTTCACAAATCACATCAGTATGACCAGGCACTAAGTCACCAGTCACACCGCTGCGATTTGTGCGCAATTTCAGTGTGATTTTTGAAGACTTTATTGCAAATTGAAATCACGCCTGAAATCGCATCTAATGAATGTGAACGGCAGCGTCTCAACACGTGCGATTTGTGTGCGATTTGTGTGCAATTTCTAAAGTAGTTCCTGCGTGACTTTTTCTGCAGTTTATTGCGATTTCACAGACATAGAATAAACTGGAAATCGCTCTGCAAATCGCAAGAAATCGTTGAAAAACTTCACAACTCACAATAAAATCTTCAGAATTTACACCTTAAAATCGCACAGAAATCAAATAATTTTAAATCGCAGCAGTGTGACCGGTCACCTGCGATTTGTGTGCGATTTCTGAGGACTTCATCGCAACTTGTGAAGTTTTCAACGATTTCTTGTGATTTCTATTCTATGTCTGTGAAATCGCAATAAACTGCAGAAAAAGTCACGCAGGAACTACTTTAGAAATCACGCCGCAGCAAATCGCACATTAAGACGCCGACGTTCACATTCATTAGATGCAATTTCAATTCACAAATCGCACCGGTATGACCAGCATTAAGTCACCAGTCACACCGCTGAGATTTGTGTGCGATTTCAGTGTGATTTTTGAAGACTTTATTGTCACTTGCAAATATTTTCAGCGATTTCTTGCGATTTGCAGAGCGAATTCTAAAGTAGTTCTTGTGTGACTTTTTCTGCAGTTTTGTTGCGATTTCACATCCATAGAATACAATGGAAATCGCACTGCAAATCTCAAGAAATCGCAAGAAAAATTATTGAAAAACTTCACAAGTTGCAATACAGTCTTCAGAATTCACACCTTAAAATCGCACAGAAATTGCACAATTCTAAATCGCAGCAGTGTGGCTGGTGACTAAGTCACGTGCGATTTCTGAAGACTTCATTGCGACTTGTGAAGTTTTTCAATGATTTCTTGCGATTTGCAGTGCGATTTCCATTGTATTCTATGTATCTGAAATCACAATAAACTGCAGAAAAAAGTCACGCGAGATCTACTGTAGAAATCGCTCTGCAGCAAATCGCATGACACCGCCCGTTCACATTCATTAGATGCGATTTCAGATGCGATTTCAGTTCACACATCGCACCGGTATGACCGGCACCCGATCTTGTGATCCTGCCCTTCATGCTATGAATAGGATAGCCGTGATGCAATGTAACAGCTTCTCTTCAGCTTCTTCCTGAAATGCAGAACACGTCCCGGTCACAGCGATTCGGCAGTGAAATCGCAGGACGTCATTCTGACATGCGGTGGGACTGGCTATACATCACACAGATGCACCGGAAGTATCTGCACTACTTTTAGAAATCGCTGCGTCTCCGGCCGAGTGGGAATCGCACCGATAGGACCGCTGTGATGGCTGACAACGCGCTGCGACTTGCCCTGCGATGTGACACTGGTGTGACAGAACTCTGACAGTCCTCTGCTGCCCCCTGCTGGTGGTACAGCTGACTGCGGCTGGGGGTGTAAGTGGTGAGAAGTCCTCCCACAGAAGGGACGGAGCGCAGTCCTCGGGGGATATCCACTTGTAGGACATCTGTGGGATCCATAGAAACCGACTCCAACCGATTCTGCCAACGCGGTTCTGGTGCTGAAAAATGGACCCGCCTAGAACTTCTGCTGGATTTCGGCTCACGTGACACCACTTTTGGAACAAACTCGAGACACTTTCCTGAACTCTATCTGATCCGGTTCCTCTCTGTCTGACCCAGTTCATCTCTCTGTCTAAACCGGTTCCTCTCTGTCTGAGCCGGTTCTTCTCTGTCTGAGCCGGTTCCTCTCTGACCCGGTTCCTCTCTCTGTCTGACCTGGTTCCTCTCCGTCTGAGCCGGTGTAGTACCTTCTGATGCCAGCAAATGGGGTGCAGTACCCCCTGAAGCAGATGAGGTGTGGAGTACCTTCGGATCTCAGCAGGTGGGGTGTAATGCCTTCTCATCCCAGCAGGTGGGGTGTAGTACCTTCTGATCCCAGCAGGTGGGGTGCAGTACCTTCTGATGCCAGCGGATGGGGTGCCGTACCTTCTGATCCCAGCGGATGGGGTGCCGTACCTTCTGATCCCAGCAGGTGGGGTGTAGTACCTTCTGATCCCAGCAGGTGGGGTGTAGTACCTTCTGATCCTAGCGATGGGTGTAGTACCTTCTGATCCCAGCAGGTGGGGTGTAACACCTTCTGATCCCAGCGGATGGGTGTAACACCTTCTGATCCCAGCAGGTGGGGTTTAATACCTTCTGATCCCAGCAGGTGGGGTGTAGTACTTCTGATCTAAGCAGGTGGGGTGTAGTAACCTTCTGATCCCAGCAGGTGGGGTGTAATACCTTCTGATCCCAGCGGGTGGGGTGTAGTACCTTCTGATCCCAGCAGGGTGTGGGTGTAATACCTCTCTGATCCCAGCGGATGGGATGTAGTACCTCTCTGATCCAGCAGATGGGGTGTAGGGTGGTGTAGTATTCCGTTCTGAAGTGCGTACCAGCGGATGGGTGCAGTACCTTCTGATCTCAGCGGATGGGTGCAGTACCTTCCTGATCCCAGCGGGTGGGGTGTAGTACCTCCTAGATCCCAGCAGCGGATGTAATGGGGTGTAGTACTCCTAATCCCAGCGGATGGGGTGTAGTACCTCCTGATCCCAGCGGATGGGGTGGTGGGCTTGTAGTACCTTCCAGCGATACCTCCTTGAGCGGATGGGTGTAGTACCAGTACCTCGATCCCCAGAGGATGGTGCTATCCCAGCTGATGGGGTGTAGTACCTCCTGATCCCAGCGGATGGGGTGTAGTACCTCCTGATCCCAGCAGGGTGGGGTGTAATACCCTTCTGATCCCAGCGTATGGGGTTTAGTACCTCCTGATCCCAGCGGATGGGGTGTAATACCTCCTGATCCCAGCAGTGGGGTGGGGTGCAGTAAGACCTTCTGATCCCAGCGGGTGGGGTGCAGTACCTTCTGATCCCTCTGCGGGTGGGGTGCAGTACCTTCTGATCCCAGCGGGTGGGTGCAATACCTTCTGATCCCAGCGGGTGGGGTGTAGTACCTTCTGATCCCAGCGGATGGGGTGTAATACCTTCTGATCCCAGCGGATAAGGGTGTAATACCTTCTGATCCCAGATGGGTGCACCCTGATCCCAGCAGTGGGTGTGTAGTACCTTCTGATCCCCAGCAGGTGGGGTGTGTAGTACCTCCTGATCCAGCAGGAACCCCAGCAGGTGAGGTGCAATACCTTCTGATCCCAGCATGAAGTGTAGTACCTACTGATCCCAGCAGGTGGGGTGTAATACCTTCTGATCCCAGCAGATGGGGGTAGTACCTCCTGATCCCAGCAGGTGGGGTGTAATACCTTCTGATCCCAGCAGGTGGGGTGTAGTACCTTCTGATCCCAGCGGATGGGGTGTAGTACCTCTGATCCCAGCAGGTGGGGTGTAATACCTTCTGGTCCCAGCAGATGGGGTGTAGTACCTACTGATCCCAGCAGATGGGGTGCAGCAGGTGAGTTGGCAGTACCTTCTGATCCCACCGGATGGGGTGTAATGACCAGTGTAGTACCTACTGATCCAGCGGATGGGGTGTAGTACCTTCCTGATCCCAGCAAGGATGGGGTTGTAGTATCCTTCTGATCCCAGCGGATGGGGGTGTAGTACCTTCTGATCCCAGCAGTGGGTATCCCCGATCCCAGTAGTACCTTCTGATCCCAGCGGATGGGTGTAAATACCTTCTGATCCCAGTGGATGGGTGTAATACCTTCTGATCCCAGTGGATTGGGGTAGTACCTTCTGAACCCAGCGTATGGGGTGTAGTACCTTCTGATCCCAGCGGATGGGGTGTAGTACCCCCTGATCCCAGCAGTGTGGGGATCCCTACGCAGTACCTTCTGATCCTTCTAGAAGGTGGGGTGTAATACCTTCTGATCCAGCAGTGGATGGGGCGTAGTACCTTCTAATCCCAGCAGGTGGGGTTAGTACGTCCAGATCCCAGCAGGTGGGGTGTAATACCTTCTGATCCCAGCAGGTGGGGTGTAGTACCTTCTGATCCCAGCGGATGGGTGTAGTACCTTCTGATCCCAGCAGATGGGATGGTGGTGCAGTATCCCCGATCCCAGCGGATAGGGGTGCAGTACCTCCTGATCCCAGCAGGTGGGGTGTAATACCTCCTGATCCCATCGGATGGGGTGTAGTACCTTCTGATCCCAGCAGCGTGGGGTGTAACAACCTTCTGATCCCAGCGGATGGGGTGTAGTACCTTCTGATCCCAGCAAGGTGGGGTGTAGTACCTACTGATCCCAGCAGGTGGGGTGTAATACCTTCTGATCCCAGCAGATGGGGTGTAATACCTCCTGATCCCAGCAGATGGGGTGTAGTACCTCCTGATCCCTGAGTAAGGTGGGGTGTAATACCCTCCTGATCCCAGCGGATGGGGTTGTAATACCTCCTGATCCCAGCAGATGGGGTGTAGTACCTACTGATCCAGCAGGTGGGGTGTAGTACCTTCTGATCCCAGCAGGTGGGGTAAAGTACCTACTGATCCCAGCAGGTGGGGTGTAATACCTCCTGATCCCACGCGGATGGGTGTAAATACCTTCTGATCCCAGCAGATGGGGTGTAGTACCTTCTGATCCCAGCGGATGGGGTGTAACACCTCTGATCCCAGCGGATGGGGTGTAGTACCTTCTGATCCCAGCAGATGGGGTGCAGTACCTCCTGATCCCAGCAGGTGGGTGTAATACCTTCTGATCCCAGCAGGTGGGGTGTAATACCTTCTGATCCCAGCAGGTGGGGTGTAATACCTCCTGATCCCAGCAGGTGGGGTGTAATACCTTCCTGATCCCAGCAGGTGGGGTGTAGTACCTCCTCCTGATCCCAGCAGGTTGGGTGTAGTACCTCCTGAACCGACCTCCCAGCAGGTGGGGTGTAGTACCTACTGATCCCAGCAGATGGGGTGTAATACCTCCTGATCCCAGCAGGTGGGTGTAGTACCTCCTGATCCCAGCAGGTGGGTGTAGTACCTACTGATCCCAGCGGATGGGTGTAGTACCTTCTGGTCCCCAGCAGGTGTCCCCCATTCCAGGGACTGCAGCAGGAGGAGTGAGACTGTCAGAGTCCTCCATAGCAGAAGGATATCAGTTGCGGTGGGAGGGGCCCCATAATTGGGCCCCTGACTGTTAGTCCAATTAAAAGGTTCCTCCGGGTTTCCTGAGAATATCAGTGATTGGCAGGAAGGTCATCGCTGGGGAAGATCAGAAACCACCGGCAGCCACGCCCAAAACGCAGGACACAGCGCTGCCCGCCGCTACAATGGCCGCCTTCCGTATCATCCTTCCCCGGTCCCCCCCCCTCCCCCCTCTATTCCCCTCCCCCTCATCAACAGTTTTGAACAAAATCTTTCCATTTCCATTAGACCTTATTTTAGTGATGTCATCACTGGCTCTCTCTGCTTCTCTATGCAACACAGGCAGATCATGGCTGGTGGGAGGGGCTGGCAGGGGGCTGTACTTAGCTTCCTGATAACATCCCAGCCCCCGGCCTCAGTACTCCTCTCCAGAGCCCCAGTCTGGATGCAAGCAGTGGGAGGAGTCAGGCCAGGGACAGTCAGGCTGGGGAGGAAAGTGCAAGATAATGCTGGACGTCCTCCAGCCAGGAAATGAAGCGGGCTCTAATGAAAGGGGCGGGGCCATGGAGTCAGGCTGGGGAGGAAAGGCCTGGAAGATGCTGGACGTTCTCCAGCCAGGAAATGGGGTGGGCTCTAATGAAAGGGGCGGGGCCATGGAGTCAGGCTGGGGAGGAAAGGGCTGGAAGATGCTGGACGTTCTCCAGCCAGGAAATGGGGTGGGCTCTAATGAAAGGGGCGGGGCCAGGGACAGTGAAGCTGGGGAGGAAAGGGCTGGACGTCCTCCAGCCAGGAAATGGGGCAGGCTCTAATGAAAGGGGCGGGGCCAGGGACAGTCAGGCTGGGGAGGAAAGGGCTGGAAGCTGCTGGACGTCCTCCAGCTGGGAAATGGGGCGGAGCTCTATGCATGACTGCAGGGAAGGATGGAGTTTTGCTGAAAAGGATCCGCTCTGAACTTTGTATTTTCCGCTGTCACTGACATACCAAAGCCCCTCCCCCGAGGAGCTGCCCATGCCGCCCCGCGAGCCTGATAAGACATTTCAGCCGGTGTGCAGAGAGGAGATTTAATAAGAAAACATTTTTGTGAAACAAAATAACAATTGTGGTGCGACGTCATCAGACTAACGCTCGGCTCCTCCCCTTAGGGGGCGGGTCCAGGTAGCGGTGGTGGTCTCTGGGTAGAGTTCCCCTCCTGCGGCGGAGGAGGTGGGGCTCCGTGACGACGACTTTCTTCAGGGCGTGAAATTTCCAGGACTGAGCGATCTGGATCTCCTGCGGGAAAAAAAAGTACGATGGAATCACCGCGGGTTCTGATTGGCCCGGGGAATCACGCTTGAGGAACTACAGAGCCCAGCATGCCCTGCGGCTCCTCATAGGCTGGAGGTCTTACAGGGATCAGCTCGTCCTTGGCGTTCTCCCGTTCCAGAGTGGTCAGCTCCTCCGGGGACAGCAGGAAGAGGCGGAGCTCCCGTACGGCATCCTGCGCCACTTCAGCCACGGACACGCCCAGAACCGCCTGCCACAGAAACACAATGCCGTCCAATACAATATCAGAACACGCCCCCTGTCCCACCCCCTTCCCCGCCCTTCTGGACTGGACCTTCTTTATTCTGACCCGCCAGAAGCCCCGCCTCCTAAATCTAGGACCACCCCAGAGGATCATTGGACTAATGTTAGTTATACCCTGAAAAGTGTGAAATGTCAGATTGGTGAGATCCCGGGCCTGTGCCCATTATGAGGGGTTCCCACCGTCCCTGTGCCCATTATGAGGGGTTCCCACCGTCCCTGTGCCCATTATGAGTGGTTCCCATCGTCCCTGTGCCCATTATGAGGGGTTCCCACCGTCCCTGTGCCCATTATGAGTGGTTCCCATCGTCCCTGTGCCCCTTATGAGGGGTTCCCACCGTCCCTGTGCCCTTTATGAGGGTTTTCCACCATCCCTGTGCCCATTATGAGGGGTATGACAGGTCCTCTTTGCTGTACATGGCACACATTGGCCGATCTCCGGGTCACTCACGGAGCTGACATGGGCCCATTCCCGGGTGGCCCGGATCAGGGGGGCCTCGTCCAGGGTGAGTCGGTCGCTCTGCAGGATGCTGACAATTCCCAGATCGGAGAGTTCCCGGAAACTCGACGTCTCAACGATTTCCTGTTGGATGAGAAAGACGATTATTAATAGCGGATCCCCGGAGACCACCGATTGGCTCCCAGCTCACATCTGCTCCGCATCAACCCGAGACCATCCCCCCCCCCTGACACCATCCCACCCACACATTGCCCCCCCCCCGACACCATCCCACCCACACATTGCCCCCCCCCGACACCATCCCACCCACACACACATTGCCCCCCCCCCCGACACCATCCCACCCACACATTGCCCCCCCCCCGACACCATCCCACCCACACATTGCCCCCCCCCGACACCATCCCACCCACACATCCCCCCCCGACACCATCCCCCCCCCCCCCGACACCATCCCACTGACATATCCACACTGATCCCTGGGGGGGTTGGGAATGTCGGAGAGGAGAAGGGATGGAAATGGGGATCAGGAGGTTTGGGGGAAAAACACATAAATATTCCCTCCCCCGAGGAACAGGGAACCGCCTACGCATGGGGGATCATGGCAAACAACAGTGACAGCCACCCACCCCCCACACTGACAGCCACCCACCCCCCACACTGACAGCCACCCACCCTCCACACTGACAGCCACCCACCCCCCACACTGACAGCCACCCACCCTCCACACTGACAGCCACCCACCCTCCACACTGACAGCCACCCACCCCCCACACTGACAGCCACCCACCCTCCACACTGACAGCCACCCACACTGACAGCCACCCACACTGACAGCCACCCACCCCCCACACTGACAGCCACCCACACTGACAACCACCCACCCCCCCCCACACTGACAGCCACCCACCCTCCACACTGACAGCCACCCACCCCCCACACTGACAGCCACCCACACTGACAGCCACCCACCCCCCACACTGACAGCCACCCACCCCCCCACCCTGACAGCCACCCACCCACACCATCCAAACTGATGGCCAACCAACCCACCTGAACTGCCAAGCTCCTCATTCACAGCCTTGCAGACTGAAATCATGGACACCCAAACCAACCAATGAAAGTCTCCGAAACGTTGTCACTTCTCTGGGCCCCCACCACAGGGGGCGCTGATCCTGAGCTGCCTTACCACAGTGAGCCCCGCCCAATGAGTGACTTTGGTTTTCCATCATCCGGAATGAGAAGTGTGGAAGAACCTCTGATGGCCACCTACCCTCAACACCCTGGACTGACCGCAGAGCTAGCCATCCACATGGCAACCTAGGGGCCCAGTGGATGTCTAGGGGCCCAGTGGATGTTTAGGGGCCCAGTGGATGTCTAGGGGCCCAGTGGATGTCTAGGGGCCCAGTGGATGTCTAGGGGCCCAGCTCCAACCTTCATGCCAGTAGACCAGGGAGAAAGGCCAAATGGTCAAAGCTGGGCACCTACCGGCCCCTGCAGAGGAGGAATGACTGAGGGGGGTCGGTGTCTCGGGGGGACTCATGGCAGATGGGGGGGCTTCTCAGCGCCTATTGCAATCCTGATCAACGTCACGCAGAGATGGGGGCCCGAGGCTTCTATCCATTCTGCCCCCAATTCTTCTCTCCAGTCCATCACCCATCTGTACCCTTCTGGACTAAGGGCCACCTACCCCTCCTAGACTGAGAACGTCCCACTTCCCACGGACTCCACAGGATTCCCGATAGGTTGCCTTAGCGCCATAATGAACGTTCCGTCTGATATTGAACTCTAGGAGTGTTATCTGCGGAAATGTCCCTGACACCTTCCTGACCCCTGACACCTTCCCGACCCCTGACACCTTCCCGACCCCTTCCTGACCCCTGACACCTTCTCGACCCCTGACACCTTCCCGACCCCTGACACCTTCCTGACCCCTGACACCTTCCTGACCCCTTCCCGTCCCATGTCACCTTCCCGACCCCTGACACCTTCCCGACCCCTGACACCTTCCCGACCCCTGACACCTTCCTGACCCCTGACACCTTCCCGACCCCTGACACCTTCCCGACCCCTTCCTGACCCCTGACACCTTCTCGACCCCTGACACCTTCCCGACCCCTGACACCTTCCTGACCCCTGACACCTTCCTGACCCCTTCCCGTCCCATGTCACCTTCCCGACCCCTGACACCTTCCCGACCCCTGACACCTTCCTGACCCCTGACACCTTCCTGACCCCTTCCCGTCCCATGTCACCTTCCCGTCCCCTGACACCTTCCTGACCCCTTCCCATCCCCTGACACCTTCCCGACCCCTGACACCTTCCCGTCCCCTGACACCTTCCCGACCCCTGACACCTTCCCGTCCGCTGACACCTTCCCGTCTCCTGACACCTTCCCGTCCCCTGACACCTTCCCTTCTCCTGACACCTTCCCGTCCCCTGACACCTTTCGGTCCCCTGACACCTTTCGGTCCCCTGACACCTTCCCGTCCCCTGACACCTTCCCGTCCCCTGACACCTTCCCGTCCCCTGACACGTTCCCGTCCCCTGACACCTTCCCGACCCCTGACACCTTCCCGTCCACTGACACCTTCCCGTCCCCTGACACCTTCCCGACCCCTGACACCTTCCCGTCCGCTGACACCTTCCCGTCTCCTGACACCTTCCCGTCCCCTGACACCTTCCCTTCTCCTGACACCTTCCCGTCCCCTGACACCTTCCCGTCCCCTGACACCTTTCGGTCCCCTGACACCTTCCCGTCCCCTGACACCTTCCCGTCCCCTGACACCTTCCCGTCCCCTGACACCTTCCTGTTTCCTGACACCTTCCCGACCCGACACCTTCCCGTCCCCTGACACCTTCCCGTCCCGTCACCTTCCCTTCTCCTGTCACCTTCCCTTCCCCTGACACCTTCCCGTCCGCTGACACCTCCCTGTTTCCTGACACCTTCCCTTCTCCTGACACCTTCCCGTCCCCTGACACCTTCCCTTCTCCTGACACCTTCCCGTCCCCTGACACCTTCCCTTCTCCTGACACCTTCCCGTCCCCTGACACCTTCCCTTCTCCTGACACCTTCCGGTCTCCTGACACCTTCCCGTTTCCTGACACCATCCCATCTCCTGACACCTTCCCGTCTCCTGTCACCTTCCCTTCTCCTGACACCTTCCCGTCCCCTGACACCTTCCCATTTCCTGACACCATCCCATCTCCTGACACCTTCCCGTCTCCTGACACCTTCCCGTCCCCTGACACCTTCCCATTTCCTGACACCATCCCATCTCCTGACACCTTCCCGTTTCCTGACACCTTCCCATTTCCTGACACCATCCCATCTCCTGACACCTTCCCGTTTCCTGACACCTTCCCATTTCCTGACACCTTCCCATCTCCTGACACCTTCCCGTCCCCTGACACCTTCCCTTCCCCTGACACCTTCCCGTCCCCTGACACCATCCCATCTCCTGACACCTTCCCGTCCCCTGACACCTTCCCTTCCCCTGACACCTTTCCTCCTCTATAGATCTCCTCGGGGTAATTATTCCGCCATTTTGCCGCACGTTTTCCGTTCTTTCTGCCCTTCATCTTTGGTAGTTTCACATTAACATTCGTTTCCTAAGTGCAGCAGCCGGATGATCAATGCGCCCCTCTGGGGGGTGAGCAGCTGCAGGCGGTGCAGGTCAGGACCCCCCAGATGTGCGGAATATTCCGGGACTGGTGCCGCCGTTACATGTCAGCTGTCGCTGTCCCTCCTCCAATGACAGTAATGACAGCGGCATTGTACTGGGGACAATAGTCCAGGCGGCTCCGCCTGCTCTGGGGCCCCACAAGGCCTGCCGTGCAGCGAGGGGCCTCGGTGACCTCTGACCTACTAATCTGTAATGTAGATCAGGGCTCAGTGCCACCTGACAGGGGCCCGGGAGGGGGAGGGGCTTTTCAAAGCCATGTCAGCTGACAACAAATACCAAATGCTGAGAGATGTGACAACGAAGAACCGTTCAGGACGGAACTGCGATGGAGTCGGGGGACCTGCTGAGACATCGGGGTGCTGAGATCTGATTGGACAATCAGGGGTGTTCCCACGACCTTCAGAAGTCTATCAAAACCTGAAACTGGTTTTATCTCAGCGATGCGGATCTCCTGCAGCCTCTTTGCAGCCACTTCATGTCTACATACCCTCCAGTGATGGCTGCCTGGCATTCCTCAGGGCGGGTTTCTTCACTGACAGCCACCCACCTACACCCTTCAGACTGACACCCACCTACACCCTCCAGACTGACACCCACCTACACCCGCGGGACTGACTGCAACGCACCCACACCCTGCAGACTGCCACCCACCTACACCCTCCAGACTGACACCCACCTACACCCTCCAGACTGACACCCACCTACACCCTCCAGACTGACACCCACCTACACCCTCCAGACTGACACCCACCTACACCCGCGGGACTGACTGCAACCCACCCACACCCTGCAGACTGCCACCCACCCTCCAGACTGTCACCCACCCACACCCTCCAGACTGACACCCACCTACACCCGCGGGACTGACTGCAACCCACCTACACCCTCCAGACTGACACCCACCTACACCCTCCAGACTGACACCCACCTACACCCGCGGGGACTGACTGCAACCCACCCACACCCTGCAGATTGCCACCCACCCTCCAGACTGTCACCCACCTACACCCTCCAGACTGACACCCACCCACACCCACCGGACTGACTATCACCCACCTACACCCTCCAGACTGTCACCCACCTACACCCGCGGGACTGACTGCAACCCACCTACACCCTCCAGACTGTCACCCACCCTCACCCACCGGACTGTGACCCACCCTCACCCACCGGACTGACACCCACCCTCACCCGCCAGACTGACTATCACCCACCTACACCCTCCAGACTGTCACCCACCTACACCCTCCAGACTGACACCCACCTACACCCGCGGGACTGACTGACACCCACCTACACCCTCCAGACTGTCACCCACCCACACCCACCAGACTGACACCCACCCCACACCCACCAGACTGACTGTCACCCACCCTCACCCGCCAGACTGACACCCATCTACACCCTCCAGACTGACACCCACCTACACCCGTGGGACTGACTGCAACCCACCTACACCCACCGGACTGACACCCACCCTCACCCGCAAGACTGACTGTCACCCACCCTCACCCACCAGACTGACTGTCACCCATCCTCACCCACCAGACTGACTGGCACCCATCCTCACCCACCGGACTGACTGCCACCCATCCTCACCCACCGGACTGACTGCCACCCATCCTCACCCACCGGACTGACTATCACCCACCTACACCCTCCAGACTGTCACCCACCTACACCCTCCAGACTGACACCCACCTACACCCTCCAGACTGTCACCCACCCACACCCACCGGACTGACACCCACCCACACCCACCAGACTGACTGTCACCCACCCTCACCCGCCAGACTGACACCCACCTACACCCTCCAGACTGACACCCACCCACACCCACCGGACTGACTATCACCCACCTACACCCGCGGGACTGACTGCAACCCACCTACACCCTCCAGACTGACACCCACCCACACCCACCGGACTGACACCCACCCTCACCCGCCAGACTGACTGTCACCCATCCTCACCCACCAGACTGACTGTCACCCATCCTCACCCACCAGACTGACTGCCACCCATCCTCACCCACCGGACTATCACCCACCTACACCCTCCAGACTGACTATCACCCACCCTCACCCACCGGACTGACTGCCACCCCTCCTCACCCACCGGACTGACTGCCACCCACCCTCACCCACCGGTTTGACACCCACCCACACCCACCAGACTGTCACCCACCCACACCCTCCAGACTGTCACCCACCGACACCCTCCAGACTGTCACCCACCCTCACCCTCCAGACTGACTGCCACCCACCTACACCCACCAGACTGTCACCCACCCACACCCACCGGACGGACACCCACCCGACTGACTATCACCCACCCACACCCTCCAGACTGACTGCCACCCACCTACACCCACCAGACTGACTGCCACCCACCTTCACCCACCAGACTGACTGCCACCCACCTACACCCTCCAGACTGACTGTCACCCACCTACACCCTCCAGACTGACTGTCACCCACCCACATCCTCCAGACTGACTGCCACCCACCTACACCCACCAGACTGACTGCCACCCACCTTCACACCGCCAGACTGACTGCCACCCACCCTCACCCACCAGACTGACTGCCACCCACCTACACCCTCCAGACTGACTGTCACCCACCCACACCCACCGAACTAACTGCCACCCACCCTCGCCCACCGGACTGACTGACACCCATCCTCACCCATCGGACTGACTGCCACCCACCCTCACCCACCGGACTGACAGCCACCCACACCCACCGAACTGACTGCCACCCACCCTCGCCCACCAGACTGACTGCCACCCACCCTCAGCCACCAGACTTACTGCCACCCACACCCACCGAACTGACTGCCACCCACCCTCACCCACCGGACTGACTGCCACCCATCCTCACCCACCAGACTGACAACCACCCACCCACACCCTCCAAACTGTCACCCACCCTCACCCTCCAAACTGCCACCCACCCTCACCCGCCAAACTGACAGCCACTCACACCCTCCACATTGACAGTCATTCACCCCAACGTACTGCAAAGAACTACACGCACGGGTGTGAGATGATCCTTTGGTGGTCCATCTAGAAGTCTAAGAACAATTTCTCATCTCAATGGAGGCCTTGCAGTCCCTAATGATATCAAACACCCACAATGCAACAGGCCATGGGAGACCACGTGACATCTGCCCAGGCTGTATGGGATATGATGGGGGACATTCGTTGAGGCGTGTTGTGCTGCACTGTGCGGTATGACATCACGTGGGGCCGGCGGACTCCTAAACCTGATTCCTTCCTGGAATTTTAAAGCCAAAACTTTTTTTTGCCACGTTTTCTGTAAAAATAAATTCACACCAATGAAGTGTGACTGTCCACTCCATTGGGTTGTGATTGGAGGAGGGGCAGATAAATGTCATGATCTCCCCTTCTCCAATCACAGAGCACATTGCATGCACTGAAAAGAATGCAAGACGCTTGCTGAATGGAGGAGGTGATGTGTGAGCGAGTACTACAGACGGACGCTGGGCGCAGACTGCGCTGTATGGGGGGGGGGGGCGCTATACGGGGGGGGGGGATGTAATGCTGCAGCCTATGTACAGAGAACACACGTCACCACAATGGACTGAATTTCACAGCTCCAAGTCCAGGTATTGATTTTGTCCGGACAGCAGAGGACAGTTCCCTCACTCACCTGTGTGTGGCGCTCAATGAACGCCAGACATCGCTGCCGTAAGTCGGTCTGTCCGTAGGTGACGGCAGCCTGAAAAACGACAGAATAAATGATGGAGATTTTCATGCGAGAGGCAAAGCCATAGTCACCTGAAAAGCGACCGATAATAACGCAGCCTATGGTGTCACTCTTTCCAGGTTTGGGGGGGAAGGGCTGAGAGATCAGAACCTCTGTCAGGTTTTTATTGCTGTCTGATGTCCCCGCCGGGGAGATTTCCCTCCACTTCCTCTGCTGGAGACACAACTGGAAGTGACGCGGGAAATCTCCCCAATCTACGAGGAATCATCACCTGCGGGAGCCCCCAGTGGAAGGTTTCCCCTCTCTTCCTGTTCCGGTGACAACCATAAGGTTTTGGATTTCGCCTCACTTTATCTCGGTGACAACGGTCAAATGTAGAGTATGAATCTCTGCAGCCGGGGGACTGACAGAAATAAACGCCCCAAGGAGGGTCTCACCCTTCAACACTCCACCAAAAAATCTGTGACACCATAGCAACCATTATGTCAAAACCATAGCAACCAGGAAGCCATCCAGCACTGTAGCTTGGTGGTTAGCACTTCTGTCTTGCAGGACTGGGGTCCCTGGTTCAAAGCCCATTCAGGATACTGTCTGCATGGAGTTTGCATGTCCTCCCTGTGCTTGCATGAGTTTCCTCTCACACTCCACAGACCCGCTGGGAGGAGTTGGCCCCAGGGTGTGTATATGTATGCGAGGGCCCCTAGATTGTAGGCTCCAAACTTCCTGTGCTGCACTCTTATCATTTACATTGTTTCCAGCTATCCACATGGACTACAGAACACCTCCCACCTAAAGTATGTCATATAGAATTGGGGGGGGGGGGGTTCTGTAGATATAAATCACCTCCTGCCCTCGGGTGACAACGCTGCTCTCCCCCTACAATACAGTGAGAGGAGAGAAAGTTCTGATGAGTTCCAGAACCGAACCCAGAAAGTCAGCGCCGCCGTGCGGATCGGTGTGGAAATAACTGTCACTCGGCACCAATCCCTCCGCTGGCTCCTCACAAACAATGGCAGTTCCTGGGAATCCTTTTCTGGTTTTCAGGAAAGATAAGACAAGGCGCAGTTAGAGGGGAGAAGAACGCGTGATATGCGCAAAAAGGGGCGGAGCCCCGGCCTCCAGCAGTCTGGGATCGCAGATTATCGCACAGATCGTATAACCTATGAGATTGGATCACGTCATACACAGATCAATATTGTAAATCGATCGATCATTCTAAGACATCCAATATTTCTCACCTGTAAGGCTTCACACACCAACTCCACCGACAGCGAGTGACCGATAAAATCCACGCAGAGCTGCAACACAGACAGACAGATCTCATCCTTGTGTACTGAGGGCGGGATTAACGAGGTCCAATCATGTGCAACCCTTCTTACAATTCATATTACATCGGTTATAGCTCCGACATATACCACAGCGCTGTACAGAGAACACTGAGCCGGTCCCATCAGTCTCTGTACCAGAGGAGCTTACACTCTAATGTCCCCTCCCCCCACAGTCACATCAGTCTGTGTACCAGAGGAGCTTACACTCTAATATCCCCTCCCCCACAGTCCCATCAGTCTGTGTACCAGAGGAGCTTACACTCTAATGTCCCCTCCCCCACAGTCCCATCAGTCTGTACCAGAGGAGCTTACACTCTAATGTCCCCTCCCCCACAGTCACATCAGTCTCTGTACAGAGGAGCTTACACTCTAATGTCCCCTCCCCCACAGTCACATCAGTCTCTGTACCAGAGGAGCTTACACTCTAATGTCCCCTCCCCCACAGTCACATCAGTCTCTGTATCAGAGGAGCTTACACTCTAATGTCCCCTCCCCCACAGTCACATCAGTCTCTGTACCAGAGGAGCTTACACTCTAATGTCCCCTCCCCCACAGTCCCATCAGTCTGTGTACAGAGGAGCTTACACTCTAATGTCCCCTCCCCCACAGTCACATCAGTCTCTGTACCAGAGGAGCTTACACTCTAATGTCCCCTCCCCCACAGTCACATCAGTCTCTGTACAGAGAAGCTTACACTCTAATGTCCCCTCCCCCACAGTCCCATCAGTCTCTGTACCAGAGGAGCTTACACTCTAATGTCCCCTCCCCCACAGTCACATCAGTCTCTGTACAGAGGAGCTTACACTCTAATGTCCCCTCCCCCACAGTCACATCAGTCTCTGTACCAGAGGAGCTTACACTCTAATGTCCCCTCCCCCACAGTCACATCAGTCTCTGTATCAGAGGAGCTTACACTCTAATGTCCCCTCCCCCACAGTCACATCAGTCTCTGTACCAGAGGAGCTTACACTCTAATGTCCCCTCCCCCACAGTCCCATCAGTCTGTGTACAGAGGAGCTTACACTCTAATGTCCCCTCCCCCACAGTCACATCAGTCTCTGTACCAGAGGAGCTTACACTCTAATGTCCCCTCCCCCACAGTCACATCAGTCTCTGTACAGAGAAGCTTACACTCTAATGTCCCCTCCCCCACAGTCCCATCAGTCTCTGTACCAGAGGAGCTTACGCTCTAATGTCCCCTCCCCCACAGTCCCATCAGTCTCTGTACCAGAGGAGCTTACACTCTAATGTCCCCTCCCCCACAGTCCCATCAGTCTGTGTACCAGAGGAGCTTACGCTCTAATGTCCCCTCCCCCCACAGTCCCAACAGTCTCTGTACCAGAGGAGCTTACGCTCTAATGTCCCCTCCCCCACAGTCCCATCAGTCTCTGTACAGAGGAGCTTACGCTCTAATGTCCCCTCCCCCACAGTCCCATCAGTCTCTGTACAGAGGAGCTTACACTCTAATGTCCCCTCCCCCGCAGTCACATCAGTCTCTGTACCAGAGGAGCTTACGCTCTAATGTCCCCTCCCCCACAGTCCCATCAGTCTCTGTACAGAGGAGCTTACGCTCTAATGTCCCCTCCCCCACAGTCCCATCAGTCTCTGTACAGAGGAGCTTATGCTCTAATGTCCCCTCCCCCACAGTCACATCAGTCTCTGTACAGAGGAGCTTACGCTCTAATGTCCCCTCCCCCTGTACAGAGATCACTGAGCCGGTCACGAGGGAAGGAGAGGACATGTGAGAGAAAAAGA
The DNA here is from genome assembly GCA_951230385.1 of Staurois parvus. Taxonomy (NCBI): domain Eukaryota; kingdom Metazoa; phylum Chordata; class Amphibia; order Anura; family Ranidae; genus Staurois; species Staurois parvus. The sequence goes on along the minus strand of CATNWA010018828.1, from coordinate 13,830 downwards.
AGAAAAAGGTAGAGGATCAAAGCGGTGAAAAGGGGAGAATAAGTGGTGGGGGGGAGTGAAAGCAGAGGAGCAATGAGAGGAAGACAGGAAAAGAAAGGGGAGAGGAAAGGAGAGGAGAGGAGGATGGGGAGGAGAGTAATTTAAAGAAAAAGAATAAAAAGGAAAAGCAATGAAGAGGTAAGAGGAGACAGAGAGGAGAGGAGGGGAGAGGAGACAGAGAGGAGAGAGGAGACAGAGAGGAGAGGAGGGGAGAGGAGACAGAGAGGAGGGGAGGGGAGACAGAGAGGAGGGGAGAGGAGACAGAGAGGAGGGGAGAGGAGACAGAGAGGAGAGGAGGGGAGGGGAGACAGAGAGGAGGGGAGAGGAGACAGAGAGGAGGGGAGAGGAGACAGAGAGGAGAGGAGGGGAGAGGAGACAGAGAGGAGAGAGGAGGGGAGAGGAGACAGAGAGGAGGGGAGAGGAGACAGAGAGGAGAGGAGGGGAGAGGAGACAGAGAGGAGGGGAGAGGAGACAGAGAGGAGGGGAGAGGAGGGGGGAGAGGAGAGGAGGGAAGAGGAGACAGAGATGAGACAGAGAGGAGAGGAGGGGAGAGGAGACAGAGAGGAGGGGAGGGGGGAGAGGAGGACAGAGAGGAGAGGAGGGGAGACAGAGAGGAGGGGAGGGGAGAGGAGACAGAGAGGAGAGGAGACAGAGAGGATAGGAGGGGAGAGGAGAGGAGACAGAGAGGAGAGGAGGGGAGAGGAGAGGAGAGGAGAGGAGGGGAGAGGAGACAGAGAGGAGGGGAGGGGAGAGGAGAGGAGGGGAGAGGAGAGGAGAGGAGACAGAGAGGAGAGGAGGGGAGAGGAGACAGAGAGGAGGGGAGGGGAGAGGAGACAGAGAGGAGAGGAGGGGAGAAGAGAGGAGACAGAGAGGAGAGGAGGGGAGAGGAGACAGAGAGGAGGGGAGGGGAGAGGAGAGGAGGGGAGGGAGAGGAGAGGAGACAGAGAGGAGAGGAGGGGAGAGGAGACAGAGAGGAGAGGAGGGGAGAGGAGACAGAGAGGAGAGGAGGGGAGAGGAGACAGAGAGGGAGGGGAGGGGAGAGAAGACAGAGAGGAGGGGAGGGGAGAGGAGACAGAGAGGAGGGGAGAGGAGACAGAGAGGAGGGGAGGGGAGACAGAGAGGAGGGGAGGGGAGACAGAGAGGAGGGGAGAGGAGGGGAGGGAGAGAGGAGAGGAGACAGAGAGGAGAGGAGGGGAGAGGAGAAGAGACAGAGAGGAGAGGAGGGGAGAGGAGAGGAGACAGAGAGGAGAGGAGGGGAGAGGAGAGGAGACAGAGAGGAGGGGAGAGGAGACAGAGAGGAGGGGAGAGGAGAGGAGAGGAGGGGGGGAGAGGAGACAGAGAGGAGGGGAGGGGAGAGGAGACAGAGAGGAGGGGAGGGGAGAGGAGACAGAGAGGAGGGGAGGGGAGAGGAGACAGAGAGGAGAAGATCCCTCAGAAGCTCTGACTCTTCAGAACAGGAGGAGATTTATCTGATGGGGAGGAGTCACAGGGTTTTGTATCAGAATATTGGTGGGGGCTGGGGGAAAGTTTGGTGGTTTATGGTGGGCGGAGTCTGTGTGGTGGGGAGTTCCCGGTTCTCTGTACAGGGGGATCAGTCATTTCAGGAGAAACTGTGAGTCATGTTGGGGATGAGGCTTCTGGAGTCACCGCCACCCCCGATGGCAGCACATGGTGGGTCGGTCATACATTGCTGATGGAAGTCTGAAGATCGTCCTACATGTGTATACATCGCTGTATCTATATATAGGTCGGGGGGGGGGGGCTGCTGTGCAGTGACTGCGCTTTACTGTTCCTCTTCCAGTGCAAATCAACCGACTCCGAGATCCCGGCTAACTTTCATTGTTTTGCAGCAGCTGCGAATTGAGATTATGCTCCCCTGGAAGAAGGGGGAGGGGAGGAAGCCGGCACTGAGTGATCCAAGTATATAGAAAATGAAGGATTTGGGAATAGATTTCTGTCCTGTAGAGGGCGCACAATGATACAATGTCCAGCCAGGGGAGATTTACCCTCACTTCCTATCAGGACAGGAAATGATGAAAAATCTCTCCACTGGGGACACAGGCCGGCACAAAACTTTTATATTCCAGTCCAATGAGGAATCATTATCATGGTGACTTCCTGTGCCGGTGACAACTGCTCTCCTCATGTTTCTGTTCTGCCATAACTGGGACAGGAAGTGAGGTGAAATCTCCCCAATGGGTTCAAGAACAGCAAAAAAAAAAAAAAATCTCAAACTTATTTATTCCTCCCAACTTTATCCAAAACTAAAAAAATAAAACAAATTGGGCTGCAGTTGGGCCATAGCAGGGGGGGGGGGGGGGCCGTCGGGGCAACCTTAAGGAGGCGGAGATCTACCTGAACAACATGGGAGGAGCCAGAGACCACCAGTGCCGCCTCCTCACACCCGAATTAAACCCCTAATTGCTGTACTATCGTGTCGCAGTCCCGCAGTGCGGATCAGTGGTGACAAAAGTGCAATATGGGAATGTCAGGGACTGCCAGTGTGGGACCCGGAGTGCAGAATTAAGGGGGGGGGGGCTGGTCAGCAGGAGCATTGGAGCAAAATAAAAGGGGAAAAATATAATAATAATAATAATAATAATAATAAATAATAATAATAAATAATAAAGAAATAAAAGAAAAGAAAGGAAAGCCCAATAACTTTACATGAAACCTCCGAATCATGAAGAGGGTGGATGAGGTTCAGGAGGGCCGGATTTTCCATGGGGGGGGGGGGGGGGGTCATAGTAATTATGGGACAAGGGGTCCTCTCTGATGACAAGCAGCTGGAGGAAGAGGAAGGCGGAATCCCCCTCTTCTCCAAATAAATTCACTTCAAAGGATCCCAATCTGACCTCAGGGGGGGGAGGGGGGGGGGGGGACATCCGCAGTCCGGAATCCATGATGTCATCGCCTTCCGCACTCCATGCTGCATCCCTACAGGGGAATGAGAACCTGGGAAATGGGAGGACAGTGCAATCCGAGGAGAGGGGGGAGAGGAGAGGGGAGAGGAGAGGAGAAGAGAGGAGAGAAGAGAGGGGAGAGGAGAAGGAGAGGGGAGAGGAGAAGGAGAGGGGAGAGGAGAAGGAGAGGGGAGAGGGAGAAGGAGAGGGGAGAGGAGAAGGAGAAGGAGAGGGGAGAGGAGAAGGAAGAGGGGGAGGAGAGGAGAGGGAGAGGGAGAGGGAGAGGAGAGGATAGAGGAGGAGAGGAGAAGAGAGGAGAGGGAGAGGGAGAGGGAAGAGGAGAGGGAGAGGGAGAGGGAAGAGGAGAGGAGAGGGAGAGGGAGAGGAGAGGGAGAGGAGAGGAGAGGGAGAGGGAAGAGGAGAGGGAGAGGAGAGGAGAGGGAGAGGGAAGAGGAGAGGGAGAGGGAAGAGGAGAGGGAGAGGAGAGGAGAGGGAAGAGGAGAGGGAGAGGAGAGGAGAGGGAGAGGGAAGAGGAGAGGAGAGGGAAGAGGAGAGGGAAGAGGAGAGGAGAGGGAAGAGGATTGGAGAGGGAAGAGGATTGGAGAGGGAAGAGGAGAGGGAGGAGGAGAGGAGAGGAGAGGGAAGAGGATTGGAGAGGGAAGAGGAGAGGGAGGAGGAGAGGAGAGGGAGGAGAGGAGAGGAGGGGGAGGTGGTAGTAGAGGGGAGTAGTAGAGGAGAGGAGAGGAGGGGGAGGTGGTAGTAGAGGGGGAGTAGTAGAGGAGAGGAGGGGGAGGTGGTAGTAGAGGAGAGGAGGAGAGGTGAACCTGGGAAATGGGAGGACAATGCAATCCCTCATACTCTGAGCTCCTGAGACATTACCATCCAGTAACACTTACGGCATGCTAGAATAACAGAGTAATAATGGAGAGTTGATAAGCCACTTTAGCATGCCTTACAATGTATCTAAACCCAAGAACAGTCCTCCCCCCAGAGGTGCAGTAAAAGCTTCTTTCTGGCAACTCCACCATGCAGCTCATATTTGTTCAAGTATCATTGTATTGTGCTCCTTGAAACAGCCACACGACTTCTCCCAGAGCAGCCTGGATTTCTCCTGAGGTCACCTGGGGGGGATTTTCTTTGTATCCTAAATATCTGCAGGGGATCCCCAATACCTGGCAGTAGGATGATCTGCAGGGGATCCCCAATACCTGGCAGTAGGATGATCTGCAGGGGATCCCCAATGTCTGGCAGTAGGATGATCTGCAGGGGATCCCCAATGCCTGGCAGTAGGATGATCTGCAAGGGGGCCCCAATACCTGGCAGTAGGATGATCTGCAGGGGATCCCCAATACCTGGCAGTAGGATGATCTGCAGGGGGCCCCAATGCCTGGCAGTAGGATGATCTGCAGGGGATCCCCAATGCCTGGCAGTAGGATGATCTGCAGGGGGGCCCCAATACCTGGCAGTAGGATGATCTGCAAGGGGATCCCCAATATCTGGCAGTAGGATGATCTGCAGGGGATCCCCAATGTCTGGCAGTAGGATGATCTGCAGTGGATCCCCAATGCCTGACAGTAGGATGATCTGCAGGGGATCCCCAATGTCTGGCAGTAGGATGATCTGCAGGGGGCCCCCAATGCCTGGCAGTAGGATGATCTGCAGGGGATCCCCAATGCCTGGCAGTAGGATGATCTGCAGGGGATCCCCAATGTCTGGCAGTAGGGTGATCTGCAGGGGGGCCCCAATGCCTGGCAGTAGGATGATCTGCAGGGGATCCCCAATACCTGGCAGTAGGATGATCTGCAGGGGATCCCCAATGTCTGGCAGTAGGATGATCTGCAGGAGTGCCCCAATGCCTGGCAGTAGGATGATCTGCAGGGGATCCCCAATGCCTGGCAGTAGGATGATCTGCAGGGGATCCCCAATACCTGGCAGTAGGATGATCTGCAGGGGATCCCCAATACCTGGCAGTAGGATGATCTGCAGGGGGCCCCAATGCCTGGCAGTAGGATGATCTGCAGGGGATCCCCAATGCCTGGCAGTAGGATGATCTGCAGGGGATCCCCAATGCCTGGCAGTAGGATGATCTGCAGGGGGGCCCCAATGCCTGGCAGTAGGATGATCTGCAGGGGGCCCCAATGCCTGGCAGTAGGATGATCTGCAGGGGATCCCCAATACCTGGCAGTAGGATAATCTGCAGGGGGCCCCAATGCCTGGCAGTAGCATGATCTGCAGGGGGGGCCCCAATGCCTGGCAGTAGCATGATCTGCAGGGGGGCCCCAATGCCTGGCAGTAGGATGATCTGCAGGGGGGCCCCAATGCCTGGCAGTAGGATGATCTGCAGGACGGGATACTGTAATTGTTTCACAGGAGCTTTTCTGTTTCCAGAGGCGACCTGCAGTCTGATGAACTACAAGTCCCAGCAGCCCTGCCAGCCATTGGGGAACCTCGCACCCCTCTAAATTTGGTTTCCAGCAGCAGCAGATCTCATGCCTCGGGGTGGATGGGACTTCTGGCGGCCCGGACAGATGGGAAGATCGAATGTTTCCTGTTCTGCTGGTCGAAGTTTCTGGAAATCTCTCATCTCAGAGACTTTTCCCACAGACCCGCGTGAGAGATGAGACCCCCCCACACACCCCAAGATGTCTGCTTGTCACCCCTCCCCCCCCTCACTGCCACAGAGCAAGGCAAATCCTATCCCAGACCCTCCACATGATGGCTTAAAGGAAAACTCCTCCTCTTACTTCAAAAACTGCCGCTTTGCCTGGCTGTCTCTGGCTTCACTGACCTGAGTTAAAGGTGAACTCCGGCCCAATAGCCTCTCAGTAGCCACAAGAGGATGGAAGTCGTCCACTCAGGGGCGTCCCTAGGGTTGGTGTCACCCCTCCGCCGAATCCCCGCAGGATGGATCGGATCTGTGGATTCAGCATAATGGATGGGAGTCCGATCCATATTGTTCCCCAATCCACAGATCCGATCCATCCTGCGGGGATCGTCGGCTTGCTTTAAAACTTTCCTTTTCATGGAGTGGGTCCGGTGTCACCCGGAGCGGTGCGCACCCCCCGCACCTGCCTAGGGAGTGCACTCTGTGTGCACCAAATGACTTTGCAACCCCTGATATTACCTTGTAAAAGTAGCAGTGACATCATCACTGGGCTGTACATAGCCTGTGCAGAGAGCTGCGCTGTGGGAGGGGCCCAGCAGGCCCCACCCACTAGAAAAATAGAGGAGGGGTGGAGACAAGACCAGTCCCCCTGCAAAAGGACACAAGGAGAGAGCAGAGCTGTGGGAGGGGCCCAGCAGGCTCCACCCACTATAAAAATACAGGAGGGGGCGGAGACAAGATCAGTAGGGGGTACAAGGAGAGAGCAGAGTTATGGGAGGGGCCCAGCAGGCTCCACCCACTATAAAATACAGGAGGGGGCGGAGACAAGACCAGTCCCCCCTGTACAAGGAGAGAGCAGAGCCGTGGGAGGGGCCCAGCAGGCCCCACCCACTAGAAAAATAGAGGAGGGGGTGGAGACAAGACCAGTCCCCCTGCAAAAGGACACAAGGAGATAGCAGAGCTGTGGGAGGGGCCCAGCAGGCTCCACCCACTATAAAATACAGTAGGGGGCGGAGACAAGACCAGTCCCCTGTACAAGGAGAGAGCAGAGCCGTGGGAGGGGCCCAGCAGGCCCCACCCACTAGAAAAATAGAGGAGGGGGTGGAGACAAGACCAGTCCCCCTGCAAAAGGACACAAGGAGAGAGCAGAGCTGTGGGAGGGGCCCAGCAGGCTCCACCCACTATAAAATACAGGAGGGGGCGGAGACAAGACCAGTATTTCAGATCAGAGCTGAAATACAATTTGTAAGTCCCACCAATCGGTGTGAATCTAATGACAGGTCCACTTTCATTCTCATTGGCTTTCTATGGTCACTGACTCTGAAAGTCATGAAGCCAGAAGATGGGCATTGCAGCCGGGCGCTCAGCATTTTCCTACAGAGAGCCCAGCAAGGATGGCCAACGTATTTATGGACTTCCATTAAAGAACATCTGTCCTGAACAATGAGACCTTCCATTGGCTCTCACATATCGATGGCCGGCACTGACCTCCCTCAGAAAATGCTACGTGCCTGGCTGTCAGGCTATAGACCTGGAACAAGGACATGAGATGAGGAATTCTGACATTTCTCAAGGCACACTGTCTGTGTTCGGGGCCGTGCAGCCGCTGCATCCCAACTGACATGAATGGGCCTGCCTGCAGGGGGATGCATGGATGTACGCTGCAGCACTCCCGTGTAATGAGGTCTAAATAATCCCTGAAGCCAGACACAGCCAGGCGACTCGCTTCATCAGAAGTGGCGCCCCCTGCCTGCTGTGACAGGTTCTCTCTGACGGGCCGGCTGAATCCAGGATCACAGGGAAGGTGTGAAATCTGCGACCCCTTTCATCTGTAATGACGCCCTAATATCGTCGTGTCATCTCCAGGATGCGGGCGTAGCGGGGCGTAACGGGGCGTAGCGGGGTTGTAGCGGGGTGTTCCGGCTCCTCCACACTCTTCCCAGCCGCCTCAAAGGCCAACGTCCCGTCTTTCATCTGAAGAACATTCCGCATGGAGAGGAGCCAGAGAAAAAAATCCCAATTTCTACCAGATCACCCAACGCGGGACCTTCAGTGCCACCGATCCTCCTCGTTCCTCGCCCATCCGCCTCGTTCTTCACCCATCCTCCTCGTTCCTCGCCCATCCGCCTCGTTCTTCACCCATCCTCCTCGTTCCTCGCCCATCCGCCTCGTTCTTCACCCATCCTCCTCGTTCCTCGCCCATCCGCTTCGTTCTTCACCCATCCGCCTCGTTCTTCACCCATCCTCCTTGTTCTTCATCGATCCTCCTCGTTCTTCACCCATCCTCCTCGTTCTTCGCCCATCCGCCTCGTTCTTCACCCATCCGCCTCGTTCTTCACTAATCCTCCTTGTTCTTCATCGATTCGCCTCGTTCTTCACCCATCCGCCCCGTTCTTCACCCATCCTCCTTGTTCTTCATCGATCCGCCTCGTTCTTCACCCATCTGCCCCATTCTTCACCCATCCTCCTCATTCTTCGCCCATCCGCCTCGTTTTTTGCCCATCCGCCACATTCTTCATCAATCCGCCTCGTTCTTCACCCATCCGCCTCGTTCTTCGCCCATCCGCCTCGTTCTTCGCCCATCCGCTTCGTTCTTCGCCCATCCGCCTCGTTCTTCGCCCATCCGCCTCGTTCTTCGCCCATCCGCGCCTCGTTCTTCGCCCATCCGCCTCGTTCTTCACTAATCCTCCTTGTTCTTCATCGATTCGCCTCGTTCTTCACCCATCCTCCTTGTTCTTCATCGATCCGCCTCGTTCTTCACCCATCTGCCCCATTCTTCACCCATCCTCCTCATTCTTCGCCCATCCGCCTCGTTTTTTGCCCATCCGCCACATTCTTCATCAATCCGCCTCGTTCTTCACCCATCCGCCTCGTTCTTCACCCATCCGCCTCGTTCTTCACCCATCCGCTTCGTTCTTCATCGATCCGCCTCGTTCTTCACCCATCCGCCTCGTTCTTCATCGATCCGCCTCGTTCTTCACCCATCCGCCTCGTTCTTCACCCATCCGCCTCGTTCTTCACCCATCCGCCTCGTTCTTCATCGATCCGCCTCGTTCTTCACCCATCCGCCTCGTTCTTCGCCCATCCGCCTCGTTCTTCGCCCATCCGCTTCGTTCTTCGCCCATCCGCCTCGTTCTTCGCCCATCCGCCTCGTTCTTCGCCCATCCACCTCGTTCTTCGCCCATCCGCCTCGTTCTTCGCCCATCCGCCTCGTTCTTCACTAATCCTCCTTGTTCTTCATCGATTCGCCTCGTTCTTCACCCATCCTCCTTGTTCTTCATCGATCCGCCTCGTTCTTCACCCATCTGCCCCATTCTTCACCCATCCTCCTCATTCTTCGCCCATCCGCCTCGTTTTTTGCCCATCCGCCACATTCTTCATCAATCCGCCTCGTTCTTCACCCATCCGCCTCGTTCTTCACCCATCCGCCTCGTTCTTCACCCATCCGCTTCGTTCTTCATCGATCCGCCTCGTTCTTCACCCATCCGCCTCGTTCTTCATCGATCCGCCTCGTTCTTCACCCATCCGCCTCGTTCTTCATCGATCCTCCTCGTTCTTCTTCGCCCTTCCGCCTCGTTCTTCGCCCTTCCGCCTCGTTCTTCACCCTTCTGCCTCGTTCTTCACCGATCTGCCAGCACACAGCGGAGGGGCCCAGCACACAATGGAGAAGCCCGGCACACAGTGGAGGAGCCCGGCTCACAGCGGAGGGGCCCGGCACACAGCGGAGGGGCCCGGCACACAGCGGAGGGGCCCGGCACACAGCGGAGGGGCCCGGCACACAGCGGTGGAGCCCTGCACACAGCGGAGGGGCCCGGCACACAGCGGAGGGGCCCGGCACACAGCGGACGGACCCGGCAAACAGCGGAGGAGCCCAGCACACAATGGAGGAGCCCAGTACACAGCAGAGGGGCCCAGTACTCAGCAGAGGGGCCCAGCACACAGCAGAGGGGCTCTGCACACAACGGAGGAGCCCAGCACACAACGGAGGAGCCCAGCACACAGCAGAGGAGCCCAGCACACAGCGGAGGAGCCCAGCACACAGCAGAGGAGCCCAGCACACAGCAGAGGGGCTCTGCACACAACGGAGGAGCCCAGCACACAACGGAGGAGCCCAGCACACAGCGGAGGGGACCAGCACACAGCGGAGGGGACCAGCACACAGCGGAGGGGCCCAGCACACAGCGGAGGGGCTCTGCACACAGTGGAGGGGACCAGCACACAGCGGAGGGGACCAGCACACAGCGGAGGGGCCCAGCACACAGCGGAGGGGCTCTGCACACAGTGGAGGAGCCCAGCGCACAGGAGTGTCCCTGTTCAGACAGGAAGGGAGTTCACGTGGCACCCAGAAAGGAATGTTCTGGATTGTACATAGAGGGGGTGCTGGGGGTCCCCCCAATATTGAGGCCTTCGTGTTGCACTGAGACCTCCGAGTGACCCGCACATGACACGGGGCGTGGCAGGGACAGGTGGGGAGCACATGACACGGGGCGTGGCAGGGACAGGTGGGGAGCACATGACACGGGCGTGGCAGGGACAGGTGGGGAGCACATGACACGGGACGTGACAGAGATAAGTGGGGAGCACGACAGTGGGGGGGCACATGAGGGTGGGGGGGGGGGGTGTCACGGGAAGCGGCTCTGAGGAATGTAACACATCAGGTGGAGTAGAAAGCGGCCCGGACCGGCATCAGAGCACCGCTGGCATATGCCAGAGGATGGCAGTATAACCCGACCTGACAGATCACGGCTCCCAACCTGCTCCGTGCCGTGTGACCGCCATCCCCGGAGATCTACGTCTGTCTAATGGCTCCATACAACACACTGCAGCCTGTTCTCCTGGGCTGGGGAGGACTGCAGCCTCTGGTCCCATGACTCCATGTTGCTTGAACTGTAATGGCTCTGACACCCGGTACTGATCAGTGAAGATCACATTCCTGGCTGGAAATCTCTGGTTGGGTTGCATAATAAATGCACAAATATCTGGGGTTGTGCATACATGCGTATTCCCGCGCACACGCACATACAAGGCAGCGCAGCACACGCACATACAAGGCAGCGCAGCACACGCACATACAAGGCAGCGCAGCACACGCACATACAAGGCAGCGCTGCACACGCACACATACAAGGCAGCGCAGCACACGCACATACAAGGCAGCGCAGCACACGCACATACAAGGCAGCGCAGCACGCCACATTTCTGCATTTTCTTTTACTGATCACAAAACCCAGAATGCCGGAAAACATGGCGATCTGTCTGTGTGGCGGAGGCCATAGAGAGACTGCGAGGAACCTGCAGTGGGTGGAGCTGGGAACACCCCGGAATGTGGTCCTTCCCACTTGCTGGAATCGATGGGTTTGGAGAAATGTAGGAATGGCCATTCCAGCCTGCAGCTGTATGAATGAACCCACAGACCTCGCCAATGGACAATTTCCACTGCTGGATACTCAGCAAGGGCTACAGCCGGCCTTCATGGCCTCACGTGGCCGCGCACGGCTCAGCGTCTCGGGGTCACTGGCTTCCTATGGGGGTGACTTCTGGACTCTGCAATCTGATGAACGACTTCTTACATCAGACAGTTCCTCGACTTTCCAGCTCTTACAGTAAAGAATCCTTTCTGGAGATGAAACCTCCATCAGGGGAGCCCAGTGATTGGCTCTGGGGTGCTGCACCCTCCACTGTGGAGTCTCTTTGCCCTCCTATACTTCATGAGAGCCCCCCCCCCCCGGGGGAGTTCCGGGGTTCCTCCTCAGCATTGCTTGATGATAACGGAACCTCAGCAGTGCCTCCGAGTGCCGGACATGATGAGTGCCGACAGGCAGGAATTCTGACACCCCTCCGCCGGCATGCTAGGAATTCCCTTTGTTAGACCAGATGCTGTGTAAGTGATCCCTGAGTACAGGACAGCTGAACACTGACAGACGCAGAGCCCCTCCCCCATAGGAATGTGGGGCCCCTGTGTGCTGTGCCCATCTGGGGGGACCCTTTCCAATGCTCATGCAGGAGCAGAGCAGGAACACACACACACATGCAGGAGCAGAGCAGGGAACACACACTCATGCAGGAGCAGAGCAGGGAACACACACACATGCAGGAGCAGAGCAGGGAACACACACACATGCAGGAGCAGAGCAGGGAACACACACTCATGCAGGAGCAGAGCAGGGAACACACACTCATGCAGGAGCAGAGCAGGGAACACACACACTCATGCAGGAGCAGAGCAGGGAACACACACTCATGCAGGAGCAGAGCAGGGAACACACACTCATGCAGGAGCAGAGCAGGGAACACACACTCATGCAGGAGCAGAGCAGGGAACACACACACATGCAGGAGCAGAGCAGGGAACACACACACATGCAGGAGCAGAGCAGGGAACACACACACATGCAGGAGCAGAGCAGCAGGGAACACACACTCATGCAGGAGCAGAGCAGGGAACACACACTCATGCAGGAGCAGAGCAGGGAACACACACACATGCAGGAGCAGAGCAGGGAACACACACTCATGCAGGAGCAGAGCAGGAACACACATACATGCAGGAGCAGAGCAGGGAACACACACACATGCAGGAGCAGAGCAGGGAACACACACACATGCAGGAGCAGAGCAGGGAACACACATACATGCAGGAGCAGAGCAGGAACACACACACATGCAGGAGCAGAGCAGGGAACACACACACATGCAGGAGCAGAGCAGGGAACACACATACATGCAGGAGCAGAGCAGGGAACACACACACATGCAAGCAGGGAACACACACTCATATGCAGAGCAGAGCAGGGAACACACACATACATGCAGGAGCAGAGCAGGGAACACACACACATGCAGGAGCAGAGCAGGGAACACACATGCAGGAGCAGAGCAGGAACACACACTCATGCAGGAGCAGAGCAGGGAACACACACTCATGCAGGAGCAGAGCAGGGAACACACATACATGCAGGGCAAGCAGGGAACACACTCATGCAGGAGCAGAGCAGGGAACACACACTCATGCAGGAGCAGAGCAGGGAACACACACTCATGCAGGAGCAGAGCAGGGAACACACACTCATGCAGGAGCAGAGCAGGGAACACACACTCATAGCAGAGCAGAGCAGGGAACACACACTCATGCAGGAGCAGAGCAGGGAACACACACACATGCAGGAGCAGAGCAGGGAACACACACACATGCAGGAGCAGAGCAGGGAACACACACTCATGCAGGAGCAGAGCAGGGAACACACACACATGCAGGAGCAGAGCAGGGAACACACACTCATGCAGGAACAGAGCAGGGAACACACACACACTCATGCAGGAACAGAGCAGGGAACACACACACATGCAGGAACAGAGCAGGGAACACACACACATGCAGGGGAGCACACACACATGCAGGAGCAGCAGGAACACACATACATGCAGGAGCAGAGCAGGAACACACACTCATGCAGGAGCAGAGCAGGGAACACACACTCATGCAGGAGCAGAGCAGGGAACACACACTCATGCAGGAACAGAGCAGGGAACACACACTCATGCAGGAGCAGAGCAGGGAACACACACTCATGCAGGAGCAGAGCAGGGAACACACACTCATGCAGGAGCAGAGCAGGGAACACACACTCATGCAGGAGCAGAGCAGGGAACACACATACATGCAGGAGCTGAGAACCTGCAATCTGTCCATTAGGGGGCACTTGGACGCCTGTCCCGGACTCCCATCCCCGGCATTTCCCCCTCACAGGCGGGACCCTTTAGTGATGCGGTTGTGTTTGTCACTTCTTTTTCCCTTCATACCCGACATTGTCTGAAGGTTCAAGCCCTGAGTGACACCATTTATTAGAACCTCCCATTCTGTGCCACTGCCCCGCCCCCCCCTCCTTTCTGAAAGCCCATCTCAGCCCCTTCCGTTGACTTACAAGACACACCCACTGCCAGTCTGATTTTACCTTTCAGCCAGTTGATGGATATATATAGTGCACAGACGGACGTCAGCTGAGTACGGCTTCAAATTTAAAGCGGCTGCAAACCTCAGACCTGAAATGTGAACAAAGCACATCCCTCCATAGTGTGGACTTGTCCCAGTCCAGAGCACTGAGTGGCATCTCTGTCTGCTGCCTCTGCTATCAGCACCAGTCACTTCTGATGAGTTTTCCTGACACCAAGAGATAAATGGTGACCGGGAGGGAGCTCCAGCACACAGCCTGTGATTGACAAGCCTCAGCTCTGTTCCTGTGGGCTGTGTGGAGGAGGGGGTCGTGTTCCTTCCCTCCAATCAGC